>WAAB01006666.1:91193-229645 GCA_013389865.1 Piaya cayana | reverse complement strand
GGCGCGGGAAGCGGGGGGGCAGAGCCCGGGACGGGACGGGGCCGGCACGGGCGGCGGCGCCGCGGGGCCTCGGGGGGGCTCTGGGCCGCGGTGCCCGCCGGCGGCGGAAGCTCCGCGTTACCTCGTGCGGTTGTAGCTGCCGATTGAAAATAGCCCGATGCTTATGAAATTAACAATACCGGGAAAGGAGGGGAAACAATGGCGATGCGATCGGCCCCGCAGGGTTCCCTCCCGCTGTGGTTCGGTGCTCGGCTGCCGGCGATGAGCCCCGCCGAGCACGAGCCGCGGCCGCTGGTCCTGCTGCTCCGGCGGTCGGTGCCGGCCTCAGGGCGGTCTCGCAGTGAACAGCGCTGGGAACATGGCAGGCGAGAGGGCGGCTGCTTGTGGCTGCTGGGACGGTGCGTTCTCAGCGCCTTTTCCGCGATGCTCCAAGTGCCGGTTGTGCCCTTGGAATGTCCAAACGGGGATCGGTTGTGGCGGCGTTAGAGCCAACACGGTCTTGTCTCATGGCCGGTGCTGCTCGGTTTCCTCTAACGGCCTGGAGGAAAAGGCATTTTGTGTGTCTAACCGCAGTCCTGTCGGTGCCATAGCAACTTCACCAGCCCAGTAGGTACTCTTGAAGGCAGCTGAGCAGTCTGTGCTGGTTCTCTGTAGCAGAACATCTTGCCATCGATTCTCTTTGCAGAGAAAAGATGAATCGCCACCCTTCAAACTCTCCTGTCAGTAAGAGCTTCATCCCGACCTGTTGGTCACTTGTACTGAGAAACATATCTCTAAGTTTATATAAGTGGTTTAAAGTTAAGATTTTTCTGTAGTGATGCTGTTTTGACTAAAAAAAAGTTGATATTTCGAGCTCTGTAAGGAGCTAGAGCTTAGTGCTTTTCAGTAAAAGACAAAAGTTTGGCTAAGGTTGGAGAAAACGGGGTTAGTTCATGTTTTGGTTGCTTTCAGCTCCCAAGACTTAACTTGGAGGCTGGAGAGTGTATTTATCACAAAACTGCGTGTGGCCCAGCAAATGTGCGAGGTTGTGGTATTTACAGATGTTTGTGTCCAGGAGGCACTGCTGGCAGAAAGCCGACTGCTCAGTGATGGGTAAGGTACCGAACTGAAACAAGCACCAAAACCGTCTGTCATCCTCACTGTGTTAGCTTTTGTGTTTGATTTCAGTTTGGAAAGTAACTCATTTTTTAAAATTGAAGAAAAAGAGGGAAGAAAAAAGCTTATTTTGGTAGAGCCTTGAACCTACTGATGTTGTCCTGAAGGGGAGTAAATAAAGGGATCAGTTGGTCATTAATGCAGAATATCGTTTGTGTGACCTGATATCATCAGGCCAAGTAACGAGAAACGTCTGTTGGAGTTACTTCTCCATTTGGTGACTGGGAGTAGCTGCTGGGACGTGTACTTTGTTTCCTGAGACGGTGCCATCTCTGATCATGTATTTCTCTTAGTTTCTTCTCTCTTTTTGGTCTGGAACAATACCTTCTAATGAGGGTGCTGGAAACAGAAGTGCCACTGGGTTTTTGGGTGAAGTGCCTTGCAGATCAACCAGCTTGCCTGCCTGGGAGTGTCTCCTCACCATGTCGGTTTGTAAGTGTTCACAGAGGAGAGTTTGCGAGGTTTCACAGGCCTTGCAGTCCTTTCAGCTTGGAATCTCACTGGGTCTCACACACAGAGCAGGTCAGTGATACCTGTAAGTGTGTTCTTTGCATGGCAGTTAGTGGAAGTCCAAATGTCTGAGGCCAAAGCAGGAGCGGCTTCAAGGATCTCGAAGTTGTTGGTTGTGCTTGGTTAGTTATGGTACGCCTGACCTTTTGCTGTAAATGCTCTCTCAGTGTGCGTGGGGGTCTGGGGCTTTAGTGTTTGCCTGGTGACTTGTGTGGTGAAGCGCTGCTTTGTGAAGAACCTTCCAGGCACTTCTGCGATCCAGGTGATCGAACTATTTTGGGAACAGGGCTGATCTGGGAGGCATCTAGTTCTTTCTCACGTACCTTGGTGAATTCAGATATATCTGGTTGTGTACAGGTTGGAAAAACTGCATGCAGCTTAAGAGTTCTAGTGAGTCTGAAGTCTTCATGAGGAGTCTTTCTTTCTGCATCCAAGCTGCTGCTGTGTCGAGTCCTCTAATTCAAGTGGCAGAGCACGCTTGGCCACACTGAGGAGCGCTGCCTCCTGGTTGAACTCCTGGCTTCCTCTGCACAGGCCTCTCTCTCTTTTGCTCATGTGGATGGAATGAGCGACTGTTGTTAGTGCTCAAATTTTCTTTTCCTGGTAGCATATGAAGTGCGACGTCAGAGATGTCTAGGGTGAAAGGGTGAGGGCTGCTGGCTGCCTGTTGCCCATCTCATGTATTTGGTAATTAACAGTGTAAAAGGTACCTGTAAAAGATTTGCTGTGTTTTTGCACTGGAGTTATGCATATGGTGTGGGCTGGGGCTTTTTATGTTATTGGGTTTGTTTGTTTGTTGGTGGGTTTTCTTGTTTGATTTGTTTTTCTGTTTTGTGTTTTCTTTAAGACGGAATCTTTGTCTTGGTTAAATTTAGATCCAGCAGGAGAGAAGCTGGAACTTGTTAGGAACACAGGAAACGCCCTGGAAGAGAGCATTTGATGTGTGTGTTGGTGTGTAGCTGTGAACTCTGCAGCCATGCAGCTGGAGGTGCTGCAGGGAGCCCTGCTCGGGTCAGGACTGTGTCTCCAAACGCTGCATTAGCCTCTGATGGAACTCCACAGACATGCATTTAGTGCAATTAAATATTAATTATTAAGTGTCCACGGCTTGCCAAAAGCTGGTGGTACTTGTAAGTCAGATTCAAAGCCGTTGCACTTAGAACAGTAATGGCTGAAAAGGCAGAGTCTGCATTAAACTGCTTCAACCTCGTGTTATCTGGGAAAATACCAGAATCTGGGCAGTCTGAAGAGTGTGTTTCTGTCTTTATTGTTCCTCTCTCAACAGATGTCCTCTCCTTAGGGTCTGTGTTTCTGACTGTACTTTAACAAGGTAGGATTTGAACAATAAACCGGTAAGAAAAAATAGAAGCAAAATATGACCTTTGTTTTCTGAAACTTAGATGAGATGGAAGGTGTGAGACAGAGCCGGGGAGGTGTTGCTTTTGGTCCAGGATTGGGGAGGGGGGGTTGTGCTTGTATTTTTTGTTTCGTTTTTGAACAAAAAAGACAAAACACGGAATATTCCTAATGTGGGTTTTGGAGGGAGACTGTTTTTGTGGTTTACAGCAGAAATGCCTTTGAGTTGAGTCGATTATTTAGTTAATATGGTTCAAGGTCTGTTTTATACTGGGCTAAATTCCCACTGCGGTCACAACAGGATTTTTGTGTGTTAGTAAGTTCTGAGTTCCTGGATTTTTCTACAATATTTGCCAGAAACTGGAAGTTTGAGGACAAGAGGGAGGAAGATTGCTGCCACGAAGTGTAGGCATGGTTTTGCTGTCACAAAGTTAAGTTCTCAGCCAGCTGCTGACATGGCAACTTTATGTGCTTGCAGGAGCTCCTTGGAAAAGTTCAAGGGACAGTGGAAAGGCACCAGAGAAAACTGTGCTTTGTCCTCAGTTAAATGGTACTTGGCAAAGATATATGGGAGCGTAGGAACGCTGTGCCTCCCCACACCATGTACCAAACTGATGTACAGTTTCAGAAGTCATTGATGTATTTAAAGCTCTGGGAATGCAGAGCTGGTGTGTGCAGGGGGTTGTTTATTCTCTCTCTAGGCTGTTGTTTGTACAACTGTGGAGCACTACCAGGTGTGTTTTCTGCAGGTTTGCAGTGCAGCAGTGAGAGACAGGGACACTGTACTCTCGTTCAGGAGACCTAGGCATGGTTTGAAGGTCTGGGGGAGGGTTTTCCCTGACCAAAGAGGCTACCCTTCCGTTAAAAGAGTATGGGAAGGAGGACAACAGTGACACAAGGTTATTTTGTTCTGTTGAAGTCTGGGGCTCTGCAAAGCCTGCACCAGAGGACATACTGAAAGGTTTGTTAGAGAGGACAACTTCCCTTTCCCTCCTGCCCTTGCCTGCGCAGAGGGTCCTGCAGGGCTCTGGGTCCTCCGCAGCAGTGCGCCCTACCAGCACTGTGTCAGGGTCACCTTGGAGAACTGGGCTTCTGGAGAGAGCTGCTCTTGTCATTGTGGGGTTCCAGAGATCCCACACTGTTGGGCCACCCAGCAGAGATGAAATTCCACTCATGCTGTTTTCACCGTGTCCACTAACAGGAAGAACAAATGAATTTGTCCTTAGTGAGTCTGGCTTAAGCCTCCTCTCCTGAAGTTTTACTTTTATTATATTCCCTCAGGAGAAAAATTGAGCTTTGTTTCTTTCCAGTTTCCCTTCTGTTTGGAGGATTCAGAGTTAAATGAGTCCTTGTTTGTGTTACATCTCTGCTCTTCACGCAGCAGTGAACTTGGCTCATTTGATCTGCATGGGATTTGGGAGCATCCCATTAGCAGTTAAGGTGAGGAGTATATACTGTCTTGGCAAACTTTTAAAGCTTTACATAGAGCTAAGATTTTAATGAATAATTAATGTTTTAAAGGATACAGATTCGTATTCCACGACTCATTACATTCTGGTCATGAGGATTTAAATTGGGGGGTTTTTGGACCCTTGCTTGTGGTGGGGAAGCTTCCTGGCATCTGGATTAGACACTTTTACCGGCGCTTAGGACAACTATAAAATTTTAATAAATATGGGCTTGCCAGGTATTTCATATTTTTGGTAAGAGCAAGTAAGGTCTTGTCTATGCTGGGGAGTTCCTGCAGAGCGAGGCGAGATGTGAATGTGAAGTGGTTCTTCCCTTGTGTAGACAGGCCTTTGATTTTCCTTCAGGAGCACGCTCTGGGGTGTTCACATGCGCCCTTGTCCCCACCTTGATCTCTGTGGTGTCCTTGGGGCTGACAAAGAAGGGTACCTAAAGCATACATCTAGCGAGTGATCTTGGTGAATTCAGTGGTCTGCTGCTGCGGGGAGGGATGCGCGTGTGCTGGGCTGTGGCAGAATGGAAGACATGCTGGTGAACCTTTGTGGTAGGTACTGCCCATCGTAAATGTTCAAACAGAGCTTGGTTTAACTCTATAATGAGGTCTTTAATGATGCTGCTGTGTACCTTAACAAGGAACGTGCTTCAAGGGAAGAAGAGTTGGCAGAACGTGGATGCTAGTGTTCTCTTTGAGTTTACTCTATAGAAGAATGTCAGAGTCTTCTCAATAAGATAGCACAGTCGAGTTTAAAAATGGAAGGTTTATGTTCCACAAGGGACAGAGGAAGGCGGCATCCCAGGATCTGCAATGGGAAAGTGAGGGGGGGAGGGGTAATATTTCTGCTTTGACACATTCCTCTGGGTGAGATTTCCAGAGCTGGTTGAGCTGATCTAACAATTTGTTGTGATTCAAAGGAGTGGTTTTCCTTCCTTCTGTACCTACCATGGAATCTGGCTCTTTTTACTGTGTCATCTCTGCTGCTCATCTGACTGCAGTGCAGTAAACACACAGAAACTCTGTCAGCGCTGGCGCAGTTGGTCCCTTCGGCTGTCAGTTCCTAACTGAAAGAGAAGAAAGCTTTCAGCTTTATGAGCACCATCTCACTGTCATTCAAGGAAATACAAGCCTTTACATTAGTGAGACTTAAAAAAAAATCATCTCAGGTACACGAGAGTCACTGGAAACTTGGGATGCAGATGCATGAATGAAAACCTCTCCTGTCCTGTGTTCTGGATGTACCACAGACTGTGACAGCTGTGCTTTATTGCAAGGTTTATCAGAGGGGGCTCTTCTGTTGCGGTAGCTGGTCAGGAGCAGTTAACTTCAGGGCAGCACTTCTCCAGGTTCCTGGGCAGTGGAGCTTGCCCTTGACCGCTGGCATTGCTGGGATGGGGATGGTCATTGGTGCTGCAGACGGCTTTGCCAGTGTAGTCCCCTTAACACATCAGGAGGAGTAGAGCTCACTCTGGTTTCCGTGCAGGAATGAAGGGTCAGTCGCTGGCAGGAAGATGGACCAGTGTGGAGGAACTGAAGGGAGCTGCATGAGCCTCCTGCACTTGTGGGTTTAAAGTTCATGTTCCTTAGTGGAGTGACTACTGGACTATTGCAACATTTTTTTCATCTTCTGAGATTTTCTTAGCATTGGTAGTGACCCGCCCTGTGGAATTACCTGCAGCCAGAAGCAGGGTGGAAGGGAAGGAAGCTGGGGTGCTGGCTTTTGGCAGGCCATGCCCTGTGCAGTTATGTGCCAGCACTTGCTAGACACAGCAGTGACTGCACTGGTCCCCTTTCCTGTTACTGCACAGACTGATTCTAGAAGGAAAATCATCCACTGGTTTTGGGTAAATTGGCTTTTCAGTGGCTAAGAGAAAGGCTATACTCATATTGCATCCTACCGTACTTTGCTTGAGTTATATGCCTTTACTAATCAACACTGCGAGGTTTCTCAAGTGCCTGCTTTGGTATTGAGTGATTCCAGGTAGCATTTGGAGGGAAGTTATTTTCCTTTCCTGAAAGGATCGTTGTGTTTGTCTGTTTGAGGCTTTGGAACTCACTGATCATTTTCGTGTACTAAGTGGTCCTGCTGTCAGACTGGATGCAGTGTATGCAGCAGCAGCATTTAGGTGTACAGAAACACTCCCATCTTAAAAATGGGACTGAAGACAGGCACATTGTGTGTTTATATGTGTTCTGGTGGTAGAGTTGCCTCATTGGGAGGTACAGCAAAGTGTCTTCAGCTCTGGAGCTGCCCAGCATTTTTTTATTTTGCTGTTATTTTGGTTTCCTGGGTTGTTGTGTGTAGCTTTGTAGACAAGAGAAGCAAAGATGGAAATTAACCTGTTTGTTTGGCCCACGTGTTGTTTTAATTATGTCCAGAAGAGACCTGGGGTAGTAGATGGCTTTGAAGTCACGTTTTATTAGGTATTGCCTGGAGTATTGTTTTCAGAGTCGATTTGGTTTAGCTGCGTACTGCATGGAAATTTAGCGCATTACTCGCTTTGGTCAGTTCTAATTCTGGCAAAGATAGTCTGTGATTCTTTTCATTTTTGTTAACATTGAGGCTGATAAAAGCTTGGTCAGTGTTCTTTGGACTGAAAAGGAACAAAAGCATCTGCTTTGGAAGATCTGGGTTAGAAATACACATCTTAAATTGGAAAACAAGACTCCAGGCAGACACGGAATTGGTCTGGCGCATGGAGTTTCTCATCAGCAGTGTTTGGCAAGTTGAAAATGCTAAGCAAGCCGAGAGTGAAACTTAGTAACTCTATCCCCTTTGCTATTGCTTTAGCCTGATGGTCCCTTCTGCTGAAGGGTTTTCTGATGTTAAATCCCCTTACATGGGATCACTTCCTTCCCTTGAAGTGTTAAGGTGGCTGAGGTAAACAGTAGTTTATTCATTTCTCTGTGAGCTGTAGCCTAAAAGCCACAATAAAGAAGCAGCTTGTGGTTCACCTCTCTTGGCTGCAGTCACTAACTTGCTCAGCTTACAGGGGTATTGGGTAGCTTTGGGACCCTGAGCCACTGGCGTTCAGCCTCACTTGGTGGGCTTTATAATCTTAGTAGTGACAAATGAGGGAAGTGTGGCCCTTGGCTTCTTGTACCATGCATGACCAGAGAGCTTGTCTGTCCTGTGAGGGGGTCTGAGCAGAAATGGTGTGGCTGCTGCCACGCTGGGCTTGGTTAGGGCAGCTCTGCCCTGGCTTGTGGTAACAGCCCCTGCTTGTCTGTGCTCTCTGCCATGGAGGCACCTGCCATTTCTGCTCAGGCCTCCTCAGGGTTACATTACTTGGCTTCCTGGTAAATGGAATTTGGTCATCTCTGGTGGAGGAGAGTATAAAAATTGCATGCAGGGCTGGAGGAGACAGCCACATGAGTTCTGACAGTAACAGATCTCCTCTGCCAGGTAGTGTTTCCGAATCAGCTGGTAGGATTACATCGCCTTGTAGACAAGAAATGAACTGTCATCAGGCTCAGAGTTTTCATGTGATACATACATCACTCCTGGTGCTGTAGGAGAAGTTGTATTTTTCTCTTTGCTGCAGCGCAAAGAAGAGACGATCCCTGATCAGAAACAGGTGTTGTCACCCTAAGAGGATCTGCCCAGAGTTATTTGGGTTTGATGTAGGGCCAGTCAGTTTGGCACAAGGTTTGTAGCTATCCTGTAGTTTTTGCACAGGTTTTCTGCACAGCAGGTATCACTTCTGGTTATTGCTTGTCCTGAACACACAAAGTATTTGTTACAGCTGGATTGATTTATCCTGCTTTCCCCCCCACACACACTTAATTTTCTGCATCGTGGTGATTCTTTAATAGCACCTATAGAGTAACAGGAGCTGAAAAAGCTTGTGTAAATTCAAAATGCAAAGGCCAACCCACCCCGGCTGCCTGCGGGTACCTGCCACTCCTTTGATGGATATAGTGGGAGCTGCTTGATGCCTGAATAGTCCAGAGATCAGTCTGCTCACATGTTGGGGTTAGTTGATGTAGATATCTGTGCACTATGTGTTTCCATTTTCACTTTGCCAGATCAGTTCTCTCTGTGTTTTTCTGGGCCATAGAACAGTGCCTGCAGTTGCAGCAGCACAGAGGAGGCTTTGGCCTATGCAGTGCAGCAGGGAAGGGCAATGGGTTTGCTCACCTGGTTGTTTGAACTGCAGCCTGTGTAACGTCAGGTGGATACCTTCTGTGTTGCATTTGTGTTTGGCTGTTTGGAGTGAATTGTTGTGGTGTTGTACAAGCATCTTGTTGATGTTTAGCAATCTGATCCAGAGGGCAGTGTCCCTGCCTGGGGGTTGGAACGGGATAGGCTTTAAGGTCCCTTCCAACCCAAGGCATCCTCTGTTCATCTGGAAGTTAGGACTGTGCCTGGGACAGCTGACAACCTGGAGATGCAGCTTATTTCTGTACCCCTAGTCTTACATGCTTTCTGGAGAGGATGATGCTGTCTTACCCTGAGCATACAGCTGTATGGTGAAATAAGACTTGGTTAGAGTGGCTTGGGTCTGCACACCACTAGAGCTGCAATGGCAGGTTCTGCCCTGGGATTCATCTTGCTTTAGGCGCTTGATTTTCTGCTGGCAGAGTGTGGAGGGTGTCATTTCTGCCTGCTGGGAGATGATGGGGTTTCTTGTCTGGTGCTTTGACCCTCTTCTCATCGAATCTGAAACAGGGGCTTTGTCAGTTTTTGTGTGTTTACAATGGGAGGGTGGAGAGAGATTGGGTGAAAGTGGCCATTGTGACAAAGGCAAGAAAGAGATCTACCTGCGGTTATATTTCATTTTCCTTTCCTCACTTCTGCCTCAGTGCATCCTGTGCCTGTGCTGTCCCTTGGTTCCTAGGCATCGCTCACAGTGGTTCCTCAGCAGTTCTTTTAAACCTTGTGACCTGATTTCATTCCAGAATGCCTCTAAATTGTGACCTCTCACTTAGAGGGGGCAGCTCTTTTTTTTTTTTAAACCTCTCTGTTGAGGTGAGCATTGCTGCTGAAGGTGAGTGGCAAGCAGTCTTCCTCTTACCCACCCTCCATTCTGCTCTCACCACACCCACTCACCACCTCCTTGCCCCTGCAGCAGAAATTTATTCTGCGGCTGCACGGGATGAGTCTGGGAGAGCACAGTGGAGCTTTTGATCCTCTGAAGAATTTGGCAGTGTCTTGTAAATGGCAAGAGCAGGAGGGGTGAGGTTCAGAAAGGAGCCTCAATAGTGAGGGTAAACTTGATAAATGTGGTAGGGATGAGAAGCAGGGGCTTTTGTAGGATTTTTTAATGTTTTTTGTTTGTTTTGGTTTGAGTCTTTTGTAAGTCATAACTAAAGAAAGGAGAGATATAGAAACTGGTAGAAGGCTAAGGTCTTGACATTTTCTCCAGAGGAGACTCAGCAGAATAGCAAGAAAAGGGGAAAAGTAAGCTTGCCTACAGCTCATCTGTGGTCAGATATTTTTCATATGAGAAACATCTGTGACTCTTTAAGATTTTATGGCTCCCCTGTTAACAGCTGTTGCTCCTTTTCACCACTGTAGACAGGCAAATGCCTCAGCTGATGATTCTTCAGCAGCGCTGTTGCTGGATTGTTCAGGTTAGGTTAAAACCAGGTGCTTATGGCTGTTGATGTTAATCTTTCTAATTTATGAGTGCTCTCCTCTGCTCCAGTGCAAGGTGGGTTCCTTCTGGGGAGCAGGAAATAGCTGGGGAACTGGATTCTTTCAAAGGGATTCTCCAGGAAGGGCCGCTGCTCAGGCACCTGGCCTCTTTGGAGCGCAGTCAGGTGAGGAGGCCTCCACTTGCCTGTGCTGGCAGTCCTAAGGCACCAGCCAGCCTTAGCAGGAGCAGGGTAGGAGAGAGCACAGCGAAGAATGGTGACTGCAGGATAGAACAGGTACATCTATGACCTCTGGGAAGCCAAACCTGGAACCAGACTAGTGGGAAAAAGCTGCAGCAAAAGCACATTCTAATAACTAACATGATAATGAGGTTATTCTCACGCTTCCTCATCTTTCACCTCTTTCATGGTATTTTAATTGTGCTTCAGGGCATAACTCCGGTATTTAGAAGGGAGGAGCAGTTTGGAAACCTCGATGTCCTTTTGCAGTCTCCTGTTCAGTTGCTGTGTGGCTTTCAGGGGAGTCAGGCAAGAGTGGAGACGTGGAGTGATAATGAGGTTACTGAGTGAGCAGCAGATGCAGTGCAGCTCATCAATCCTGTGTCCTGTTGGTCTTCCTGCATAGGAGATATCTGCAAAGGGTAGAGACCATGGCTGGTTAGGGTATTACAGACAGGTATTTCGGTAATAGCTGTTTAACTGCAGTTTGTTCAGGTTTGGCTGGATGTAGCCTGCTGGGAACAGCAGAGATGCCACATACTGTGTTATTGTATGAAGTCAGACAGACCTCTGCAGTGTATCTGCTTTATCATTCTCATTCTACATTTGAATGACAAAATAAATATCTCTTATCAGAAGTTCTACCGTAGAAAGAAAAAAAAAGGATAAAAGCCATTGTTCTCTTGTTTTCAAATGCCTTTGTTCATTTGTGAAGTAGGAGTCTCTTTGATGAGGGAATATGCCCTCTGTTTATAATAAAAATGTTGGATATTGATGACTGAAAATGTAGTAACCTTAAAGGACTGGTTTGGTTTCTGTTGCATCAGTAACACTTTGCTGCTTGAAGTATTTCTGTTATTGTTGTCCTCCTCTTTGAAAAATACAGTTTAGCTAAAGGAATTTGAATTTGCAGAAAAGGGAAATATTGAACCTATTCTGTGAGTAAGCAATTAAATTCTTAAGCGCATTTAAAGGCAATGAAAGCAGTTGTAACTAAAAGAAGTTCTCTGCAAACAGCAGTGTATGTTTAATAAATTCCACATAGAAAGGTGGTATATCCTTACATACTTCTGTGCAAATGGGAGAGTGACTGAGATGTTGCAGCCTTTATTTCTTTGCAAATACATGTTGACTGTCTGGATTTCTGTGTGGAGAGGCAGACCACCAGAACTTTGCGAAGCAGGTGAGTGTGGAGTTGAGAGGCAGTAGCTCAGGGGGTGGTGGGCTCAGTAGGAAAAGTTTGTTTGGCCTCTCCAGAAATGAGGGACCCTTGTGGAGGGGTCTTTGAAAACCACCTGCTCTGATAGGTTATGCCCACCTAACCTGCATGTGGAACATGGAACAACAGCTAGGAATGCAAGACAGCAGCTGTGAACCATCTTGTTAATGATGAGTTTCTGTCAGTAGCAGCCACACCTGGAAAATATCCTCACATGAGGAGGCTGCTGAGCTTTAAGTGGCGCTCACTGGCAGAGAGAAAATGTGGAGAGATGTTTTTCTGCCTCTTGGCTTTTTCAGGGATTCCCTAGGTAGGGCAGTACTTGCTGCAAAGCTAGGAATGAAGGGGTTGTTGTGTAGGTCTGTGCTCACAGCGCCTTATATAACCTAGAATTTTTATTTTATAAACCTGATCTCATTCCGGGGTCTCTCAGTTATAAAAAAGCTGATTGTCTGAATTCTTAAATCCAAGGACTGTGCACCTTCCTTTCATGCTCCAAGGCAGTTGTATGAAATCTTTTGTCTCTCTAAAGATGAGCACTGGAACTGTTGGGAGGGCAGCACCTGTTTTAAAACAAACTCAGCCTGGGCTGGGGTGGAGGGTCTGGCTCTGTGAGCAGCTAATGTGAGCTCTGCACAAGTAAAGAGTGTCGAGGTATTTTCCTCCTTCCGTGACCCGTGACTTTATTAGTATCAGGCCCTATATAACAAGCTCACAGCTGGTGTCCACTGTAAAACCAGAAATTATCATTAAAATTTTTAAAAGACCATCAAGCCTTTTGGAAAAAAACAAACCAAAACACCCAACCAGACAACAAATGGGGGATTTGGGGCAGAATTTAAAAACTGGAACCAGGAAAACATGAACCTGAGTTGCTTACGAAAGCAAAACAACTGCAGTAGCTGGAAGTGCTTCTGAAATCTTAGCGAGTGGTGTCATTCAAGCTTAGTTGTGGAAAGGGAAGGAAAATACAGTGTGCTTAGAAAGGATGAGATGCCAGCATTACTGGAAAATACCCTGCTAATACAAATACTTGTAAACCAAAACAAGATCCTGTATCCCGTGTCTGTTTCGAGGCAGCATTGTTAATCTGAGCAGCGCTCTTGAAGTGGAGGGAGGGGTGTCTATAGAGAAACTTCCTACCTGGAGCTGCAGTGCTTTTGGACTTGGATCTATGTCAGGAAGCTTCACAGTGTGTACAAGTAAGATGGTGCTTTTTTAAATAACAGCTCATTTGTAATCAGTATTTCTAAGCTGTTGTATTTGGCTTGTTCCTGAATGTCCCAGCTGCCCACCACAGTGGAGCTGGAATGGTGTTGTACATTAACCGAGGTGTTGGCTTGGGAATCACTGAAGATACAGGTTTATTCTTTGTCCCTTTCAGCTTGCAGGTGAGCAGTGGATTTCGATGTTTGCTTTCCTGTTCTGAGCCTTTGCTGCTTAGGTGAATGGTGCTGGGATACCAAGGGTGCATCTGTCTAGAAGTGCTGATCCTTCTGTTTTGCCTAGGATTTACAGGGGAGAAGGAAGGAAATAGATTTTGCTTCCAGGTAATGGGCAACTTTGTCTGCACTGAATGGGTCTGAATAAGCAGCCAGCCCGCATGTTTTTCTGTTCTTCATTGGCATAGATCCCTGAACAACTGTATGCACAGTAGGAAAATTGACCTCAATTCCAAAAAGGAAAATCTAGGATGGAATTGTCCTTGATCCCTTTTATTTGATCTCATTTGATCCCTCTACCTGTATCCTGAGTATAGGAATGACAAATACTGAAAATTGTAGTTCTGTGTCAGGCCTCTCTTTTTTTTGGTTGATTGAAAACTCATACGTGCCATGTTTGCACAGTAAGGTTAAATATAATACGCAGGTTTTCACGTGTTCTGTTTTTAGTTGCTGCTCTGTTCTAGCTGGGTATGTAGAATGTCATTCACAATTTCTGAAATTCATTAATAGCTCCAGATCTGACTGTCGCAGAATGCAGACTTTTAACGTGGCGTGTGTTCTTTGTATGGAGAAGAAAAAAAATCTTTCTGTTTAAAAAGCAGAGTGTAATAAATACATTGGGGCTTTTATTTCCTTTGATGTCTCAGCTTGGGAGGTTATCTGGAGAGGGCATGTGACTGTATTTAGGGAAAATGCTTAGAGTTGTTTTTCTTTCCTGTTGGAATCTGATAATTAGAATTTTTAGCCCGAGTGAGTTAGAACGCACATTTCACTGCAGTACAGCTGGCTTCTGAAATATGTTTGTTCTGGTCGGCGTCTTGAGGTTTTCTTCAGAGGTGGAAAGTGCCCTTTCTGTAGCCCCTTGAGCTGGTTATTCACTGCCCCTGCTGGGAGTTAGATCCAAGGGAAGTTTTGCTGCAGGATGGGAGCAGACCTAAGGATTCACGCTTGCATTTCCCGCTGTTCACATTGCCCACCCTCCCTATGTTAGATACATTTCAAGGCTTTTCTCTTTTGAGTGTGTGGGGTTATCCCTAAAAGCAGGATGGACAAACTCAAGGGGATTAGTGTGCTGTAAAGGGTGCGCTGTGTGCAGCATGTGTGGTCAGTGGCACAACGTCTCGTTGGAGGCCAGCAATTAGTGATGTACCCTCGGATCAATGCCAAGTGGCATCCTGCTCAGCATCTTCGTTAAACACAGAATCACGGAGTGGCTGAGCGTGGAAGGAACTGTGGGAAGTGACCTTGTTCTGCTCAGGCAGAGTCACCTGCAACCATGGACTTTGTCCAGGTGGCTCTAAAATACTTGCAAGGTGGGAGCCTCCAGACTTGCCTGGGCAGCCTGTGCTCACCCTCATGGTGACAGAGTGCTGGTGTTCAGAGGGAACCTCCAGCGTGTTTGTCTGTGCCCATTGTCCCTCGTCCTATCGGAGAAGAGCCTGGCTGACTCTTAAGCCTGCATTTCTTCTCTCTTGCAGAGGGTTTCTGTTGGCACTGCACCTCCCCAAGAGCCTGTAAATGTTATCGTTTGTCATTGCCTTGTTTTTCTGCAGGAAGGTCCTGTTCTCTTGTAGCAGCGTCATTGCCCTTACTTGTGGTAGGTTTCCACCTCCTGGCAGTGAGCTCTGCGAAACCAAACTCTGTCATAGTTGCCCTCCGGTGTGTTGAGTTCTGGTTGCACTGTACTGCTCAGCTGTGTCCCTTGTGGAAAAACAAAAGCACCTAATGGTGTTTCTGGAGCAGAGCTCGATGAGACCTGCTCTGGATGCTTCAGCAAGGCTGCAGAGTGGCTGTTCCTTCCCGTTTCACATGTTGATACCAGCTGAGTTTTATTAATGCCACTATTGTCCTGCAAGAGTTATGAGACTTTAAAATGCTTGCCAGTGACATTTATCTTACCACATCCCAACAACAGGCATCACTGCATGGTTTGAGAGGAAACATTAACATTTCAAAGCCAGGCAGAAGTTAGAGAATACCACATTAAGAATGTCTCTACAGCTTCGGTAGGCTTCTGCTTCTCTAGGCTTCAGCTAGGCTTCTGCATATGCACAGTGTTTCAGCCTTGGATTACATGATTGAACACCATTTTCCTCACTAAGCGCTCAAAGTGAGCCTGCGAATGCCTGCTGGTAATGTTGAAAGCTACAATGCCCTTGAGTGCAGTTACCTCCCTTGCAGTGGGCTGAAAGGAGCTGAGAAAACTTGTTTTAAGGAACTGTCAAATTCCTTATATTCCACAGACTGTCAGACCTGCTATGAAGGTGAAATGCTTGTATCTGGGTTTCTGGAACAAGTGTCTGAATACGAAGCACAGAGTCAGCGTTAGTTCCAGGCTCTTGTTTGCTGGGAGGACTCGCTATGCAGATGGACAGGTATGAGGTGTGTATCACGGCTGCCCTGTGCCGGTGCGGTGCTCTCCATGGCTGTGTGGCTCAGAGGACATCGGGGCAGCCTGGGCTTTGAGCAGAGCTCAGTCACACAGCGCTTTGCATCGTTGTACAGGCTGCAGATAGTGCATGTGGAGTGTGTGTTGTTAACAGCCATGGCAGCCTGCGTGAGGTGTGCAAGGAGGACACTGCTCTGAAAGAAAACGGACTGACCTTGGGAAGGGAATCATTCAGAATATAGGAAATGTACATTTGAGGTGTATGCACTGTCCTTTCCTCTGTGCACCACAGTGGCCTTGTGGTGCAGCCAGGAACGAAGCAGAGCTTCCCGGGGCCCCAGCCGATGCGCTGGAGGCAAATGAGGTTTTCCTTTGTGGACACCCTTTGCGCTGGGTGAATGGACGGGGCGTGCTTACTTAATTAAAGTTTCTAGCACAATGTCTGCATGAAGGAAGCACAAGTTTGGACTGTACCATCCAGCCTTTAAGGTTCTAATTCCCTAACTTTTTAATGCTTCCTTTCATAGTTTTGCCATCATTTACATATGCACAAGCCTTTTTCACTTGATCTGTGCATTTGAGTCTTGTGCTGCTACAAGAAGTAATATTGTTAAATACCTTTTCCCTTAGCTAGTGAAAACCAGCATTTTGTGGGACAGAGGGAAGTTCTTTGTTTATAGCATTAGAAAACATCATTATTAATTCATATACTACTTTGATGTATAATTTTTAATGTAAAGCTACTCTTACCTCAAATCCATTTCAAACTACAGAAGGTGTTCTGAGGTTCTTGATTCATTAGTCCTGCTTGAAGGTGGATTTATTTTCCAAAAATGTGAAGTGTTCAAGTTTTCTCTGTCAAAAAAACCGAGACTATTTAATCCAAAACTGATATTCTTCCTTATGCACTGTGCTGTATGAGATCCCAGTTGTTAAAGAAAGGAAAGCTGCTTAAATCTTCAGAGTTTAAGTACCGTTTTCTAGTATTTTTTCCCTCTTCCCCACAGTTTTATAACTAGCTGTTTGATACGTAGTTCTGGCTTTCTGATGAACCTTGTATCCTGTGTGCTCCTCTTGGGTGAAGCCTGGCTTTGCAGAAAGCAGGCATAAGGTGGGCTCTCAAGAGGTGGCAGAGTCCGTCTCCAGCTTGTGGAGCTGATCTGTCTGAAAGATTGCCATTATTAACAACTTCTGATAGAACTGGAAGAAGAGTAAGCTTTAAATTTTACAGACTAATTTTGTACCTGAAGCAGAAGCCTGAGGCTTGTGGCTTGTCTTGTGGGATTGGGATTGGTTTTGTCCCCAGCCGCGAACAACAGTGTCATACAAATGAATGACATTATCTTGTCTGGCTCTTTCCTCCTTAGCCCAACACATCCTATGCCAACCATGACCAGTTGTGTGTTTTTCTGGCAGATGGATGGTCCTGAGATAAATATTCCACTCTTTCCCTATGGGCTGTCAGTTTTCCTGTAGTTTGTGTCCATACATTTCTTAATGTCTGAGCTTAAATTTTGGCTGTGGCTAAGCAGGCCTGTGTTCTGTGGTCTGTCCAGAGCTCACATGCAGGACAGGTTGTTCCCTTCAGTGTAACAGGCTGATGTAGCTGGCTCTCTCCTCAAGTCTCCTGCTCTTTACAACAAACAGCCTTTTGGTCTCTGACCTTGCAGTGTCCAGAGCACTGATCTCTGATGTTGGTTTCTCTGTTCTCCCAGTCTGTTCCAGCTCTGAATTTGGGTGCCTGTGGAGGGGCACAGGCTTCTCCTGAGGTCTCCCCAGCACCAGGTGGTGTGGAACAGTGACTTACTTTGTTTTAGTGGCAGTGTTGGTCTTCACACAACTCCAGGAGCAGTTTGTTTTCATCACATCAGCAGCTGGGGTGTTTCCAGCTGGCCAGGTCCGAGTCTCTCAGAAAAGTCAGTCTGCTTTTTTCACAACAGTGTGCCTGAGGACATGACTTGTAGTTTTCCCTGCTTACTGCTTTTGTGGAACCTGTCGTGTGAGGCAGGGGTGCTGCTTTTCCCTTTGCAAAGCCAGAAGGTGTAAATACCAGGAAAGGGGGAACGGCTGGGGAAGACACATGATGGGTGAGAGTGGAGACGCAGCCCTGAGCTGCCCTTCTCCCCTGCAATAATTGGCCATTGGGTGCATGAAGTACATGGTGTCCCAAAGGAACTGACCAGGGCTGCAGTTAAATGTTCAGTTGAATGTCTAATTTTGCACTTCTTTTTCTAGAAAAATAAAGATATGTTTCTTAACCTCAGAAATTCTTTGCTGCTGTGGGTTCTTTCCGCATTGTACTCATCCACATAAGTGAGGAAGGGAGAGTGTTTCCTCATGTTGCATTTGGCTTTCTTTCTCATCATTTTGTGGTTCAGTTTTAGGAGATGCTTTCTTAATTTAAAAAAAAAACATTGTTCAGGGGAGCCATGTTCTCTCAACCGAGCCTTTCCTGCGCTGCTGGACAGATGTGTTGGAAGCTGGCACCCAGCCCTCGCCTGTAGAATCCAATTGGCATTGAGCCGCTATTACAGGGACACAGTATGTGTGCTTCAAAGGACCACTGCCCTCTTCCCCAGTGGCATTCAACATTTTAGTGTGGAGTAGTGGTGCTCAGTTCCAGAAATTTATTCATCATTGCTATTCCAGAAATAATCATAACTTGCTTACTTTCATTTTGTTTGATTTTTTCACTTAGATAGGGCAGTTTTGGGGTGGTTTTGGTGGGCTTTTTCAGTGGTTTTAATGCTGACACTGGAGACGGCTGCTGAGTTTCTGTGCTTTGTGAAGCACCTGAACATACCGCAGGACTTGTTTCGCCCCTGGAGTTTGCAGAGGAGTAGCGTTAGCAGAGCAGCTTCTCTCTGCAACGGGTCGTCCTTAGCAGGTGCCATGCTGTGGATTCTGAGTGCAGCAGCGGGTGTGTTTGCTGCCTGCACAGGGACTGCTGTCTGCAGGGAGGGTTGGATTTAGGGATTGGGGATCCCTGCAGAGCTCTGACATAGCCCTGGCTGTCTGCCCTCCCCTGGTGTGTGATCCCCAGGAGCGCACTCTTTGGTACAGCTTGCTCAAGATGTCATCCTCCCAGTCGAGAGTACAGCTGTACCTGTTTGGAATGGGCCCAGGGATCTGTAGCACAGGCTCTGGAATCCCTCCTGTTTTCTGATCCATGTTAGTGTGTGTGCTTTGAATTGTCCAGAGATGCTTTCAAACACTGCTGTACCAGTTTTTCTGCTTTATTTCATTGAAAGAATTGAACTCTCTGAGGAATCTGTAGGTTTTAGATGCAAGTTTTTCACTTCTATGGATTTTGTGTGGTTTTATGGCAATCTGTTACTTCAGACAGTGTAATCAGGTTATATTTTTTTTTCCCTCTTGTTGTGTATTCTAAAATGTGAGACCTTTGGAATTTCTCAGTAGAGAAAACAAATGAAGTCACAATTTACAGAGGCTGCTGGAAGCCTTTAGAGAAGGAAGTGTTCCTCGTGGTTCCTTCCATTCCACATTCCGTGCTTTGTAACTGAAGACAGTTATCTGAAACGTTACCATCTTCCACTTTTACACCCCAGATATGTTTTCCTTACAATTAACTATTCTTTGGAATCTGCAGCTGCTGCTCCCTTGGAGTTGGTTGTCAGTTTATTCTGCAGAAGGCAGGCGTGTTTGCTTGCAGGCACGGGTACGTGGCACACATGAACGCACATGGCGATCTCCGGCTCTGACCAGCTCTTCCTCTGCTGGCCAGCAGTGCGCTGCACGCCAGTGAGTTGTGTGCCCGTGCCGGCTCCGGGAGCTCCCGGCTGTTTCCTGCTCTTACCATTTGGCATCTTGGCTGTAAGCAGGTTTCTGACCATGACGCCTGCTCCCTGGCGATGTGGATGAGCACTGGTCGGGAGTCAGCCCTTTATTCTGGCTCATTTTCACCAGTCTCTTACAGTAACTTAACGGGCTTGGCCTCATAACCTTAATTACATGTGGAATGTGGAGAATGCTGTGTTACTTTTCTGTACAGGAAGACAGTGAACTCTAATTGCTTACTTCAAGCATTAAAACATTCCTTGTGCCTCAGGACTGTGCTTAACCGAACTGCGTTGCAGAAATTAAAAGTAACTGCCAAAAAGTTTCTCCTGATCAACTCGCTATTTTATTTATCTCAGTCCAATTTATGTTTGGCTTGGGTTTGTGTGCATGGACATTAATAATGTGTGTTTATTTTTCTGTTATCCTCTAGGAACAACATTTAAAATGCTAAAGGCAGTTTTGAAGAAGAGCCGAGAGGGAGGAAAGGAGAACAAGAAAGACTCAGGTATGAACATTAATAAGATTTTTATAACGCTGATGAGTTATGCATTGTGACTCCAGCTGTTGACTTTACTCCCTTGCAGCAGTGATGCTCACCTCTGGGCCTGTGGTACCTGCTGCTGCTGCCGGCTGTGGGAGCTCTGGCCCGATTGCTTCCATGCAGAGAGGGTCTGGGGTTCCTGGTGGGTGTATCCAGTGCAGCCCTTCTTGAATTGCTGCCAGGGCAACAGCCGAGAGCAGCTCGCTCTTGGTTCTTACCATAGCCAGCAGGATGAGGGAGGTGATTGTGTGTCTGTACTTGGGGCAGTAGATGGAAATTGGTTTAAGGTCCAGAAGAAAAGCAGGCTCTTTGGAACAGAGCTTTTGCCAGACTTTTATTAAAATCTGGAGCTTGAAAAGCTTTTTTTCCTTCAGGTCAGGAAACACGTGGGTTTTTATTTTAGGATCTCATTTTAGGTTTTTTTGTTCTGTTTTTCAAGCAGAGCTCTAGTGTTTCATGTATGAGGTTCATGTTACAGAAACCAGCCATTGGGACAGATTGGTGAGTAACGCCTGGCTGGTGAAAGCCAGAGCAAGGAGGAGCAGGAGCTACTTTTTGGAAGGGTGTGATTGGTTTACACCGGGGCTTCTGGGTTATTTTGCATTTGAAGATAATGCTGTGAAAAGTGTGAGAAACGTGTGTGCTGTACTGCATCCAGGAGTTTGATAAAGTAGTGTTCAGACTAATAGCTCTCCCTGTTGTTCCCAAGGTCCTTCCGGTTCTTGTTCAGCTTTTAAAGAAGATATGAAGCAAGGAAAAGAAATTGGTATTTGTAGAGCTGTTTTTTTCAGTTGTAGAGTTGTCCTGTTTCGTGGTTCTTCAGGTCCTTAGTAACAACAACAGCTCATAAAAGTTACTGCTCCCTGAAGATCTATGAAGAGAGCGATGAAAGCTCGCTGCTGCTCAAAGCTGACATGGGAGATGTTGTGGAAACACTGCCCCACTAGCTACCATTTGAGAGAGCACTGCAAGAGGGAATTCAGATGCTCCTCTCTACTTCGTGGGCCCATAGGCTTGATTTTTTGCTGATGATATTTTGAGATGAAAAAATCGTCAGGCTTTTCAGGGCATCAGAATGTAGCAGGAGGTTGATGATAGAGCACAGCTCAGTAGTGCCAGGCTCAACCTGATGAGCAAGGGTTCTGTGACCTCTTCCAGCCCATACCCTGTTAGCAGTGGTGCTGCATGGCTGGCAGTGAGGAAAACACCAAGGTGCTGTAGGATTTCAGAACTGACTGTTGGAACATGCCTGCAAACCTCTGCTGAGGTGCGTGGGTCATGCTGTGCATGTCCCCAGCAGACTGAGGAGAGACACAAGGTGGTGGATTGCGGCTGAGGAGCAGCAGCTCATCAGAGTTCTCTTCTGGCTGCTGCTGTTTGTTTCACTCCAGCTGAAAGCAGACTGGAAGAGACTAAAGTGAAACTGCAGTAGCTGATTCTTAAACTGAAGTAACCTCTGTTGTCCCATGGGATTCAGTGTGTATAAAAGGAACGCCTGGAAGTCTGTGTAATTCGGAGCCAAGCGGGATGATTCCTGTTTCGCTGGACAGAACTTCCTGTTTGTGCTCCACCAGCCTCCTACTGTGTTTACGGCTACCAGCCCTGCAGAGCCTGGGCAAAGAGGAATGGGGTTATTTTCCTGGACTGAAGGTACAACCATGGAATTAAAATGTCTGTAAAAGGGTTAAAGAAAAAAAAAGGAATCAGGACTGCTTTTTTAAAAATAGCTGTATGGATTTTAGTGTCAAAATTTGCTCATTTGCCCTGACGTAAGGGCTGAAGATGTGCATAACTTTTTTAACATCCAGCTGCTGAGTATCTCAATTGCAGTTTTAATACTCTTTAAATTCAGGTTTATCCTGAAGAAGGGGGCTGCAAGAATTAGTGTTGATGCTTTTAGGAGAAACTGAAACACTGAAGACCAGTACAGAATTTTTATATAGAGAACTTTGTCCTAACCAATTGACAGACTGTCCAATGGGAATCTCGCTCTTGGGTGGAAAGCCGGCCCCTTAGGCTGCTCCAGTCACGCTGCGCTAGTGGTACGCGATGTGAACACAGGTGAGCATCGAGGGAGAGAGCAGTGTGAAGGGCATATTGATTATGCACAGAACAGCTTCTCAAAACAAACCTTACTAGACTTGGTTTAGTGTTTTGTGGGAGTGGTTGGACTCGATGATCCACTGGGTCTCTTCCAACCCGGTGATTCTGTGAAAAACAAACCCATTTTTTGACCCAGACATCCAAGTTTTTTTGCATACAGGATTTTTTTCAGGCTTTCTGTAGAGTGAAGCAACCTCTGTTTACACCCCTCAGGCACAGTTGTTTCTGTTACATGGAAAGAAGTACTTTTAAGTGGATTTTTTGTTTTGTTTTGCCCCCTTCCTTCCATTGAAGTGATGTATGCGCTCAGTAAGGGACAGAACTCAAAGGGAAAACCCCACAGCCTGTGCCTGATATGTTGGAGTAACAGAACGCTGTTCTGTGAATGTTGGGAATTGAGCAGGAAAAGGGCTAACAGGAACACTAATTTTTGTGTCCTATAAAGTGATCTGTGGTTTCATGCTGCCTCGTGTCCACCGAACTGGAAATGGTCAGCAATTATTCTGTTTCCCTTTGTTTCTCAAGTTTTTCATTCAGTCTCAGGAACACAGTGAAAATTTGGTAGTTTCTCCTCTGTGTCGGGTTATCCTCATCAAATAAATATCATCTCTTCAAACTCTGGAAGAGTTTCCAGGTCCTTTAGAGATTCCATAGAAGGTGTCTTTCTAGTAGAAAGCACAGACACAGTCTGTGTGGCATGAGTCTGTTAGTGGGACTCTGGCCAATCCTTACCACTCTGGCTCAGGGCACACATTTGCTTTCCATGTTCCTTGCCTTTTGCCTTCGTTTTGTTGATGGACTTTATTTTCTAGATTTAAGGTACTTTCATCTCTTTGTCTTTTTGTTCTGTTTCTTCTGTCTGCCTTGGGAGTCTCTACTCTCTCCTCTGTGGTGTTTTCACAGTCCATTGTGGATGGTTTGTTTTCCAGCTTCTCTCCTTCATGTTTTGCAGATCTCCTCTGTAGGGACGGGGAGATTCTGTGCCTCTGGCCTCTCGCAGAAGGAGCTGACCCTTTATTATTTTACCGTAGCACAGAAGCTTCATACCTTGGTGTCACAGTTCAAGAAATTGGAGCCAGAAGGCTGTTGCTTGAACTCAGGTTCTGCAGGGCTGCTTGCAGGTCTCATCTGTGTCCCTGGTGCAGTGACAGTGCAAAGAACACACATCATCAGTTTCAGAGTATAAACCAAAAATAGTTCTGCATTATGATTGTTTCAGTAGAAGTTCTGCTCTGCCACTCATTCTTAAATGCTTGCAAATGCTTCAGCGATAGATCTGTATTAGCGTTCCCTCATGGTTTATATGCTGCCAGTGCTTTGCAGTCCATAATTATGGCGGTTTGCTTTAACCGTCCTAAAGCCAGCAACTTGCCTGCATTCTGGGAACCTGCATTTTTTTACTTACTAAGCAAAAGACCTTTCAATATAAGATACTCTAATGTAACAGAAAAAGAAAAGAAAATCCTGTGTACTGTATTTCTGGAGAATATGCTCAGTATTTCAGATGGCTTTTTAGTAGCGTGAGCATTGTTCTGTTGACCCAGTATCAGGCCTGAAGGAACATGAATAATGGAAGCATTGTGCTTAGTCGGCAGCGTTTCTCCTGCACGACATCCCATCAGAAATTTAACATCACATGTAGTGCGCAGTATGGATGCAAACTTCACTAATTTTCATAGAAGTGAATGCGGTGAGTACTTGGGACTGCCAGGGTTTCCAGCATCAGGGCTTGTGAGACCTTCATATAGAGCTTCGGTGACAGGGGACAAATCATTGTGTCAACAAATAGCGTTTAGACCATAATGCTGCAGTGCTTTAGAGGCAAAGGCTGGAGGAGCGAGATCAGAGGGTTTGGTTTCTGGATGATGAAATAAAAGGGATGGAAGTGCTTGTATGTTCACGTGCGCTGTATTTCAGCAGGGGTCTTCATTCAGAATGTTTTATTCTGGGCTGCAAAACTGGTTCGATATTCATAAACCTGTCTTGGAGGTTTGCTGATTCTCCTGTAGATCAGAGTTAATTTTTTACAGAGGCTTTTTTTTTTTTTTTTTTTTTTTTTTTTTTTTTTTTTTTTTTTTTTTTTTTTTTTTTTTTTGTAACTGTCTTGCTTTTGAGACTGTTTCCTTTTGGTTTTCCTTCTTGTAATCCAGTATCTTTATAAAGGAATCTTTTGACCTACATGTGAGTGTACAAAGCTTTTGAGCATTAGGATAGAACAGACACTTCTGTTTCTACATTGTGTTCTGTTGCAAATTGGTGTACTCTTAGTAGATTTGTATTTGCACCTTGCTCTTTATTGACATTTTATACTGAACAGATTGGATTAAACCTACGAATTCGGAATGTCTTCCTTTTTCACATGTAATCAGATGCAATTAGGGAATGGAGATTATACTTTAGTGTTCTTTTTGAAAAACAAGGCTTTCCAAAGTGTGAGCTGTGACTGTGTGATGCTCTGCCATTCCTGGTTGACTTTCTTCCTTCCCTGATGGCGTTGGCTACGGGGACAAGCCTGGCACACAACCCCGGTGAGCACCTTGAACAGTAAACATCAACAGGCTTAAATTCACTAATGCAACTTTTTTTTTCCTAGTAGCAAATAAATTTCTACTTTAAAATAAACTAAAAGTTCCTATGCAAGAAGGCCTAATCTTTTATTAAGAACCACTACTTAATAATTATTTTTATATAGTTGGTTTTGTACTTCTTTCCCTGTAGCAACAGAGATATGTCTCCCAGCTGACCTTGCTTAATTGCAATGTCTCATTAAACACTTCTGTCTGACTGACAGACTGGAGACCAACTTGAGAACATCAAGAGCTTCAAATGCCCTTCTGGCAAACAGAAAGCCTTGAAATCGCTGCATAAAAGTAAGTTTACATTTTAAGGCTAAATATGCAAATTCAGTTGCTGTGGAAAATCTCTGTTATATCAGGTTTTGAATTCTGAGTGCAAAGGGACTTTGTGGCACTTAAAGTACACATCCACTGGCTGGAACATGGAACTTGGGCTGGAATGCTTTCAAGCTTCAGTTTGACTTTTTGTTGTTACTCTAAAAATACCCTGCAACAGAAGAAGCATTGTTTCATGGTGAAAATATGGAGCTGGTTTTGATTATTTTGTGTTGCTTTGCCCACTTTCTGTGGCTGTTGACAGTTATTTAAGAGTTTAAACTCCTTTTTTTCGCTGAGCTGTGAGCATTTAATGTGGTGGATGTCTTTTCCCAGAAGCTAATTCCAGTGATATGTACCATGTACATAAAAATGAGGGATGAGGGAAGGTCCTGCCCTTGCAATGCATAAACAGATTACTTCAGTGGTCCAAATAACCTCTGTTTAATACTGTTTTCTTTAAAAATGGTTGGGGTTTTTTTTCAAGTAAGCACTACAAGAGAACATCAGCGTTTTGTGTACTCAGAAGTAATCCAGAGTCCAGAGATAAATGCCAGAAAGTGAGCAAATACTGTCAAGTAAGAGTGTAGTTGGCAAAGATCATCCATTTGGGCCTTTTATTCTGATCTTTACTGGGTTTGTTTCTCACTCAATGCACTTCACTGCCTCTGTTACCCAGGCTGTAATGAGCTCTCTTCCCATTCCAGACTACTTTCTCCCCCTTTCTGGTCTCTCCGGAGTCTCAAGAGCAAAAGAATTAAATGTTAATCCTCCCTCCCTAATGCGTGTGTGCACATGACAGCAGTCTGTGTTCTTGTCCTAGACAGGCAGCTGTTGCACTGCTTCACTTGCTGTGGACTGTTCTTCGACTCCTGATCTGTGTAGGAGCCAGGTGACCTGGTTGTTCCAGGCAGGACAAGGTGACCAGTCCCATGGACACCATACCGATCAGGCACCAAAGAAAAATTTGTGGCAAGTGAAGCAGTTTGTCAGCCAGCCTTCCAGCATGAGAAAATGGGGTTGCTTGGCTCTTTCCATCTCCCAAGGTTGCCTTCTCACAGCGCTGGGCTGGCTGCCTCTGTACAAGTGTGCACATGTGTGTGTTTTAATTGTGAAAGGCACAGATCCTTTGAATGGCAATTATCATTGGTTTGCAGTTAAAATAAAGCACCTTGCACATGGCTACTGAACCACACTGCGGTGTTATGGCTGGGGAGTTCAGGCTACGGCTACCGCTCAGTTATCTTGGAAAAAAGGGATGGAAAACTGGTTTTTGAAATAATAGACTCGATATTTTTTGTAATCCTTAAGCAGTTTCTTATTACTCAGTGATGCCTCGCTCTGGAAGGTGCTTTTTGGCTGTGTGCCTTTCCTCCTGCCATACAACTGATCTCTTTTTTTTTCCCCCCCGTTCAGAATTTCTTCTGAACTTGTCTGTAAAGTCTCATCTTTTCCCAATGTTTTTTGGGATGAAACACATCCTACCACACAGAATAAACTTCAGTCAGACCATCAGTACCGTGTGAGCACCTCTACTCACTGGATGTGCCTGTCTGCAGAGGCCACCTGCCTTTCCGCAGTGCTGTGGGTCAGTTCTCTTTGCTGCAGTGCCATGTCCACAGGGTTGTCATGGGCTTGATGTGAGGAGAACCTGAGCCTCGTGTAAGGCGACTATCCTGGTTTGTTCCCCCTGGCCAGTCCAGTGGCTAAACTGGGCAGCTGTCAGTCCCAGTTCCTCCATAGGAAAGGGAAACGCAAGAGAGACTTTGAACACTGGAATGGCTTTAATGAACCAACAATAATAAAAGCAAGATACCAATATTGATATGAAAATAATAAAATCTGTACAATTGCACAAAACCCATTCACACTCCCATGACTCTACATCACCTGTCGGGCTGGGGGGTAAGTCCCAGGCTGGACTGGGTGCTGGGTGGGAGCTGCACTTGGGAACTGGATCTGGGAGCACGGGAGTGGATTCGGGGGCAGGCAGACAGGCCTCCCAGAACCTCCGCTGTTGAAGAAGAGCAAGCCCTCAGCTGGGTCCTCCCAGCACGTCCCACCCCTTCTCACCACCTCTGGGATGGCCTCAGTTTACACAGGAGTTAAGTGTGAACGGTGGCCTCTCTGCATACCAGTGTCCCGTTACCCTGGTGAGAACTGTTGGACTGAAAAGTTGGAGAAAGTGTTGTGTTTCTGCTGGTGTGTGCCCACAGCAGCTGACAGAATAACCCAGCAGCAGTTGTTACAGTCCCCGTCAGTAGGGATTTGATCCAACTGGCGTGTGGGTTCAGACTGAGCCAGCAACCAGGTTTAGCACTGGCTGTGGTCTCTTCTGCAGAGACGCCTGATCAAGTGGTCTGAATGTAACGATCAGAGTTGTGCCAGCAGGGCATTTTGCCCCATCTGAAGCTCTCCTGCGATGTCACCTTTCCAGTAGGATAAAGAAGGAAAGGTCTGCTGAGAAGACAGTGAATTAAACGCTGCTTTTTTGTTTCATAGTAAAAGGGAAAGCAGGAGTTAGAGAGCTGTAGGTATCAACCCTGAAGGGGGAGGAGGTGATTTGTGTTTGTTGTTCCCTCTTGCACCCTCTCACTAGCATTCCAGCTGGAATACAAATTCCAGATTACACCCTTGGCAACCTGTCCAGTAAAACACTCTGAGAAGAGGGCTGGTATTTCTAACTGTAGTTGGCTGGTTACTGTGCTGCCTCCTTGCTCTTTGCTTACATCCAAAGGCAGAATGGAGCATCACAAGTTTCTCTGGGCTTTCTTCAACGATTTATGAAGCAAACTCACATACTGTATTGAATAACAAATAATGACGTACCTAATGTTAAATCTGTATTTAAAAAAAAGCTACTGCAGAAGTTTAATTTCTGAAAGAAGGGGGAAAGAAAATCCCTAATCACTCGGTTGCCCCTCACAGTGGATGGGAGCTCAGTGATTTAGACAGCTTGGGTTTTTTGTTGTTTTTGGGTTTTTTTCCAGAAAGGCCTTACATATGTGATTATAGCATTGAAAATATGTAGACAGCTTCTTTTAAATATCTGCTTAGACCATTCCTTTTTCTTTTTTTTTCTTTTTTTTTTTTCCAGACTGGTGCATTACAGCCAGCTTTCTGGAACAGTGCAGCTGCTGTCCTTGTTCCCAGGATCTTAAACTCTAGTAGAGGCAATGGACTGCAGAGAAGAATATAAAGTTACAGTTACTTAGGTTTTAATTTCTATCTTGACTTGGTAAAACTAGAGTTGTTTCCTTAAAAAAGAAAAACTTCCTTTGTTTTTTTCTATCCAACACACCGTGTGGATGGAAGCAGGTTGTGTGCCATGCACACAGCCAGCAGTAGGATGTGGGAGGAGAGAAGCTGGTAAAAAACAGAAGGCAGCAGTGGAATGACAGCAGAATGAACAAGAACAGTGGCTTTTATCAAGCCACATCTGTCTGAGGTGTTTCCTCACTGTAAGAGAACAACCCTGGCAGGAGGGACTCAGGTTTAAAAAGATGTTACTTCTCCATTTGCCCTCCCTTCTGGCTGTGCTGTGGGTGCTGGTACCTCGACCGTGCAGTTGGGTGCATCTGAAGGAATACTCTGGCACTGCAGACTCTTCGTGTCAGGTTTTCTTTGCTGGTTTTATCTTTGGTCGCACCAATCCCATTTGTGCAGTAGTTCATGTCAATTACTTAGCAATCCCTAGTTTGGATATCACAAAAGCTGTTGCTGGTTGTTAACCTTTGTTTTCAGCTCCGTTTTTGTCATCTGACCAGGAAGAACCTAGTGCTTTCACAATGTGCTTCTGCTGCCTGTGCATCAGTACTGTGAGCAGTATGTTTTGTTCTGAAAATTCATCCTTAGTTTAGCTGAAGTTGCATTTTCAGCACCAGCAGGAAGTTTATCTGGGTGTATTTCCCTGTCCTGATGTGCTGATTGGTGTGTGGTGAACCTATAGCTTGTTTTTTCCTTAGGTGAAAATTAGCATTGCTGTCAAGTAGCACACAGTGCAATTTGGCCTCAGGTTGCGCCAGTGCATGTTCAAATTGGACATCAGGAAGTGTCTCATCCTACAAGGTTCTCAGGCCCTGTCAGAGGCTGCACAGGGACGTGGTGGAGTCCCCATCCCCGGACGGATTTAAAAGATGGGTAGAGGAGCTTTCTTAGGGCTATGGTTTAGAAATGGGCAGGTACAGTTAGACTCAATGATCTCAAAGGTCTTTTCCAGCAAACAGTTCTCCGATTCTGTGATAACATAATTTTTCCTTTTTTCAAGCAGGAAAATAAAGCTTAAACTGGCCATCTATGAATGTACTTTGTGATCCACCTTTTAACTGAGTGTAAGGGGGAATCCAACTAAATCTCTCCTTTTAACTCATTCAGTAAACACTATTTTTAGGCGATCTTGACCTTTGGGATATCACAGTGATCCTAAAATACCTTTTCAGCTGTAAAAATACTCCATCTTCATAGGAAATGTGGATTTACCTCTAAGGATGAAGTCTGAAAAGTGAGAATTTTTCCCCCCTTGCTGCCACTATCACTGCAAAATGAAATCTCGCTGACTTGTGTATTTAAGGTTTTCCAGCAGCAATCTGGGCTCTACAGTGGAGGGAACACAGTAAGATGAATCACACTGAGTTGTTGCTGGCAAATCTGTTTTCCTGTGTTAAAAACTTGCATTTCGATGCAGCTCTGTGCTTTTTATTGTGGCAAATCACCTAACGGATGCCAACACTTTATTTTTAGCAGGTGACTCCTGCCCAGAGAACGCCCTGCAGGCTCTAGCCACATCTGGCCGCAGTGTCGATCTCCCCAGCAGCACTCAGCCAGTCCCCGAGGATGCGTGTAGGATGAACCTGGCTAAAGGGGTCTCCATGTCGCTGCCGTCGTCACCTCTGCTGCCACGCCAGTCCTACTTCATGCAGGCACGATCAAACAAAAAGTCTCCAGGTAAAATGAAATGATGAGCAACTACATCTTCCTAGCTCTGTAACTCAGGTTTTGATGTACTCTATGTGAAAAGTAACACAGTAAAATCGCGTAAAGTCTTTTGCTGTAAGAACGACAGCAGTGCATGGAAAAAAAAGTAGCTGGTGATTAAATAGTTTATGTTATTTCACATGGTGAAGAATTATTCTAATTGGTATCACAAATACCTATACTGAAACATCTGAGTATGTTTAGAAGTGGTTATCTGTTACATCAGATAGGCAGAAAAGAGCTGCAAACCCCTTTATGTGTGTTAGGGACTGTGTTAGAGGGAGTGTTTTTGGCTTTCACAGTTCACTTATTTTTATGTCTCCGTACTTAAATATATTAATGGAAAATCTGCTGCTGAAGTTGTGGCAAGAAACGTGCATGGTTTTGGAGGCAATGTCCTTAGGGGTGACTGCAAGCTTATGTGTGAGCCTTGCTAAATAAGGTGCTCCATCTGGGTCCTTTTTATCAGCATTCTCCACATAGAGATCATTCCAACATGCTGGCATCACTTGGGATCGTTCGGGTCAAAGCCTGAGCGCAAGTGAAATTGTCCATATTCTATAACTTGTGGAGACTCTGCAGTGTGTTGAGGTTTGTTGTAAGGCTTATAAGGAGTAGAAAGTGCTGTAAGTTGGAGTCTGTTGACATTGAGAAATGTTGTGGTTAACGACCCATTTCACACAAAAGTAAAGAGGAAAAATGTAGCTGGAAGTCCCAGGACAGTGAGTACAATTTGTCCAAAGTATTATTGGTTTAAGTTGCCTATTGATATTCTGCTTTTACTTTCAGCATTTAAAATAATGTCAAGTTTAAATGATTTGAGGTTGATTTTGAAAGTTCACATAAACGCTCTCTGCCACAGAATGGTACATTGTTATTTTGTCTCTTTGTACAAGCAATTTGGGTGCAGAACAACTTTAAAAGATAGAGTGAAGTCCTTGAAATGGTGAAGAAATTGGGATTTTGCCCAAAAGCTTCAGTGAAGGTTAGAATCTAACCCTTAGTTTTGTTACTGTTGAGAAAGCCGAGCTGTTCTGGGTACATTTGAGAACAGTCCCTTACCGGCCTCCCCACTCCCTGGTTTATCTTACCACTGTGTGTTTCATGAGCTGAGCATAGGCTGGTAGCTGTTTCTCTTGCAGACACTGTGTAGCAGTTGATAAATTGTGAATGAAAAGCCACATTCTCAATGACTCTAAAGTCATTCTGCTGTGATCCACAGCCAACAGAAAAGGTTTCTCAATATGATGAAGTACTGTCGAAGTGTTGATATTTATGTGTTATCATTTTGTACTGATAACCTGACCAAGTGATAAGATATGGATGGAGGCATTCGATGATGTTCCTTTGACTTTCAGAAAACTGTAGCTGGTGAAGGTGATTTAATTTTAATTATCTGTCTGGCATCTGGGGCAGGAGTAATAGAGAGAAAATGCACCAATGTACTGTTTTTCAATTTAGTAGCTTACAAATAGCAAGTTAAAGACTTCTCAGGTGCAGTGGATGAAAGGAGAAGGGATTGCATGGAAAGGTAAAGTGGTGTCCTGGCATTAACATATGGTGATGGAGTTCTCTAACTAGTTCTCTGCTAGAACAACATTCTTATTTCAGTCCTCTCAGTTTACAGGTGTAGAAAAAGCAGTTCTTAGTGATGGATTTCTCTGGGGCGAGTCCAGAGAAGAGCAATGAAGCTGGTGAAGGGGCTGGAGAACAGGCCTGATGAGGAACGGCTGAGAGAGCTGGCGGTGTTTATCCTGCAGAAGAGGAGGCTGAGGGGAGACCTCATTGCTCTCTNAGTAGGTCTCTTCCAACCTGGTGATTCTATGATTCTATTTTTGAATGTAAATAATAATCATTAATACTTTCTAAAGTCATAGAATCATTGAATGGTTTGGGTTGGAGGGGACCTTAAAGCCCATCCAGTCCCACTCCTGCCGTGGGCACGGACACCTCCTGCTGGATCAGGGGCTCCAAGCCCCATCCAACCTGGCCTTGAACCCCTCCAGGGATGGGACAGCCACCCCTGCTCTGGGCAACCTGGACCAGGGCCTCCCCACCCTCATCTTGAAGAATTTCTTCGTAATGTCTAATCTAAACCTTCCCCCTCCCAATTCAAAGACATTCTCCTTGTCCTATCATTCCATGCTCTTGTAAAAAGTCCTTCCCCAGCTTTCATGTAGGCCTCTTTCTTTGGAACTATGTGAGGAAAAGTTGTCTATTGACATGTAATCATTTGTTCTGCCTGTGTTTCTGCTCCCTGGTTCTGTTTGTACAACTCAGGCGTGTTGATGGTCGTGTATAGATAAGGTGATGCCCTTGCATAACTCATGTCCTTGAAATACAGTTCTGTTTAGTGCCTGCTGGGCTGAAGCGATATTCAGTGTGTGTGCTCAGTGGTAGCGGTTAAAGGATAGAGTCATTAAGTGCTACCTGGGTTCTAATGGAGAGTTTTTCATAACTCTTTATTGAGTCTTGGTGCTTTTAGTTAAGAAATTTGGTTAGTAAATTAAAAACAGTCAGATTTTCCTGGTTATATGTTTCGAAGCTATAAATTAAAAACTAAAAGTTGTAGTTAACGGAGTTATTTATACTGACATTCTTGGAGACATTTGTTTGAGGGCTTCACACTGCTCGCTCCCACTTCCCTAGCAAATTTTCTCTCTGCTCCAGCTTACATTTACCTCACCCTGCATCTGTATTAACTGATGTAAAAATGCCTACTTGATTGGGCTGATACGGGTACAAAAAAAGTACCCATATGGATTTGTATAAATGCAGTTGGTCTGCCTCAGGAAGGCGCTGGCTGTAGAGATCTACAGCAGAGTTGGGAAACAGCCAGGAGAGGGTGCAGGCATGACTCCGGGTGTGGAACGGCTCCGAAGGAGAAGTCCTTTAAACAGGTTTGGCTGTATTGTTCTGCCTGGAAGACAGGCAGTGATTGGGAACAGTTGATGCATGAGTACTATTGCATGCAATACTGGGTGAGCGTGTGGAGGGTGCAGATTGTTAATGGAAGGCTGGGATAAATTCTTGGAAGGAAAATATATCTAGACCTCTTAAATAGAAAGTGACCACCTCGAACTCAAGAGATGATAAGCAATGAAAAGTGAGCCAGGAAAGTCTGTTTTCCTTGACTCAGACTCTTCTCTGCTGTTTGCTGGTGATAAAATTCTGTCCCAGATGAACCTTTGATCAGACCTGATTCAGCCGTCTGACACTTTTGGAAAGGAACTTTCATTGTGCAGATATAGTTCATGTTTAAATGGGTCAAGTTTGATCCAAAGATTGATTCATGTCCTGTTCTAGAGCATGAAAATAAACTGATCATGCATTTACGTTGTTACTGCAGTGCTGTGTGTCAGATTTGCAGGTACCATAAGTAACTGCCACCTTAGTTTGTAAGGAAGAAAATTCAATAACCAGTCCCCACCACAGCTTAAAGTGTGAGTGTTAACAATACATCCTGAATGTGTTTCCAGTCTGATCTATTTTACGTGACTGCCACAAATTGTTCTGGTTCTTTTAGAACAGTTGTTTTTTGTTGTTCAACTTTGATGCATCTAATTATAGTCCTGCTTGCAGATGACAGATTTGGGCTATTGTCTCCTTAAAGAATGTGATTTTGTTTCACAGGAATGTATTTTTAGCTGCTCTCAGCAGCCAATGCCCCTTGTTTTTGTTGAAGAGCACCCTCTGGTGCTGGTTGGTCACTAAGCTGCCTTCAGTTTAAAATGGAATTTTCTCCTAGTCTCTAGGCAGAGATGCCAACATATGCTTGCACATGAGTTACACTTCCTGCCCAGTATCCTTAGCTAAGAAATGAGGTTATCACCATACTTCTGTGTCCCACTTCTAGGTGGGAATCTGAAAGAACAGGTCAGTCCAATACTTAACTGGTCAGAGGTGAAAAAACATTCCCTGTAGGAGTTGCCAGAATATAGTATCAGTGCCATTTTGTTGTTGTGTTTTCTCCTCTCCCAGGATATAGAATGCAGTCTGGCATGTTGTAGTGTAGCTAGAATACAGAGTTTGAGTCGAGTTCCAGCATTTCAGCTGCTCCTATTTGAATTTGACACATTCAGCTTTGAGGTTCTTGTGATTAAAAGAAAAAAATTGACCATGTAACTGTGAGCTCAGGATCCTGTGGGGCAGCACAAGAACCATTGGTCATGAAACATGCGGGGTTCTGTGTGCTTGCTGTGGAGACTGTTGTTATTATGAATAAAATAAGAGCAGTGCACCAACATGCCAGGTGCAGCAGTGACATCCTGCTGGTGACTGGAAAAGTGCTGGTGTGTGTGAGCACTCAGCTCTCCCGAACGCTGAGGGTGGTATGTTTGAGCTTGGTGTGGACATGGACTAGGAACACTGCTGCTTCATGAAACCAGAAGCCAGGAGTAGTCACTAATGCTTTCTTTTGTTTTTTGAACTCGCCTTCACCACTCCATGTGGTCAGAGCACATGTTGGTGTGTGGAGAACGTGTGACACATAGCTGCTTGGTACTCGATTCATGTGCTGCTGTAGGCTTTTTCTCTTGGCTTCAAAGATGCTGATAACAAAATTATCTTCCTGTAATAACGGACAGTAAAAGTTCTGAACGGAGGAGGCCCATTGAAGGCTGTCTGAGTTTGAACATGGAAAAGTCACTCACTTCACGTGTACGTACAGGAAACTTTTCCAGGTTTGTCACAGCAAGCAGGTCGGCTTTGTTTTCCATCAGGCTCTGCATTCCTAAAAGCCCGAAGAGTTTCTTTCTCATGGGAGTGGAAGCAGAGCAGCGCTCCCATCTTTATAGTAGCAGCTGTGCATGTGAGAAATGATCCCTCTACTGTGTTTGCACTGCAGAGCAGAGACAGAGGAGAGATGCTGTATGTATGAGAGCTGCAGTCATCTGGGAAAATGAGATACACTGTGATCCTTCCCGTTGCAGGTCCAGTCAGGAAGCCCAAGTACGTGGAGAGTCCTCGAGTGCCAGGTGAGGCAGCTCTACCGCTGAGAAAGGGATCAGAGCAAGGAGACCCTGGTCTGAATGGTAAGGACCTGCCCAGCCATTCTCATTTGGCAGGACTGTTCTGTGTGTTGGACAGAGTGGTGCAAACGAACCGTTGTGATGAGGAAATCCAGTTATTTATTTGGGAGAATGGTTTGCAGATTTGACATGCTTGTGGTAGGAGGAGGTGCTTGCCACTGTACCGATGTGATCCTAAAACTGTCTCGGTTCCTGGAGCTGTGTGTGTCTTGCAGGGAGAACGGTGTCTGAGCGTTGTTGACTGCTACATCTCCCAAAGGCAAGCGCATACTCCTTATTGCCCCAGTATCATGAGGACCATCTCATGGTGATCCTCCTCCTCACAGCTGGACAGAATTTCAGACTGGCACTGAGCTCTGAGAACACTGAGTTTAGTGCTGCTGTTAGGGGGATAATCTCATTGCTCCTCAGCCCAGCAGTGAACTGCTTGTGCCCAACCATTGAGGTGCGACTGGCAGGGTGAGGTCTTCTTACTTGGGTTTCTGCGGTTCTGCAGAGGACCCAAGACCCACCAACATTTTAAGTTCTAACAGACAAGCACTTTAAATGGCATTAGCTTCTCTGTTAGGTATGTTGCTGACAAAAGAGCTGGTGTTTACACTTAATTGTACTTTTTCTGCCTTTTGTTACAGTTTCCAAGTATAAGACTCTAATCTTCACCAATTTTTTTCTCCCCAACCCAAAGCAAAGCCTGATAAAGACTCAAGCTGTTCTCCTGCGGCACAAGAATTGATGACAAGATTGGGTTTTTTACTGGGAGAAGGGATTCCAACTTCTGCTCATATAGAAGAGAAAAATGAAGCCATGGTAGGATAATGGAAAATAATATATTTCACCTTCATTTCTTTCTGAGAGGACTAATGCTGTTTCCTCCATTTGCTAGTTGATACTTACCAAAATACAATTCATTTTAATAGTCATAGAGCAATAGATTTGTATGTTAGTTGTAACTTGTGTGTGTGTTTGGAAATTGTGAGTTGATCTTGTATTCTTAAAAAAACCAGAAAGTGCAGACTCCTCCTCATCTCTGGAAGTTAAATCCAATCTGCTGTGAATGTGAGTTGCCGCCAGGGTCCTTTCTGCTGCATTTGAGTATTCAGGAAGAACTGGGTTTTTTCCTTTCTGTTCTCATTGATGTATGAGAATGGAAAATGTCAGGTTTGTTAAAACAGGAGCTTACTTTTGGGGTGCCTGTGTGTGTTTTCTCCTGGGAAGTTCAGTTCCATTTGACACTTGTGTTTCTCTGTCATTTGAAGGTAGAGAACTGGGAAGCAGCAAGTAGCTGCTGTCCCCAAGAAACTCATCTGCTGACCAGAGCTGCACAGTGACACCGTTCTCTCTTTCTTCCCCTGTCTCTCTCCACTTTGGTCCCAGGTCTCAAACACCAGTTTGGATGTCATTGATAGGGAACCATGTATAAGACTGAATGCTAGGGTTTTTAACCTGAAGGCAGTTAAAAACCAGGGGTGTTAATTAACCAAGGGTGTCAGGGAAGATGTCCAGTCAAATGTTTCCTAGAGAAGAATCTGCCTCAGTGCAGCTCTTTCCTGAACTGAGAGATTCCCTTCCTTCTTCAGAGAAAGCTGCAAATACATCACTGAAGTTCCCAATCAAGATAAGGCTTCAGCTTCTGGAAGTTTTTGCTTGAAAGATGCGACGTTTCTCATTTTTGGCATGGTAGCATTGTGTGCAGTAACTGTGCATTCTCTTCGCGTTGCAGTGTGCAGTAGCCAGCCAAGGAGTGAGCCCGTGTTCCACCCTCACCAGCAGCACCACGTCACCCAGCACGGACAGTCCCTGCTCCACACTCAACAGCTGCCTTGGCAAAGCAGCGGCCAGCAAAGGCAGTCCCTGTGGCACCATCAGCAGCCCCAGCTCCACCCTGGAGAGCAAGGACAGTGGAATCATAGGTGAGCACCTTCATTAGGGATGCGGTTGGTAGAAACTAACCCTCTCTCGATAGTGCCAGTCTGAATAGCTGTTTTGTGTCTTTGTGTTCCATTTTATGCTGTACGTGGACCCTATTTCCAATCCTCTGTACTTGAAAGATCAAAATCATGTGGCTATAACAATTGCTGTTGTTAGGTGTGCGTTCCTCTTCTTCGGTTTTCCTGGTTCAGTTCTCATTTCTCCACATTTTCCTTTAAAAACATTAACTTCTCTGTTTTGCTCCATTTCTTATTTTCTTTTAACTTTTTTCCTCTTCCATTTTATGTGTCTCTACAATGCATTTCGTAGTGGTGAAGCAGAGCATAGCTTGAGGCTGGTTTAGTTTCCAACGGAGGGAAAAAATAATTAACACTTCTTATGACAATAACCTAAATCAAACTGTTTAAAAACAGTGCAAACTTGAGGAACTGTTGTGAAAATGAAGCTGAAGTGGGGCCTCATGGGACAGGGGCAGTTGTGTGATCCTGCACTGCAAGGATGGCTGAGCTGAGGCTGTGAGTGCATCTCCTGTGAGGAGTCAGTTACTGCAGAGAGGGAGTGGTGGGAGTGCATTGCTGTAAAATACTCCAAGGTGTGACTAGAGGAGACTCCAGTGCCTCTTGTTGTGAACAATGTTTGTTATTACTTCTTTGCTAATTATCTACATTCAACCTTACGGAGATCTTCTGTGGGCACTGCAGCCTGCGAGAGGGATGCATGTGAGCTTTGTGTGTGCACTTCAGCATCACAGTAGATGCATTTCTTACACAGATACCAGCTGGTGGGTTTGGAGTGGAGTAGGTTCCTCATTTCCTTCTAGAAAGACTGGAGCTCTGTTCTTTAACCTCCTTTAAAACTTATTAATGAGTAAAAGCTTCCCTTCTCTCAAGTGGGCAAATTTAGATACTGATATGAACCTCCTGCCCATGCTTTGCAAACCTTGAAATATCCTATGAGTACGCCCATGTTCTAAATGCAATCAGAACTCGCCTCCTGTTTATCTAAAACAGTGAAATTCGCGTTACAATCCCATCATCCACTATATAACCTTGTAAGTACTGATATTTAAAGAAAAGATTTTTGTAACCCAGTGGTAAAACTTGCTTATTGAATAAAAGAAAAGGACAGAGTTTCAAAAATAGGAGAAACATGAAAATGAATCCATTTTTATACAGGGAAAAAAGAGAGGGCGATAGAATTGTGAAGCCTATGAGTGTGAGAGTGACAGGAAAAACCCTAGAGAAGAATGAGGGTTATAAATGGCTTTGGGTTTGTTTTTTAAATACAAATGTGTCTGTGCATTGAAACGTGTTAGTAGTAGTAAATGTGTGTTTGAAATTATGTTTAGCAAGTCTGTGTGTCCTAATGCCTTTGGCAGAGTTTATCCAGCTGTGAGAACAGTGTGTTCTGTCCGGCTACCTAGTGGCCTTCTGTGGGATTCCTACTCCCACTATGTTTTCTGGGCAAGCAGACACTGAGGGGAAATCTGTCTTTTCTCCCTTTCCCTCTTTTTACTTCTGGTTTAGGTTTCTTGTAGTTTTCTAATGTTTTACTGCTGTAGTCAAATTCTTCTTTACTTCTGTTGAGTGTGACATAATAGTGATGGAGGCAGGTTTTAATCCTCAGCAAAGAGCTGAGTGGAGACGGGACTGAGCTGAGCCAGTGGGTACCTGCCACTGTTCCAGTATGGAAACCTGGAGCAGTGAGGTTCACTCCAGAAGGAATTATAGATGTAAATATATCATACTTTAGGATTATTAGTTAAATAATATTCTTTACATTTAACAAAATAACCAGTGAAGAATATCTGAATGTCTGCTATCCCAAATGCCAGTGGAAACGACAGCACGTGTTAACACGGGTGTGCCCTTTTCCTTTGATGTGTGGTTCAGGTGGGTTTTTTTAACTTTCTTCCAGCGACCATAACAAGTTCATCAGAAAACGATGACCGCAGTGCGTCCAGTTTGGAGTGGAGCAAGGACGGGAGTCTCAGAGCTGGAAAACAACAAGGGATCAGTCACGACCGAAGAACAGATAACTGTTCCCCAGTGGCAGAGGAGGAAGCTGTTGGCTGTGCCGAGAACTTGCCAAAAGAAGCACCGACAGGAGAGGGGCCCCTTCCGTACACTCAGGGTTCCGGCTCTTTAGTAATGCCTCGCCCAAACTCCGTTGCAGGTAAAGTCCTGAGGTGGAAAAAAAAAATATTCTCACTGATAGGACAGTGAACCTTGTTGTTGAAGGGAAGTTGTTATGTAAGTGTTTTTGTAGGACAACAAGATAAAAGCACAGGTTCTAACTAAATACTTAAGCATTACCTGAGCTGTCTAAAGGTGCCCTGATGAACAAGCGACATAGATATTTTGTAAAAAACTCTGTGAAATTCTGCCTGCTAGTTGAGCCGTCCAAAAATTTAAAAGCTGAAAACCTAAACATTCAAAGCTAAGAAACTGGATAAATGCAGAGTGAAGAATACATCAGTGATGAGAGGATGGGACTTGGCAGCTGGTGATTCCCAAAGGGAAGAGGGGAGGATATTATACTTCCTTCCAGGCAGAAAATATAGTCAGTAGAAGGGGGTATTTTTAATATAAAAGATGAAACAAAAATTGTTGCATGGAATTTTGTTCAGATGATCAGGTGTAGAGGGGAAATATTGCCAGTAAAGCAACTTCTGAAATTGTCAGTGGCAGAGTTTTGGCAAAGAGCATTCTAGCAATTTTGATGAGAATCATTAAGTTCTAACACTTTAACTTTATCAAATTCCACTCATGCCAGTTTTCCAGCTTGTCTGGGTTCATTGGAATGCCAGCACAATAGTCTGGTGTATCAGCCATTCCTCCCAGTTTTGTGTATCTGCAGACCTGGTGAGGCTGCACTCTGTCCTGCCATGTGGGCCGTTAATGGTCGTTAATGTCGGTCAGTTTGGACCCAGTGATGGCTGCTGGGGGACACACTAGTGAATTGCCTTCAGCTGGACTGTGTCTGTGCTGGACTGCTTATCCGTGCAGGCCTCCTACCAGATTGGCTTGGCTTTCTACCTGTCAGGAGGGCCCTTTCTGGAGCCTGCAGGAGGTTATCCTGAAGTGTCAGCCAGCTCTCTTGGATCCTTCTCGCCAGGCCTTTATGACATGGGATTCTACCAAGCAGAACTCTGAGGAGGTTAAATTCAGTGCTCCTGAAATCCGATGTCATGTGGCGGCTTTTCCCTCTGCTCTCTCGTGTTAGGGTCCTGAACTCCACCATCTCACGGTGGTTGCAGTCATGGCTGCCACATCCATGGTGTGTTCTTCCCTGTTTGTATCGAGTCCAGCAGACCATCCTTCCTTCTTGGCTTCAGTCGCCTGTGTCAGGAAGTTGTCAGTGCGCTCCAGAAACTGGAGTTGCTTATGCCCTGCTGGGTTGTCCATCCAACAGATGGAGGGTTTGGGGTTTGATATCAGTTTGAAAACTGCTTTCTTTGATGTAAATATTCCTTTAGTTTATTTCTGGTAAAAAGGTACATATCCCTGGTATCACTTGGCAAATACAGTCGCTGGATTTTCAGTTCCTTTATGTGGCTGTTGTTGTGGTTTAAAAATTGAAGGAAAGAAAAAATTGTTCAGCAGGGTTTTGTAGCACTGGATATAAAAGGAGGTGAGTATTCCCTTGCATTTAGTGTACTGGCAACAGACATCCGAACCTGTTTCCAACACCTGTACCTGACCTCAGTGGTGTGGTGGAAGGAAACCATGCTAACATGAGAGCTCTTCACCCTGCAAGGGGTTGAAGGCAGATTTGAGGGCTGTCTGAAAGGGGGGAAAATCCACCTAAATCTTCAGTGAACTGGATTGAAAAGCATTTTGTGTGTGTTATAACGTGAATGACTTCAACCAGTACCATTGCCTAGAGAAACTGGATTTAGGAAAGAACTGTAATAAATAATAATGTTCATTTTAACTTCAAAATAAGCTTCAGTCTTTTATTAATGTAGCAACAAGTTCAACTAAACTGGAAGATCTGAGTTATTTGGATGGACAACGAAGTACTCCACTACGCACCTCAATTCGCTTACCCTGGCACAACACCGCTGGCGGCAGAGTGCAACAGGAGAGTAAAGGTATCTGCATTGACTCTGCTTCTGTCCTGGCACAGGGTGCAGGGATGTGTCCAGATCGTTGGGAGCACCCTGTCCCCCAAGAGTGCTCCTGACAGGGCGCGCGGCGTGTCTGAGGACGGGATGCTTGCTCACCCTTTTTCCTGCTTAATGTGGTTGAGAGATGGACTGTGTGGTGTTCAGTAAGGAATCCGTGTAATCAGAGTGTGTGTGGGCAGCACGTGGTGATGTGGGCCTCAAAGCAAAGTCCTGTTGTAGCAATGTTCAGGAACTGCATTGAATGTTTCCTCAACTGCCAGAGTTTATCGCTGACGTTCAGATGTGAGTGCACTGCAGCTTAAGAAATACTGTGTTGGATTCAAGATGAGGCTCTATTGTTTCCATGATGAGAACTCTTAAGTAATCTCATGTGACCACTGTTAATGGTCATGGATTGCAATGAACTAAAATGTTGCTGGTTATTGCACCTTGAATTCCTTATAATAATCTTTTTTCCCTGCCTCCTCTTCCCAGCTCGTTTTGTCCCCTACAAGCCTCAAGACATTTTGCTGAAGCCACTCTTGTTCGAAGTGCCAAGCATAACGACAGACTCAGTGTTTGTTGGGAGGGAGTGGCTGTTTGAGGTGGCTGAAGAAAAACTGATGGGTACTGATTCAGCAGAGACCAGGGGAGTGATCATCACTGGAAATGTGGGGTTTGGGAAGACTGCCGTCATTTCACGGCTGGTGGCACTCAGCTGCCATGGGAGTCGCATGAGGCAAATAGCTTCAAACAGCCCCAACTCATCCCCCAAAGGTATGTCCTGGGTCTGAGTAACTGGGGTGGTTGTGCTGATAGAGTCACAGCATGGTTTGCTTCCCTGTCTTAAGGCAGTGAGGCCTCAGCAACTCCTCAGCAAGTATTTGTTTCCTCTCAAGAGGAAAGGATACTGCTGACATGGTGTCCCTTGAGGAACACCTTCCACATAGTCTAGAGTGGGCTCAGCGTACTTAAAGGGGGCTCCAGGAAAGCTGGGAAGGGGCTCCTGATCGGGGATTGCAGGGACAGGAGGATGGGGAACAGTTTTCAGCTGAAAGAGGGGAGATTGAGATGAGATCTTGGGGAGAAATGTTTTGCTGTGAGGGTGGGGAGGCCCTGGCCCAGGCTGCCCCGAGCAGGGGTGGCTGCCCCATCCCTGGAGGGGTTCAAGGCCATGTTGGATGGGGCTTGGAGCAACCGGATCCAGTGGGAGGTGCCCCTGCCCGTGGGCCTGGATAAGCTTCGTGATCCCTTCTCACCTGAACTGTTCCATGATTCTGCAGTAAAATGGAGACAATGTGTAGAACCTCTTCCTTCTGCCAGGCAGTGCGTGCCCTGTACGCTGGTGATGGTGTGGCTGTGGCATCTGGTTCTCCTCTTTGGAAGGAGAGAGGTGATGTTTCTTCCCCACAGTGTGCCACACACTTTTCAGAACACATGTTTTCCCTAGAATTTTGGTAGAGGGAAGAATAAAGCTATGGAGAAACCCATCTGTCCTTTGCTGGGATCCACAGGGTTCTAGCACCTGACCAACCCAATGCCCAGGTTAACTGGGAGCATGGTGGGGCTGTCACTACTGCTAATTCCCCTGCTGACACTTCAAATAATAATAACAACAATAATAGTAATAATGATAATGACACTAGTAATGATAAATGGTTTGCATTTCCCCAGAGTGCAGTCACACAAGAGCTGACAGCTCCATTGAGTCGTTGCATGTATCATTTTCATGAGGAAACTCTTCATATCAGCATGGTTTTGCTTTCAGTCATTCTTCAGTTTTGATCTCAGTCAGGGGATTTGTTTATAAAGGGAAAGTTGTGCCTGTATTTATCAGACTCATTGTGGCTTCTTTTAATGCTATTGTTCAGTTTTAACTTCTACCCTAGCAGTAAGATATTCTGTGATGTTCTCCTGTGGAAGAAAAGCTGCTCTCAGCAATTTGATCTCTTTTATATTTGTTGCCTTTTCAAAACAGGTGGAGACTCCTGTCTGGAGATTCCTTTAAGCCAGATATCCCCATCCATTCCTCCAGCAAGCGGCACCAACACAGGGAAGACTCCGAGTTGTCCTGCCACTCCTGAGTACCAGAACCAGGCAGGTGATGCCGTGAGGCGTCTTGCGTCAAAGGTGAGGTTGCACTTGTTAACAGCTTTTGGTGTGTCAGAATGCCCTGCCCTGGGGAGACGGTCTGCTTTGCACAGCCGCTGGGTGTGCAGGGAGGACAACGTACCTGGGGCACTTCCAAAAGAGATGCACGGGTCCTGGCTGGTGAAACCTGCTGCCTGCCCTTTCTGCCATGAGTTCTGCAGGGTCTGGAAAAGACTCTGTGAAAGAGTTCACACTGCTGTGGGGGAGATGCTTGGGATCCTGTACCTGCAAGAGGGGCCTTGTGTTCTCCATGGGCAGGTGCTCACTGTGCCTTCTCACAGCAAAATTATGGGAACAAAAGACGGAATCCTTGTGTTCTGTATGAGTCTGAGTATAGTCTTTGCATTTTCCATACTCCGAAGTATGAAGTAAGCAATTAGAAGTTGTGTTTGCACTGGATTATTATAAATGTTTTATTTATTGCCTAAGTAGTACAAATAATGGTGTCTGCAATGCATACTTTATGCCAGTAGCTGTGAGGAAGACACAGAATGGTAATTGCAGTCTTTAGGCCAATGTCCATCATTTGGAAGCCATGTTCCAGACGCCCCTGAAGCACACACTCTTCGTTTACTGTGAACACTGTGTTTTCCTCCTGCTTTGATTTTTCCCAAAGGAACACAGCCTAGGTTCTGTTTAATTTTTAAGCAGCGCTCACCTTTGCAGCAATCAGAACACAGCCAGCTGGCCTCTTTCTCCACTCACTGTGTGTGGATGCTTCTAAAAACTGTCTGCCATTTACTTCTCTGCAATGATGCTCACATTAATCCACAAGTCATTACAAAGTGTGACGTGATGTTGTTAATTTATAGCTCATAGGTTACTTAGTTGGAGCCTCAGGCTATTTTCCTTGTGCTACTGAGTGACTTAGCTCCATAGCACAAGGCAGTTTATCCAGTGGCAGGAACTCACATCATTGTGTTTTCCTGCCAGAATCTGACGTTTTGATTGCTTTTCCTTCTTGCATGCCCTGTAAGGTCAGTGTCTTTCATGGAGCTGGATCTTTATTCTTACACTGAAAAATATTTTGTGGTTGAAAGAAGAATTCAGTAACAGTTCCTCATCACTGAACTGACTTGTGACCAGCTTAAATTTTGAGGAGGTAATATTTCTGCTTTTTAATTCTCTAGGTCGTTGCTTATCACTACTGCCAAGCTGACAACACGTACACATGTCTCGTCCCTGAATTTGTGCACAGCATTGCAGCCTTGCTGTGCCGGTCAAGTCAGTTAACAGCGTACAGAGATATTCTGATCAGAGAGCCTCAACTGCAGAGCATGCTCAGCCTGAGATCCTGCGTCCAGGATCCAGCAGCGGCTTTTAAAAGGGGAGTGTTGGAACCACTTTCAAACCTCAGGAAAGGTAGGTGGAGCAAGAGGTGACTTTGAAACTGAGTCTGAACTCCATAAAAAGTGGGGGAAAAAAAATCTAGAAATATGTATTTTAATACCCTAAAATAATAAATAAATCAGAACATATCTGGAGAAAGGGGTTCTATAGCTGCTGTTGTTTGTACCAGCGATGGGTGGGGTTTGAACAGTGGTTTCATGATTTGAAACAGAATTCAATAAAGTTTACTGAAGGTCAAGGAAAATTCACAGGTATATTTTTGCCAGAAAACTCAAGGATGACTTTGCAGCCGGAAGTTAAGGCGGGCACATTTGTATTGAAGGGTACTTTTGTCATAGAATCATAGAACAACCAGGTTGGAAGAAACCCACCTGATCATCGAGTCCAACCATTCCCATCAATCACTAACCCATGTCCCTCAGCCCCTCATCCACCCGTCCCTTAAACCCCTCCAGGGAAGGTGACTCAGCCCCCTCCCTGGGCAGCCTCTGACACTGCCCAATGACCCTTTCTGGGAAAAGTTTTTTCCTGATGTCTAGCCTAAATCTCCCCTGTCATGTTATGGCAGTGGTGTTTTATATCTCTCATTGTCGTTTTTAATCTCCTAAATAACACTTAAACACTGTGAGATGGATTGCTGTGCACGATGATACATTTTTATTTCTTCATGTTAAAAATTTGAGGATAGATATGTCGCTTAATAGGGGAATTTGTATTCATCCCCTCCTTTTTTATTGTTGCATTTCAGAGCAGAAAATTCCTGAGGAAGACTACATAATTTTGATAGATGGCTTAAATGATGCTGAATTTCATAAACCTGATTATGGCGAGACGCTTTCTTCATTTCTCTCAAGCGTGATTTGTAAGTTTCCTCACTGGCTGAAGCTCATTGTGACTGTAAGAACCAACCTCCAGGTAAAAACACATTTCAATGTTTTTCTTACCCTTTTGGACTTAGTGTTCTTTATATTGAGCAGCTGTATTTTTGCAGAAGATACTGGGCATAGAGAAATTCAAAGTAAAATATTTTGGGGTTTTTTTGCTTCCTCCCTTCCTGTGTTGTTGCATGTTTATTTACAACACACAGGGATGATATTGGAGGCCTCTTGTTTGAATAGTTTTCCACAGTACACTGGTAGAATCAATAATAGAAGAGGTGAATCAGAGTGTGTGCCCATGGCCTTCAGGGTTGCAGTGGGCAGATGAATGATTGAAAGCTTGGAAAATACAAAAGTAATTGAAAGCCCATAGTGATTTTTCCCTCCAGTGTTTACTTGTTGGAGTGTTTTTTCTGCTAGCATTAAGCTCTGGATTGTCACTTTTTAGGAAGGGATGAGCCGCAATCTCACCATCTCTCTTGATGAGATTGATGTCTGACCTTATTACTGTTGTGCATCTCTCTATCTGTTTGCTGCCCCTGAAACAAGCCAATCTCCAAACTGCTGGTTAAAGCTTTTTGTCAGAACTAAGCCACTAGTCAATACTTGCAGAAATCCTGACGGCATTTAGGTGAGGCCGTACAAAACCCCCGTGTTCCTGCACTGGACAGAATGCTCTGAACGCTGGTCTGGGTTTCTTTCCAGCACTAGGCAGGCTGTTTTATAATAGTTTTCTTCAGTTCAAAGGTGAAGATGTGTCTGGTTTAGGGTTTTTCCATCCTTTTGAGGGAGCACCCTGTATTTGCACAGAGAGGTGGTGGATGCCCCATTCCTGGAGGTGTCCAAGGCCAAGTTGGATGAGTCTTTGGGCACCCTGATCCAGAGGGTTCTGTGATTCTCTTTTGGCAGTGCTAGAGACAGAGGTCTGCAGTCCTGTGCCTCCCTCCCTCCCTCTCAGAGGAGAACACCTGGCAAAGGACTGAGGTCTAGCTCTGTAGAAACTGCTCACTAAGAATTGAGAGATTGTCTGGGCAGGAGCTGGTGCTCTGTGCACCGAGCTGACAGGGTGTAAGGCAGCGCAGTGTGAAGGTGGATGTGCAGTGGGGTGGGATGAGGTGACCTTTACAGGCCCCTTCCAACCAACTCTTCTTGTGTTTAAGGCTGGTTTGACAGAGTTAAGGTGCAGGTGTGCTTCAGAGATTCTTGTCTCTCTTGTCAGTTGTGGTGGTTTTTAATAAATCATTCCCTCTGCCTTCCCCTGGCCTGTCCTAGGTCCCAGCTCTGGTAACTGTCCTCTGTTCCTGTAATGTGGAAGCAATCATTTCTGCTGCTCGTCCCCTTCCGTTGCCTGGCTGAGCTCGGTCAATGAAGTATTTGACCTTCCTGTGAAAGATTATTGAAGGTAGAAATGCTCTTCTGCCTGTTCCCAGAGGACAGTGTTTGCAAAGCCATCACAGAGACTCTGAGTTTTTATTAGTCTGTCCGGTACTTTATCCAGAAGAGGAATGCTGCAGAGATGCAGAGATGTTGAGTTTTCAGTGCTGGAATTCTCTAACGCCTGTGTGGGTTTCTTTCTCTCTCCCCCTCACAGGAAATAGCAAGTTCACTGCCCTTATTCAGAATATCCTTGGATGATTTTCCAGACAACAAAGAAATCTGTGATGATTTGAATGCTTATATTCAGCACAGAATTAATAACAGCCAGGAAATTCTAAACAACATCTCTTTAAATGGAAAAGCTGATGCAGCTGTTATTGGGAAAGTGAATAATCACCTGATCATGAGGAGTCTGGGATCTTATCTTTATTTGAAACTCACTCTGGATCTTTTCCAAAAAGGTCACTTAGTAATCAAAAGTGCAAGCTACAAGGTTGTTCCTGTGTCTCTGTCAGAACTGTACTTACTGCAGTGCAATATGAAGTTCATGACAAACTCCGCTTTCGAGCGAGCCCTGCCAATACTAAACGTGGCCCTGGCATCCCTGCATCCCATGACAGATGAACAGATTTTCCAGGCTATTAACGCAGGCCAAATAAGCGGCGAACAGCAATGGGAAGATTTCACCCAACGGATGGAGGCCCTCTCATGTTTCCTGATAAAAAGACGTGACAGAACACGGATGTTCTGCCATCCCTCCTTCAGGGAATGGCTCATCTGGAGAGCGGACGGGGAAAATACCGACTTCTTGTGTGAGCCAAGGTAAATAAAACCTGCAGGGAATTTTGTGCAAAAACCTGCAGTTGTGGTTTGTGTAACTAGGCACAGCAGTTGGTGAGAGGAGAGAGTGGTGTTAAAGCACAAGTGTGCCTAGTTCTTTCCAAAATGAAACCTGTCAGTTTAGAGGCAAACTTGACCAGCAGTGTCAGAGGTCACGATACATAACTCACTTCGTAGAACTTGCAGATTTGCATTTGACTTTGCTCCCTTCACAAGGCAATGAGATTTTGTCACGAATACAGCAAAACCAGTGAGGGTTATGTGCAGCAACAGTGCGTCTATCCAGAGTGCAGAATGTAAAGAAAAGATCACTTGGGCTCCTTTAACCACCAGAATATTAAGGCAGTTCTCTCTTCACCCTTTTTGCCAGGAATGGACATGCTCTGCTGGCTTTCATGTTTTCTCGACAAGAGGGAAAGTTAAACCGCCAACAGACAATGGAGCTTGGTCACCATATACTGAAAGCTCACATTTTTAAGGTAAATCTTACATCTTGATAGGTTTCATAATCTGTTCATATGAATGCGTCTTAGAGATCCCTCTGAGTTGCTTTAACCATTTGTTAGAAGTGTATGCAAAGTACTTAGAAGTGCTAATAAAAAAATCGGTTACTTCTCCTTATCTTTGTGAGATGTAGATGTAAATGGCATTTCTGATACAGAGAGATTTCCTGTTTTATACTTTCTGTCAGGGTCTCAGTAAAAGGACTGGAATTTCTTCCAGTCACCTGCAAGCCCTGTGGATTGGATATAGTACGGATGGACTGTCTGCAGCCCTGGCTTCTCTGCGAAACATATACACGCCTAATGTGAAGGTAAGAAAGCGAGCGTTCCTATAGAGTCGTGTGCTGCTGTCACTGTCACCCTGGTGATGGGTGCTGAGACTGATGTAACTCTTTAGGACAAAAGCCACCATTGTGCATCTCTCACTGAACTCCGTCATGACAAGTCTTCATGCACTTTTTTAGGCTGTTAAGGTGCAGTTCAGTTTTCCTTGAGGGTTTTGATAGAAGGAAGGGCTTCACCCTGGTCTGGTTGTGGCCACGCTCTGTAGCGTAGATCAGTGTGAGGATGCGTTTGCAGGGTCCACACGTGCCCCCTGCGAAGACATCAGCCAAATCCTCTTCTATGAGGGGAGTTGTCAAAGGGGAAATACCCTGAGAGCAAAAGGATGTCAGATGCCAGAACTTTGCAATATAGTTTGAACCCCTGGATTGTGAATAGGGAAATCCAACCTGACAAGTGGCAATTTTAGCAAACAGCGAAGCCTTTTGATTGGCAGTCGTTGTGTCCAGGCACACGCAGACACTCATGCTCTGATAATTTTTTTGAGATTGCTTTTCATCCAATGTGGCTCTGTATTAATGGAGCCAGCTACAGAAATGTGCAGAGCGGTAGCAATTCACACATGGAATTGTGATGGGAGAGCAGGGAGTTTCCAGGCAGAGGTGAGTTCCATCAGGAGTAGGTAGTTCAGAAATAAAATAATCTATTTGCCAGCAGATGATTTTAAACTTTCATATTGCAATGTATGTGATAAAGTCAATGTCTGCCAATAAAATCAGCATCAGAATATGGGGCTAACCTATGAGAACCTGGATCCAGATGCAAGCCTCTTAAACACAGACAAGTCTGAGGAGAAAATTGTTTTGTTTAATTTAAACTTTAGGTGAGTCGGCTGCTGATCTTGGCTGGAGCCAATGTGAATTACAGGACTGAAGTACTCAATAATGCACCAGTGCTTTGTGTCCAGTCGCACCTTGGACATGAAGAAGTGGTCACTCTCCTACTGGAATTTGGAGCTGCTATTGATGGAACTTCAGAAAGCGGGATGACAGCGCTCAGTTATGCAGCAGCCGCGGGTCACATGAACATAGTTTCACTGCTCTGCAAGAAAGGTGCAAAGGTAAGTTGAGGCAAGAGGCTCACATTCTTTGCAACCAGAAGAGCCATGCAAAGGCCTGAGCAAACTTAACACACACAGACCTAGGGAAGAGCAAGGGCAGCAAGGGAATCCAGGACATACCTACACATACTTCCATGAGACCTTTTCCACGTGTGCTGATCTCACCCCTCTGACCATTCCGTTCGGCTGGTTTGGGTGCAGCTTTCTGTGTACTTCCCCAACTTGTCCATGGTGATGTTATAGGACGCAGCATCAGAAGCTTTGCTAAAGTTAAGGTAGACAAAGCCCACAGCTCTTCCCTCGCCCACCACGCCAGTCACCTCATTGTAGAAGGCTGTCAGGTTGGTTAAACATTATTTCCCTTGGTAACCCCCACGCTGACTGTTCCCCTATTGTCCTTCATGTGCTGGGAAATTATTTCCAGGATTAGTTTTGTCATCCACTAGATGTTTGAACTGTGAACATTCTCTCCCCATGCAGGCTGACTCTGTGGACAAGAAGGGCCAGTGTGCTTTGGTGCACAGTGCGCTTCGAGGGCACTGTGAGATCCTTGAATACTTGCTCAATGTTGTTTGGATAATGCCTTCCCAGGAACAAAACTTACTGAGAAAAAGCCAGGCACTACAACAAGCTCTGACAGCAGCTTCCAGCATGGGACACTGTCAGGTGAGTTGGGAGATCAGGTATTTCCAGAACTGTTTGGATTTATCAGAATTGTACGACAGTGCTCGCAGCTGTTTTTAAAGGAGGTTTGGAAAGCAGAACTGTTGAAACTTGTGGTGTTTCAAGTAGTCTGCATTCTTAGCAGCGGTTCTAAATGCTGCCTTTAATTATCCAACATCATCATCTGCTTCAGACTTTATTTATAGGTAATTTTCTGTCTAATTGTTCCTCTCTGTTCTTGGAAGTTGCCCTGAATCCCTAGTGGCAACGATGACATTCCATGTCAGTGATTGACCCCAGTGTGTTTCTTCATTAGGCTGAATTTGTTATCTCGTACTACAAGTGGTATATTGCACATCCCCACATGTGTCAGCTTTCTAACCGGACACACTAGTCAAGTTACAGCCTTGAGCTTAAGGTCACCTAGGACAGGAATCGGGTTGTGCCTCTACATGATAAAAGAATTGTTTGTCAGCATTAGTGTTACTCAGCAAAAGGAAAACTCAAAGTAAACACATCAGAAATACTCAAACTGCTGCAGATATTTGGTAATACAAGTACGTCTCCTGTTCCTTGAGAAAATAAGTCTTAGCCTTACTATAAAAGCAATCAGTGAGTGAAGGTGCTTGAAAAGAGATCACACTGGACTGATGGGATTTGGTGTACGTGTATTGTAAGTGATGTGCCAAAAGTGGAAACCTGAAATCTCTTCAGTAAAACCATTTCAACATTCACTTTTTTAAAATCTGTTTTTAATTACTGTAAGATCAAGCATCTGTCTTTAAAGTTTACGTGAGTCAAACACAGAAATGTCCACATGCAGTGACTTTATTATGACATATGAGCCATCACTGCCTCACAATGGAAATTTGAGGATTCTAAGTTATTATTAACTCAACTGATGGATGATTCCTTCGCTGTTGTAACAGTTCCTGTTTGCTGTGTGCTGGTACAATGAAAGCCGTCGATTCCTGGATATCAGCAAAATAAATCACATTAATCATCTACACTTGCTCTGCCCTGAAAGTGTCCATCTTTCTCTATTTTTAGGACAATGAAGCAGCTTATTTCTTCTTAGCTAGAAAAGACCTGTGTGTTTCATGAATTTTAAATAAGTTACATTCTAGCATTTCAGATTTTAGAAATTTCCGTACAGCCTGAAACCATGTCCTTTCTTCTTTCCTACCTTTGCCTTTTCCCGTGGCATCCAACATTTGTCAGTGTGACCCTGCTCCCTCACCCTCTTACTGCAGGCACAGTGACCCTGTCTCCCATTAGAAAATCTGTTTAAAAGAGCCATTAGAGGAGGGGTTTATTTAATAAATTTTACTAGAAGGTGGTTACAAAACAAAGATTTCCATAATAAAATAAAAACAAAACCAGGAAAAACGAACTTAAACTCAAACCCAGGCATCTAACAGGGCGAGCTTAAAGCATTGTGTGAAGAAATTTTGGAAAGCAGCTGAGATACTGACAGTGTGAGACAGAGATCTCCATTTTACCAGATGTGTGCAAATATTCTGGTTTTTCCCTTTGTTTTAGACAATACGGAATTTCCTCACTTTACTGGAATGCTCTATTTTTATTCTTGGCATTGTTTCTCTTGATGATTCTGGCACATGTGGGTCTCCCAGGAGCTCGCTCAGTGGTACCCATGTAAAATCCCAACCCAGTTAGCAGATGGTCACTGGGCTGGTTTTACACTGATTGCAGTAGTGTTCAGTCATAGTTAAGGTGGGCTGAAAGCTGTGCTGGGCTTGCTTTGAGGGATTGCAAACAATATTCCTTTCCTTTGATTCGTGTGCACTGAGAGAAGCGCTCTCGCTGGTTTTACATCTTTTACCCACTGCTGTTTGTTGCAAGTGACAGCTGATGTGCTTGTGACACTGCATCCCCGCTCGCTGTTTCGGCAGGTGGTTTGCTACATCTTGGCGATGGAGAAGGACTACGGCGTAGACATCAACGGCACCGATGCCTTGTGGGGAGAGACAGGTACTAATTAGAGCTGCTCATTTCAGAACTAAGAAGTTCTAATTCTGATTTTTTAAATTTAATTTTCTGGTGCTAAAGTTTTTGGAAAATACCAGCTTTAATAATTAACTGTAGTTTATAGATAGAGAGTTTAAACTTATTAAGTGTACTCATCTTGTGTATGGAGATTATTTTATATTAAAATTACTGTATGTACTGACTTCCGAATTAAATTGAAAACTGTGGAAATGGAGTGCTGCAGGCTTCAGCGTAGGATGTCATCAGATTAACTGTTTGAGGAGTTGTGTTTGCAGGAAATGCTCCTGTGTTTCTCATTAGGCAGCGGATTAAAGGACTTGCCTTTGTATGGGAAATGCCGGGCGTTTTGTTAAGGACAGTGAGCTGTGCAGCTGGAGGTTTCTGTTTTACTCTAGGAGTAGCATCTCAACTTCATTAAACAGCTGGGATTGCAGAGGCAAAGTGAGCAGGTTCCCTGAGTGACTGTAAGGAACTGCTTCCCACACTGGAGAGCAAGAGTTCTGTGTTCCTGTGCACAAACAAAATCCACTGAGTTCCCAAACACCAGTCCCTGCTCGTGCCGGAGGTGAAGTCAGCGACCGCTGGAAATGTTAAGAATTCTACTTCATCGTGTTTGAAAATGCTAAAAAGAAGTAACAAGAAATTCAGTTTGACCCACTTCTCATTAAAAGACACCAGGTACTCGGGTACTGGAATTGAGAAAATGGAGGAGCGGGTCCTTTGCCGCTTCCCACAGCAGTCGGCACATGAGCCTGTTTGCCAGACGACGTTGATGTTGCCGATGGCGCTTCAACACGAACAGCACAAAGAAACATTCTAATTTCAAGCTCCATTTAGAGCACACAATAAGGTGATGTGAGCGAAATGGAAGAGGGGAAAAAATCATGGTGTGGAAAATATTTCATTGTCACATTTCAGTGAGCATCACAGTGTAAAGCCAGGAGCTAGAGGAGAAGGTGACACCCCACAGCAGCGCTGCAGCGTCCTGGTGCTGAGCAGTCACGCCTCAGTGCAGGACGTGGGGGAGCGCCCTGCTTTCTTGCAAGCCATATATTGTGAACGGAGACAGGCAATCATTGGTGTCTTATGAGTGTCTGAAATAAAGATCCTGTCGGGAGTTTTCTGACTGCTCCCTGGACATGTTTGCTGCTCTGCTGAGCTGGGTGGCTCCGGCACCAGTGTCTGACACCGCGCTGCCCTGCTGGTCCCTGATCGCAGTACCCACCTGGTGAAATGCTGCAGGGGTCAGGAATGCTCATGTGTGACAACACACACTGTTTGGTTCAAAACAGTTTTTTAAGGTGAACTAGAACTTGCTGTCTCTTATGGACTGGAAAGTGCACAAGAATCCCTTGAGCAAGGGCTAACCCACAGGAACTGGAACTGTTGGTGGGTGATCCGCTGTGTTGTTCGCTGTGAAAAACAGGGAAAACAATTCTGATGAGCACAGAATGAAGCTAAAATATCCGAGACACAGGCTTTCTACAGAGAGCTAGACACCTGATGTTTGGTGACGTCACTGCTGCAGCTCAGATGGACAAGCTGAAACCAGAGTCACAGCCCCTTTGCCGAACCACAGCACCTGTCGTCTGCACCTTTGGGAAGGGCTTGATGAAAAGGGTGACACGTTCTTGTCAGGAACAAAATGGTGAATGAAGAAGGAGCTAGGAGCTACCTCAGGGTGGTGGGGTCATCCAGAATTTCCCTTTAACCTACAAGCTATGCACACAGTACAGTTTTTCTCATTATGAATCATCTTTTTATTTACAAGAGCATGTCTGTGGGTTTTTGGCTTACCTTGATTGTGACTGATCCACTGAGTCTGAAAATAGGAAAATCTGATGGAGCAGCCAAGTTTAAAACCACTGGGGATTCAGCAAATGTGATGGAAAACTGGTGATGTTGATGGCAATACTTTATTTAGCCCTGACAGCTGCCGCAGGACGAGGGAAACTGGAGGTCTGTGAGTTCCTTCTTGACCACGGAGCAGCTGTGACGAGAGCCAATCGGAGGGGGATTCCTCCACTTTTCTGTGCTGTCCGGCAGGGGCAGTGGCAGGTCAGACACGTATTTGAGTTATATGGATTCCTTTGGGAATTGGTCCTGGCTTCCTCCTATTCTGGTCTTGGAATAAATTTGGTGTCCATTTGCAGCAGCTTCAGGACATGCTTAGAAGCACCGTCTGAAGTTATTTGAAGTGATACAGAGGATTCCAAAATCCAGCGGCTGTGTGGCAACCTTAGTTACTGTATCCCTGAAAGAGAATGCATGGGGGTTAAAAATGTGATATTTCCTGTAGGACGAGCAGAGGCAATTTCAGATCCTCTGTCCTGCCTCTGTGCCTTACAGTCCAGAACCATCCTCACACTGGCCCCTCCTGTCAGGAGAAGGCCCTCAGCAGCAAACAGTTAAAACTTGAGCTGCACAGCATTTCTCAGTGATGGCTGTAAATAACACCTTAGGTCTCCCCTTTAGAAGTTTGTGCTATTATGGCTAAAATGTACACCTGCCAGTTTATTTTTAATCACCCTTTTCTGTTTCAGATTGCCAAACTTCTAGTGGAGCATGGATCTGACGTGAACATAAGTGACAAGCAAGGCCGAACTCCACTTATGGTGGCTTCTTGTGAGGGACATCTGAGCACAGTGGAATTCCTGCTTTCTGAAGGTGGGGAATGAGCAGTGGTTCAGGACTGTGCAGCTGTACCAGAGCCGGCATCTGAGCGCGTTAGGTAGCTTTGCCTATTAAACAGGACATCTTCATCACAAAGTTATTTCTTTTTACAGGTGCTGCTATGTCGTCTCTGGACAAGGAGGGGCTGACAGCTTTGAGCTGGGCCTGTCTGAAAGGCCACAGGGAAGTGGTGCAGTATTTAGTTGAGAAAGGAGCAGCAACTGATCAGACAGACAAAAACGGACGAACACCTCTCGACCTGGCAGCCTTTTATGGTGACGCTGACATTGTAAGTAGAACGGCAGAAAAACAGAGCATGTGCTTGATTTTCATAATAGAGAACAAAGCTTAGAAAAGCGCTTGCCAACCAGACCAGAAAGGCGGTTGGAGGGAGGAGCCAAGATGCACACGCTGCTGGCAGTGAGACTGCAGTGCCAGCCTTTACACTGAAAAGCCTTTTCTGGATGAGGTTTTAGCTCCCAGACCGTTGTGACAGATGTCTGGTATTACACTGTTGTACTTCAGTGTCAGTGGTTTAAATCCCAGTGAAAAGTATCTGTGTTGGATAAACTGGCACTGAAAAAAAAAAAAAGTCTGGAACACAAAAGAGAAATCTCTGTGTTCAGCCCCTGCAAACCCATCGAGGGCACCTGCACGGGTCACTGCAGTTGGTGCCCGAGTGGAACAGGGGCCCTGAGTGACAGGTGGGGGAAGGAGCAGAACGTTGCCAGAAGAGATGAAATGCAGACACATTTTGCCTCTGTTGTAAAGGCAGCGTTACTCACCTCTGACAGGTATCATGCTTTGCCTGACAGGGAGAAACCTGCTAGAAACCCACACCTTTCTCGTCTTGCAGAGAGGGCCGCGAGCACAAAACATGTTGTTCCCCCTTCTGTGTATGTGTAACTAGCAGGCATTCTCTGGAGCGTATCCTCAGTACGTTGCAAGAAGATTAGATGGTGGCTTAAACATTTCACTGTTCTGCCTTGCCTACCAAACATGATGTTATGTGGCTTGTGATGTTTCTTTCCACAGGTGCAGTATTTGGTAGAGAAAGGAGCAACGATTGAGCACGTTGACCACAGTGGGATGCGGCCCCTGGACAGAGCCATCGGGTGCCGGAACACGTCAGTCGTGGTTATGCTGCTGAGAAAAGGAGCCAAACTAGGTCAGTAAAGTGGTCCTGTCTGCAGGAGAAACAGCCAGTATCTGCCCTGCTAGGATTACTGCCCTGATTGTAAAATACATGCATGAATCAATCTTGATGTGCACACAGGCTTTGTGCAGGTTGTAGGTTTGCAGATACCTGCTCAAAAGAAATCAGCCTCTCTTCTCTAAGGGCCGGCCCTCCAGAGTCGCTTCAGAGAGACACAAGTGATTGTGTTGTGTTCCTTTCTCTGATGGATGTTGATGAGGAGGCCTGAAGGAGTCAGTCTTCACACTGTTGCTCTGTCATGTTATACTTAAACAAGAAAATTTTCATTACGCTGTTGGTGTTATTTAAATCTGGTGCTATTTAAGGATTTGGATTTACAAAGGTTACATTTAAATAACATTCTACTAAATTATCGAATCATACATTTTTGCAAAGGGTGGGCAAAAAGTTTAGGTCCAAATCCACATGTCACCAGCAGGTGTGTGTCTGGCAATTGCTGGACCTGTGGAACCTTTGAATCATTGTTTATTATCACCTGGGAACTAAGTATGATCAAATGCGGGTCCTTACTTAGGCCTGAACTTAGCTGTGACTCTCCTGTCCTGCACCGGCTTTAGCCCCGGGGGCTGATTTGAAGCAGCCAGGTGCTGGCTGTGTGGGGAGCAGGGGGCAGTGAGGGCCTGTGCCCCTCTGGAATATGTGTGCACACACCAGTTAGAATTAGTGGAATATCTGCTGAAGCAGGATTAGGCTTTCTCATGTGAGTAGATACCAAAACACACTTTCTTCCCTTTTGTCAGAGATCCTTAAAATTTAACTTGCAGGAAATGCAGCATGGGCAATGGCCACCTCAAAACCTGATATCCTCCTTATTCTGCTGCAGAAACTGATGGAAGAAGGAAATATTCTGTACATAGTAGGTAGATTTTTTTTTTTTGATAGCAGTGCATTGTAACTGGACTCCTGTCTGAGAGTGGTTTGAAGCTCTTTATCCCTCCTTTTCTGTTCAAACAAGATGTGTGCTTGCACATCTTCTCGGATTGGGAATGAGACCAAGAAATCGTGACAACCCAGGGAAGAATCACTGAAAACTTGTGTGTAAAACAGCAGTAACATTTCCAGACAGCCAAGTACATTCCTCTCTGTTGAGCAAGTCACTCTGTGAACGTGTGTCGCAGTCAGTTGTGTAAGAGAATGCAGAATGTCAGGTGCTGGTTGCAAGTGCCTTGTTGAGTCACCTGATGTTTTGGGAAATCCTTTTCTTCAGGGTAATGCTCTCTTGTGTGCTGTTTAAAGACGTAATGAGGAAGATGACATTCTCTTTATTAGTGGCGACCTGTTGCTCAGGAGAGGGACTGGAGCGTGTTTTGTAAGCTGCGTGGTACTCCCACGCCGTTTCACTGGTGCCGCACAGCACTGTGTGCCTTAAGCATCGTTCTGGCTGCATGAGATGGGTTCAGGTACCTTTCAGCACGGGACGTCTCCCAGCCTGCGGGAGAACAGATTTTGTGCTGCACAGGCAGCTGCCACCCACGGTGTCGCTCTTCCCAGTGCTGTGATGACTGGGACGTGCTGGTGGCCAGGGAGCAGGTGCCACTGTGCTGCAGCACCAGTTCCTTTCCTTTGCTCCTCCTTGGGTTGCTCCACAGCCTGAACCCTGCCTGGACCACAGCGAAACTCAGCAGGACTTGGTAGCAACACCTTTTCCCACTTGTTACCAGGGGCTGAATTCCCCACTTGTGTCTGGTTTAGAGAGTGAGATCGTACTGCAGTGATCTGAGTGGACCTGCTGGAGCTGTGATGCCACTGAGCTTGCTAAAGCTTTTCCAATCTGCTGTATTTATTCACTTGCCAGAGGGTTTTAAATGGACAGTGATTTTGGCGAGTAACACGTGTGTGCTCACAGTATGCACTGATTACTTCTCGGCTCTCCAGCTGAATAGAATAAGACAAACCTTGAACTATTTTCCCAGCCAGTTTCCACAGTAAATTTTGACCACTGGAATATTAAAAGGAATTAAATGTAAATTAACTTGTAAAGTATTTATAAAGAGAAACATTTCTTGTCTGGTCACCTCAAAGACTGGCTATTCCTACCATTCTTGGGGGATTTTGGTGGTATTAGCAAAACTGCCTCAGCTCTTCAGTTTACCGTGGAGGTGAATCCTGTGTGAACCGCATGTGCGTGAATTTTTCTGTACAGGCAGTTTGTGTTAATGCAAATGTCCTGGTGAAATGTCATTAAAGGCATCAGCTCAGAAACAAGCCCAACCTCTGGCTGAGATGGAATCGCTCCCTTTGTGTCTTCGTGTAAGGGTAATTCACACGCTGTGTGTTTGTTTTTTAGAAGGGCTCTGTGTTTCCCCGTGAAGTGTGCTTGTCCGTAGGTGTCAAATACAACTCTGCTTTGTTTGCAACAGTACTGCAATATTCAGTTTGTGAACAGGGTCGTGTTCCCTAAATTTTAGAAAGGCAAGATGAAGGAAGCAGCCCAGCGCTACCAGTACGCCTTGAGGAAGTTTCCAAGGGAAGGATTTGGAGAAGAAATGAAAGCTTTCAATGAGCTGAGAGTTTCGTTGTACCTAAATCTGTCACGATGTCGCCGGAAAACAAACGTAAGCTCTTGCTGTCCATTTGTCGCTGTTCTGGCACTGGGAACCCCAGACTTCAGAGTTGCTGAGTTTGCACTGGGACGCAGGATTTTGCTGGTTTAGAATCCTTTGCAATGTATCCTAGTCCTGGGCTCTCTTGGGTTAGCGAGTGGTGATGGTTTGTAAGCTGAGGACATGTTGCCGTGGGGATCCCTCACAACTGTTCCTGTGTAATCCAGTTATTTGGGTGTTCCTGGTACCCGTAAGAGACTGAGTGGCACCTGTCCCAGCAGTCCCTTTGCTGTCCCACTGCACAACCTGCTTCTGCGGCTGCCTGTGTGTCTGTGGCTGCTTTGTACCAGGTGGCTGCTGAGAACCCAAGTGACCATCAGAGCAAATGTTCAGAGCTTCTGAAGTGTTCCTGCTTTCCAAAAAGTAACTCCTTAATTCCCCAGCCATTCACATCGTCCTTGGCACCTGTTCAGTTTGAAGGATACTGAACATCAGAGCCCAGGCCTACGTGTGGGTGGTTCTGCTGCTGCCTGGTGCAGCACTCAACGTCCTCTCCTGGCTGTGCCAGAGCCGCCTCTCCTGATGCCTCCCCAGAGAGGGGCCTTTTCCGTTCCATCAAACCAACAGCAGAGCGGCTGTGTGACCGGCAGTGTGTCCCCCTCACGACATCCCACAGATGAGCCCCCGTTGACATCCTGCTAATTGACCTGCAGCCCCTCACATCCAAAGCTCAGGTTCATCATGCTGCTCTGCTCTTGCATGGTCCCTCATTTTGGGTGGGATTTGGTGTTAATGCTTCCACCCGGTATCGCTGCGCTCAGCAGAACCCTGAACCTTCCCCCAGCCATCTCTGCCCCCTTTTCAGTCCTGCTTTGTTAACCCCAGTCTCTGGTTTAACCTGCAATTTACTGACCTAATTCTGTGTTCTGGTTAAATGAAGACCAAATCCATTACATCCAGTGCAATTGTTCTCTAAACTGTCACGTACCTGGCAAAGCAAGCTCTGCTCTGGGCCAACCCGTTTCCCACTGTCTCTTGGTTTTGTCTAAATTCCTGGGTCTAAACACCTGGCCTTCTTCCGAGCACATTCTCAAACCGTGCTGCCCAGGGTGACCGTTTATCCTGTTGAATGTGATTTCTCGTCTGGCATTTTCATGGAATCAGAGTGGTTTGGGTTGGAAGGGACCTTTGAAGCCCCTCAAGTCCAGCCCTGCTGGAGTGAGCAGGAACATCTCCAGCTCAGGTTGCTCGCAGCCCCATCCAGCCTGGTCTTGAATGTTTCCAGGGATGGGGCTTCACCACCTTTCTGGGCAACCTGAATCTTAACATCTTTGGTTTGAAAGTAACCCGATCTTACCTACATTAGCATTGCTTTCTAGTAACCTCGGTGTCAGTTTCCCTTGGACAAGAGACAAGGTGACGTCTGTTCTCAGTCTTTGAGAACGTATCTGCTCTTGCCGCTGACAAAGGGGACCTTGCACACGCCGTCTGCCCTGCTGAGGCACCACCATGGGCAGACCGTGCGGCTTCTTGGCAGTGTGGATAACCAGAACCTTTTCTTGCACTCTTAGGACTTTGGTATGGCCGAGGAGTTTGCTACCAAAGCACTGGACCTGAAACCCAAGTCCTATGAAGCCTATTACGCTCGAGCAAGAGCCAAGAGGAGCAGCAGGTACTGTTGTGAGTCCGTGCATCCGTCTGCACAGATTTTTTTGTCTTCCAACTCTCTCAGTGGCTCTTTTTTTCCGCCAGTTGTATCTGGAATTTGCCAAGAACAAGTTCTTTCTCCTATGCACTTCCTATCTGTAGGCAGTCTCTCTATCAGTTAAATCCAACCGAACCCAAAAGCAATATCAAATATACACTTAGGTATTGATTAGGCAGTCCAGAAAGTAAGAAACTGATATGCAGAGGGATATTGCCAGTGGAAGTTGGGATGGCAGCTGCACGTGTCTCAGGAGAACGCAGAGAGCCGAACTGCAGTGCCACAGCGTTTATTACCAGGATGCTTTTGCAGGACAGGGCGAGTTGAATCCTGAGCAATTCCAGGTAAAAACAAGGGGAGGAGGTGGCACCCCTTTAAGCTGGACAAACAGCTGCTGTGGAGGGAGAGGTGCCTTTGTCATTCACTGTGTCTTGTCAAGCACAAGAAGAAGTAGCTGTGAGGCACCGTGCAGCAACGTGAAGAAAACAGTAAAGGGCTCAAGAAACAAAGCGTCAGGTCGTGGTGTTACCAGCAGACTGCAGGTGCCGTACTGGAAACGCTGCTGGATATGGGGAGAAGGGTTGAGGGCTGGGTCTGTGCTTTCACTGTGGGAAATTTTACTGGGTCAGAAAACATCCAGTTGCTCTACTGCCACCCCCTGTAGCAGGTGACGGAGTGTTTCTGTGGCGGAGGTGGATGAGCAGCAGGTAGTGCTGAGACTCGAACTTGCTCCACATTTGCATTGCTTACGTTTTCTCCCTGAACAGAAAGCTACCGGCTGCTCTTGCTGACTTACGTGAGGCTGCACAGCTGTGTCCAAGCAACCCAGAGATCAAACGGCTCCTGGCTCGCGTGGAGGAGGAATGCCGACAGTTCCAGAGAGCACAGCAGCAGAAGCAGCAGCCTCCACAGCCACCACCACAGGGTAACAGCTCTGACCAGGAAGAGGAGGAAATTGCACAAGCTGCAAACGAGGACTTCAGTCTTCAAGACAGGGAGGATGAACGGCCACACCCCGATGAAGCCGTTCCCTCTCTACAAAGGCCGCAGTGTTCCCTGGCTACTGCCCCGTACAGCAGGGCCCTTCAAGATGGGATTCAGCAGAAAGCCAGACCTGCCTCCCCTCAGAGCAGAGCAGGCAGTAAATACCTGCGAGAGCCAGGCTTGATTGTGCAGCCAACAAAGCAGGCGCAGATTGTAAAAACCAACCAGCACCTGAGCTCCATCCAGCCTGGATCCAGATTGGGAAGCGGTCAGTGTAATACAAAGGCACAATCATCTTTCCAGCATCTTCCCCAAAGCCCTTTGCTAGTCCGGCACTCCAGAATTCAGCATCTGGGTGGGACAAGCACATTATCTGGAAGCACTTCCACAGGCCCTGGTTCTGAGCTGTACAACGAGAAGTCTCAGAGTTCCCAGTCTCAGCAGAGTGAGAATCTCTCTTCCCATTCTTTTCCAAATAAATCTAAAGCTGCAGGGAATTTCAGTGAAGCAAGGCAACAAAGTCTTGTAACCAGTGGCATCTCCTCCAGTTCTCCAGCCAGCACCGTGATTCCTGCCAGCTCAACTGGCAGCTTAACCCCAGGCAGTGTTTTTCTGGACAGTGTGAAGGGGCTGGGCCCAGACGTTCGACTGAAGGAGAGCAGCGTCAGTCCAGCTCAAGGTGCTATTGCTGAACACAGACCTCGCAACACCCCGTTTATGGGGATCATGGATAAGACTGCGAGGTTTCAGCAGCAAAGCACCCCGTCCAGCCGCACGTGGCACTCTCAGGCACTGGATGGAGCACCAGCAAACGCTGCCTCCTGGGGCACTCAGTCCTCAGGGTTTGAGCAGTTCCCAGTCAAACACTACCAGACTAAAGCTGTCTCTGCTGGGGCTGCCCCGGGGGACGGCAGCCAGAACGGCGTGCAAGCCAAGGAACGCGAGGAGCTCCAGTGCCGCTGCCAGGACCATAGAGCACCCAAACAGCCTTCCCGTTTACACCCAGAGGTGGCATCAAACCAGCAGCCTCACGTCAGTAAGGACATCGGTCCCGTCCCATCTGCAAAGCCAAAGCGATCGTTCATTGAATCCAATGTATAAATACCATTTTATGTATCACCAGGTTGTAAATCTTAGTGGAGCATCCCAGGGCATCCCTTCCATCCGGAATACAGATCGGCGGGTCCTCTGTCAGTTCATGTCCCTGTTGGCCAGTTCCTAATGGGATACAACCACTTTGAACTGTTCCTGCCAGCACAGGGCAGGGAGAGTAACTGGAATAGCAAATCTGCACAGAGAGCGCCCATCAGGACCATCGACCCTCCGGCACAGAAACCCTTCCCATCACATCCTACCATTAAGTAGGACTTTCCTGTAAGTAGAGCTTTAACCCCAGCTTCTGAGATCACGTCTCCCCACCGACACGACAATCGTGCCTCTGTGATGCTGAAGTGCTTAATTCTCAGAGCAGTATTGAGATTCCTGCTGTTTAACACTTGGATCTGTATCGGATGCCTTTCTAAAGATAGTATTTTATCACTTTTCTAGTGGGACCTAATCTGGGTTGCATGTTGTACATTTAGGAAGCCTACGGAATGCGTATGAGTGAACAGTAAGAGGCCACATTTTGCCATGTAAATACAACTATTTTTAGTAACTAGAAGCAGTCAAGTAAAAGGAGCGGTGACGTTTGCATGTGTATCGAGAGGCTATGACCATATTGGTTATTGCACTGAGGAACACAATGTTATGGCATATAAACAATACTCGCACTTTATCTAGTTTATCCAATCGCCTTTGGGTGCTATCTTAGAGCAAATGTTTATTGTTTATTGGTAAGGGAAGTACAGCGATGGAACGGTCAGTAAGTGTTTCTATGGGAAACGCAGGAGATGGGAGTGAAGATAGAAGTGTGAGGAGAGGCAAATGTGCCACTTCAGGGCAGGATGAGGTGGGAAGTTCGAGAGGGAATCAGACTTTACAGGGGCTAGAATGTTTGGAAAATAAAATAAAAGAGCCATTGGGTCAGAGTGGTCAGGTTACACAGTCACTTCCCATCGCTGTTGGCTCACAGCGGGTTCTGTATGTTGGGAACAGCTGTACCCATCGTTACAAACCCTTTTTGAGTTTGCATTGTTACGCTTTCGCTTATTTATTGTTTACTGTTCCTTTGGTATTTGTACAAGCCCTGTACCAGCCTTGCCCTGTAGTTCTATTTTTGCACAGCTACTGTATTTTTGCATACAAAATAAAGATTCTTAATATACCCGCGGGGTGAGCTGCGCTCACAGGAGAAACCTGCCCAGCTTTCCACTGCCTGGTCAGTGATGGGGAACAGGGAAAGACGTGGCATTGTTTTGGAATTAGAAAAAGAAATACAGATTATTTACTCTGCTGTTACTTCCTCTCTTCTGAACAACTGACTTGGCAAAAATCAAGACTCAAAACTTGTACCTGTAGTGAAAATGTTAACAGAACGTTATTTGAAGAGCAGACTCTGAATACATTTCTTACACAGAAGCAGCACAAGGTGAAATCACCAACAGGTTAGGCAGAATGTTCTGGGAGCTCCCGGCAGCAAGGTTTCCCCTTCTAACAAACCTTGGTTTGACCGACACAGGAAGGAGAACAATGTTTTCTTTCTAAGTGTTTCTAGTATGATGCTTTCCTGCAACTGCCCGTGATTTCATTTCAATTAATTTTAACCAACAACTTCAAACCAAAGGGGTTTAGCTCTGCTTCTGCTGCGTTTCAAGCCAGCGGCTGATGGCCATTTTCAGAGTCCTGTTTGGTGTGAGGAGAGGAGATGGCAGAGGGAGATTCGTCATGGGACTCGATCGTCTTTTATTGCTGAGCCAGTTTTCCATTGCTTCTCTTTCGTAGGAGTAGCCATCTGCAAAGATACCACCACCAAAAGCCGATGCTGCAGCTGCTCGGCACTGTTACACTGCACGGGCTTTTAGCTGTTAACATTCCCAAACAGGAAAACTGAGATTGGGAAAGATCACATGCACTGTGAAACCTTTTCCATAGACGCAAATACCTGTTCCAAATGCCACAAGAGCTGTATTCCAATAAACTACACAGCAGCATTGAGAACATGTGGTTCAACTTTTAACTGATCCCTGCCCTTGGCAGACTAACCCTTGCCAGCTGTGTGGGAACGCACTGCACATCTGTCAGTCAGCTGTGCTGTGCCTGGAGCCAGGCTGGATGGAGCTCAGGTGCTGGTTGGTTTTTACAATCTGGAGCCTCCGCCAGCACAGTTTCTCTTAACACTGCCTGATAGGTTTGGAAATACACACGTAGAGAGTGCTGGGCAGTCATATTCAGCTTTTCAAACAAATAATCCTGCTTTAAAACCATGGATCTTATTTCAAAATTACATAAATAGGGATATGCAGGGCTGTCCTCCTGCTGCTGGTCAGGAGCTCCAGCCCCATTCAGTGCAGTGCCCACCACTCCAGTAGTTACTGTGTGTTCTCATGATTGGAACATGTTAATTCTCCAGAGTCTGGCCTGATGACCCAGAACTGCAGGCAGTCGGTCACTGTTCACAGAGCATCAGACACTGGTCTTCAGGTGATCACGTTTCCCCTGCCCCAGCATCAAAACAGTAAAAAGTGAATTCTTCCTAATGTGGTTTGCTGCATGACATCGCCTGCTGTGGCGCATCGCAGTGTACAAACCTGTCAGTGCCCCACACACAGCGCACAGAGTCACCATGAGCCTGACACCCCCACCCTGCACACAATTCCATTTGGCACAGACACTGCTGTAGGCAGGCTTGGAATTATGTTGGCATAAGCACATAAAGGAAGCAACACTGAATTAAAAACTATCTGTATGGCCTTATCAGCAGAGCTGACACAAGGCAAATTGCTTGGCACAGTATGATTCTCCACACCAGAGATGTAATTTGGCAAATTAAACATTTACCACAGTTCTCTGGTTGCAACAGCTATTTAGAGTAGTTTGCCTTTCTACCACTGGTGAGATACACCCATGTTTGTGTTCCCACCCCCATCTGTACCCTTCAGTCGTTCACTTTAGTCAGCGTCACCTAAAGATGTACCTGCTGCGATGACAGGATCCTTCATGAGCTCCCGCGTTATAGGGCACAGGAATTCATCGGGGACAGGGACAGCTACAGAGAGCGTTTTCATCCTCAGGTCTTCAATTTTCTGGAGGAGTTTCCTGCGCAGGCCCAGCGACTCTGAAAAGTGACCCATATGTGAAGTGGGCAGCACAGACACACACAGAGGGCAGGGCTGGCGTTAATGAGCACTCATGGACAAGGAGCCACAGCTCCACCTCCCACCACCACGTGCAGAAAAACCCACAGGGGGCCCAGCCACAGTGGCCAAAGAGTCAATGGCTCCACACCCAAATGGAAAACAGTAACAAGGGGTGTTCCTCCAGAGTCTGCACTTCAACCAGTGACACAGGCAGGGAGATCAAGTGAGAGATATTTCACAATTAGCTCTGCCAAACAGATCCCAAACCAGTCCAAGCCCAAGCAACCGCTCCCCTCCATCAGCAGAGTGCCAGGCAGCTTCTGCAGACTGATACAAAAAACTGCAGAGTGCCCTGTTTACCAAAGTCAGAATCATTAAGCATATACAACAGCTGAAATTCCTTTTCCACAGCCTAATGATACCAGATCTAAAAGGGAAAACAAACAAAAGCAGGTGAGACCACGTGACATGGCACTGCTGGTGGAAGCACATTTTACGAAAGGAAAAAAAAAAAAAAAAAAAAAAAAAAAAAAAAGAGTACTGTAGATACTGTGAAATTGGGGGATTTTAACAGCCCTGGTAATGAAATAAAAATGCATTTCAGGGAAAAAACCATTCATGTATGAAACTGCCAACTGTCTTGATGACAACATTTCACTCATACTCTAGAGAATAAATATTACTGGGATTGCTGTACTCTTACCAATTTTCAATTCGTTAGCCAGGCTTTCTCTGGTAAGATTCAGCAGCTCCTTGCCATCAATGTTATTCCTCTTGAAAAGCCCAACAAAGTCTTCTAAGTCTTGTGCACAAAGCCAGGCTGAAACATTATCCTCTGACCAGTCCTCAACAGCCACCTCAGACTCCTTTTCTGGAGTATTTCCTTTGGAAATGAAAGATAAAACACAGTTAAAAACCACCCAAACAATGTCTCCCCCTCCAAAAATCCAGCAATGAAACCCCCCTGTTCTAAGAACAATGGCAGCAACGAATCCTGGTTTTCAAGTCTTCTCAGCACTATATGTCTCCTGCTATCTAATCAAAGAAATGGGGGTTTGGGTTTGTCTCCTACCTATCCATTTCCAAAGTTCAGAGGAATTTATCTCTCAGATGCCTACATTTCCATCATATGTGAACTGAGCTAAAAAGCAGCAGACGTTGAAACCAGGTCTCTCTCCTCAGAACAGCAGACGGGCTCTGTGCTTTGAACACAGGTCTATGCAACTTGTTCCACATAGTTTAGATGCCAATTTTTTTTTTAACATTAATTATTCTGGGTTTTCGCCTATAACAACTGGTTAAAGCTGTATTTCTTGTTGACAATAATGCTTACAACTATATTATTATGTGTTTAACTAATTGACAATAACACCTGTCCAAAAGGTCTTTTAGCGCTCTGGGAATACTACTAATCTCTCAAGTGTTGCACAGCGAGTAAGAAATGGTGAGTATCAGGAAAGACAAAACAGCAGATTAATAAAATACTTGTTGTATATCCTTTCTTTAAAGACCACACAGAGAACACCTCTGTTGGACACCAACAACATCAGTTCAAAGATAAATAATGTGCACATAAAATCCTGATGTTACAAACTAAGTGCAAGCGAAAAAAAGTAGGGGTTTTGCATCTTCAGAAGGTGCTCAACATTACTGTGTTTAACCGTAAGGCTAGATGATAAGTACCTCCCACACCAACCTGCACAGGGCTGCATAAGGTCAATCTGCCATATGTTCACAGTTTTATCCATTGAACCAGTGGCGAGTAAGGGACTACATGGTGCAAACACACAAGTTGTAACATATCTGCAAATTAAAAAAAGTAAAGTGTGAAAATCCACCAAAAAAAAGGATTTAATTACTTTATGAACAGCAAAGCAGAACAACCACACTGAATTCCTACCTGGTGTGCTGAGACAAAGTATGAAGGGTACTGCCGGTGCTCTGTGGAAGAATGTTTGTGATTTTAAATCTTTTAAAACAATCTCCCAAATTCCCACATTTTTAACTCATGACTGGAAAGATTTTCCTTATGGAAGATGCTACTTTGTCAAGGACAAACAAGTTGGAAAGACAGAGTAAGGTTATTGTGATTCGCTCATTGAAGCGTCTGCACCCCAGTTTTCTGAGGAAAGCGCCCCATTTCAGGCAGAAATTTCCCTCCCTCCAGAAGAGTTGTTGTCCCCACTGCTCCCCAACAGCTACTAAAGTTATTGTCCCATGTGGGTAAACCTAAGGCCCCAAAAGCTGACAAACAGCATTAAGAAATAATTATGCTGCAGTCTTCTGCATTCTTTGGTTTTCCAGGGTTCCAGAAACCTTGAGGACTTCTGTACCTGTCTGTGTGTCAAACCATTACAGTAAATGGGCCCCAAACTGGGTAGGAACCAAATTAGTGACTTTGGTGAAAAACTTTAACCCTAATTGAACCATGGTATCAGTACAACAGCAAGCTGAAGCCCCTTAAAATCTGTTCATCCCTCATTTTCTGCAAAATAATTATTTATAATTTACAAAGCACTAAAGGTAAACAACACTCACAGAGGAAGCACAAAGGACACAATAACAGTGTTACAGAAAATGCCCAAACAATATGTTAACATAAAAAGTTTCATTAATTCTTTATGATGCTTCTACTTCATGCATGCTTTATATATAATTAATTAAAGAATTTCTATGATCACCATGCCCAATTTTATGTCAAAAGCTACAGTCCTTCTTGCTTTGGAAGCTAGGATGAATTTAAGATAAAAAAATCTTTCTGCTTCAACATGAAGATATCAAAGCATGGAATTTGTTGAATAATTCTCTGCTGCTGGTATTTAAAGACAACCATCAGTGAACAACCTTGAACCATGCGGCACTTACCGTTTTATAGATTATGACACACTTATCCACAGACCTTTTAAAGAAACACATCAGCATTAAAATGATGCAGGAGGAGAGAGGGAACTGGTTTAATTAAGCAGAGGGAAAAAAAACCTTTTCCACAAACAAAATTGGATCAGATATGATTCCTGAACACACTTTACGATAAGCTTAGCTATCTAAATCCCCTGCATCCATGCCCAACTTTGAACATCTTCACATCCATCATGATGTAAGGAACAGCAGCAAAACACAAGACCTCTGCCCTTCCATAAGACTTTCTGCTGTGGAGGACTCACGCAGCCCTTATGCGAATGAGCCCTGCAGCTCCCCACTGCCTGTGCCACATCCATTACACTTTGGGTCATCAGAGCAGTGTCCATAGAGCAGATGCCCAGAATCCAGCTCCCCATTATCTCCTCCCAACACTTCTAGTTCTACCTGAAACCTGATTATCCGCAAAGCCAGCTAGAGGGAGCAGTGCTTACCCCGAAACCAACATCTGCCCATCCCAGGAAAATGCACATGACAGAACTGGGGCAGAATGTCCATTCAAAGTGCACTGGTATTTTAATTCAACACCTAAAACCACAAAAAGTAAATTATTACATACGGGCATATTTTACAAAGTATGGGAAAAGCTGCTTTCAGAAGCATAAGGCTGCACCAAAGATCTGAGACTGTGACATACAGTCTGCAGGAAAGGGAATAAAAGATAACAATTTTAACATCTCTGACACTCTCACTTTGTATCCTTAGCATGTACAACAGTATTTTAGGTAATTAAACGTGTCTACACACACACAATATTCATCCTTACAGGCTTCTCTCTAAAGGAGGCTACAAAACCCACCTACTGAAAATGGTTTTGGCCACCTGCCCTGTCTCTACATCACAGTCACACACCTGCAGTGCAGCCCAGCAGAGGCCAATGCTGTTTCCATTTCTCCCGCTTCTGCTCAAGGGCCAAGATGCACTGAAAGGTGAAAGGAAACCTACCTCCTGGCCTGGTAGATTAAGAGGTTTCAACCTATCAGCCCACTCAAAGGCCTCAGTAGAAATGTCACCAGTTACCAAGACAAAAATGCACCAAAAACAAATGTTCATCACAGCATGAAGTTTGAGGGAATGGAAGGAAATGTTTTTTAAGTCCTTACGGTTGCAATTATCACTAAATAAAATCTGCAGGGCCCAGTGTCACAAAGTGCTGCGTGTCTTACTGGTCAAACACAAGCCTGACTGCTGTGCTGCTAACAACTAAAATTTGTGACTCGTACTTAGTTGGGCTGTGAATCTGAGACAGCCACATGAATCCCATCTTGGATGTAAATTGTCACTAAAGACTTAAGATACCAGAGTATGAAAAAAAAAAATTAGTGATACACACCTGAGGAATCTGCAGAGAAAATAAGCCAGAGTTTGATCTGGTTATCTTGACCGCATGAAGCCATCTGGAAGCGTCTGAATCCATGTTCACCACCTGACAAAATACAAATAAACTAATGGGAATTGGAATCTCTGCAAATATCAGCAAGCTACATCTGCACTCCTACCTTGGAATGTGGTGAAGTTCCTTAACCTCAGCGCTACTTGTAAAATAATAATTGTTAATAAAAATAATCGCAGAAGTCCTAAAACCATTTAGAAGTAAAACAATACGTATCCCTGTTATACTGCTTCCTGAGCAAGTAGGTAAAGACCAGAACGTGGTTCATATTTCAAGTTTTCCCGATGGTAAACGTTTGAGTCCTCAATCTGCAACTGTCTTTTAAAAGCTGTCTTTTTACCAATCTTTTAAAGTCTTTTAAAACCTAAATTATGCAGTTATATCCTTTTCTCCTGCAGCTCAGCAATTCTCAAAATTAACAACAGGTGCACGTACAACATCCGAGAGTATCTGACAGGCTATTTGCATAATTTTAGATGTTCAGCTCTTCATTTTTATAAACTATGCAATGTTTCATGACTGCAGCCCAGCCAACATCTCAAGAAATACTGCACTGCAGGTGAGACACAACAGTCACAGTTGTACATCACTACTCTCCCTATTAGGTGGAGATCACAGAATCACAGAATCACAGAATCACAGAATGACCGGGTTGGAAGAGACCCACTGGATCATCGAGTCCAACCATTCCTATCAAACACTAAACCATGTCCCTCAGGACCCCGTCCACCCGTAACTTAAACACCTCCAGGGAAGGCGAATCAACCACCTCCCTGGGCAGCATATTCCAGTGCCTAATGACCCTTTCCGTAAAAAACTTCTTCCTAATATCCAACCTAAACCTCCCCTGGCGGAGCTTGAGGCCATTCCCCCTTGTCCTGTCCCCTGACACCTGGGAGAAGAGGCCAGCTCCCTCCTCTCTACAACCTCCCTTCAGGTATTTGTAGAGAGTAATGAGGTCTCCCCTCAGCCTCCTCTTCTCCAGGCTAAACAGCCCCAGCTCTCTCAGCCGCTCCTCATAAGGCCTGTTCTCGAGCCCCTTCACCAGTTTTGTTGCTCTTCTCTGGACACTCTCCAGAGCGTCAACATCCTTCTTGTGCTGAGGGGCCCAGAACTGGACACAGTATTCAAGGAGTGGTCTCACCAGTGCCGAGTACAGAGGGAGAATAACCTCCCTGGACCTGCTGGTCACACCATTTCTGATACAAGCCAAGATGCCATTGGCCTTCTTGGCCACCTGGGCACACTGCTGGCTCATGTTCAGCCGGCTGTCGACCAACACCCCCAGGTCCCTCTCCTCCTGGCAGCTCTCCAAACAGACCTCACCCAGTCTGTAGCTCTGCATAGGGTTGTTGTGCCCCAGGTGCAGGACTCGGCATTTGGCTGTGTTAAACCTCATGCCGTTGGACTCTGCCCAGCGGTCCAGTCTGTCCAGATCCCTTTGCAGGGCCTTCCTACCCTCCAGCAGATCGACACTTCCACCCAGCTTAGTGTCATCTGCAAACTTACTAAGGGTGCACTCGATGCCTTCATCCAGGTCATTGATGAAGACATTGAACAGATGAACTTTTCTGAATTATCAGGTTCAAAATTATGGGTTTCAGCCCATTATCTTTTTTTTCTTTAATTCTGAAGTCCTGTGCCAAATCAGTTCTGCTCCTCCACTCACAGAGCTGACACACCAGCCTGATACAAGTCACACCACAATCCTTCCACGTCATCACTTCTGCCAGCGCCAAATCTTAGAATTCCCACAAGGATCACCAGGATTAAGACTGGAAATCAGAAAATCCTAACAGACCTTTTAAGAATTCACCTTTCCAGCTCTACAGTTGCCAGAAATGTCAAAACACTTGCTGTCAAGTGACTTACAACATAACCCCAGAGATTTTACCTCCATCTTTTCCACCACATTAAGTGTATTTTAATTTCATATGGTAGTAACAACAAAATCCTTGCATAGACAGGAACAACCAGAGTTACTGTAACTGCGGCAGATCTTAGGGCTGACCTCACATCTGCCAAAAATTAAGTGTATTGGGTTTGCTCTCTTACAGAGAGACAAGCAGCATGTTAGCAATCATGATGTAAAAACACATGTTTCTTGGTAACTAAGAGCATGCTTGTTCAGAACGTGGCCCGACTGAGGATTCTGCCATTGCTGCACACACTGACCCTGTTTCAGAAGTTCCCAGTGTGTTAGGGGGACACTGCAGTGCTGTACGGGCAGAGCTTGGGGATGGCCTGGAGGAGGACGACACTTTGTGCCCCGAAGACCTTGGGAAAGCTTCAGCAAGACCTGCCAATTTTTACCAGTATCACTGAGCACCAACTTATTCAGGAGGAGGGCAGCACTGAAACTCACAGCCGGGTGGGAAAGCCCACACAGCATCACAGCTGCTCCAGATCTGGTGAGCTCCTCTGCAACTCTAATTGAATTCAAAGGCAGGAGAGTCACCGACCAGTCTAAAGCACAGAAAACCAAGGAGACACTTTGGTTCTCACTTTGCTCTGTATTTAGCAAGTAAACAAACCATCTTTAATTGTACTGGATAAGCGCTACTAGTATGGCTTTTGTAATATGTTAAACCTGCCAGTAATCCCAGAAACTTCAAACCTTGATGATTAAACAGCAACATGCAAAAAGGAAAATGTTAACCTTCAGTAACATATGGCTTAAATAAAATCCAGAATGATCATACATCAGCTAAACAGCTCCGCAGCGTGGGAAATGCTTGCTTTCTTGCCTGTTTGTCTCTCAATCAGCAGAAAGGTGAAGGGCTGGTAACACACTTTCCTAAAGCAAGAGCATAAACTTTATATGAGAGGGAGCGATGGAAACCCTTTGACTTGTCTCAGCTTCACTGTATGTCTTTGCCCTCAGGTGAAACTCTTAGCTCACAATGGGGTTTTGGGGCAGGATTTTCACCAAGAAAGATCTAGAGTTGTTAAAGATAAATTCCCTTTCTATTGTGACAGATTGGTTCGGTACTGGCCCTACACCTCTTGGTGGACAGAGCTGAGTGATGTGATGTCAGTCACTAATGCTCTGAAGGATATGCTCACATCCTCCTTCCTCAGCTTTCTCCTGCATCTGCCTGACTTTCTTCCCCGCTTGCTTCTCCTGTTTCCTTCCTGCTCTGTATCCCTTTCTTAGACAAAGCAGTGCACAGACAGCACTACTGCTTGCTGTGTTCAGCACTGAAAGACTCCTGCTACCTTTGGCAGAGCAGCTCATGTGCACTCTGAAAACAAGAAGCTGATATCTCTCTATGGAGGCTGCTTTGTCTCCATAGCACACGTGGAAAGCACAAAAGTCTATCTACCACGGTATTAAGACAGGTTACAGCACTACCTCCTGTACCCAACAGTTCTGCTCAACTTTCCAGCCTCAACTAAAAGCAGAGACTCTGTGATTTCCTAACTCTTTATTAAATACTTTTACCTGACAAAAATTTATACAGATCAACCCTTCAGCTTTTCAGATTCATAAATATTTCAGCATGACAAATATTTGGTTGTTCAGCGGTGACACTTTCCTGCGCTACAATTAACTCCTACCAGGATACTTCAAATGGAGGTTTTTCTTGATGATGCAGATGTTCCCTCCCACTACACACAGGCCTGGGCACACAGCTTTTCAGCACTCTCACACCAGGCTGTGCTGGGACAGAACTGTATCGGTTTGGGCTGGGACAGGGTTTGTTTCCACAGCAGCTCCTAGGGTGCTCTATTTGGATCTGTGATGGAAGCACTGGAGTAACACCGGGAAGTGTCTGTAACCGCCGAGCAGTGCGGGCACAGCCTCAGGGCTGTTCTGCTCCTCACCCTGTGCCATCAGTGGGTGCTAGGGGTGCACACACCGGCCTGTGGGAAGGGGTGAAAGAATTTACCGTTTCACCTTGCCTGCACATGCAACTTTTGCTGTTGCTATCAAGATGCCTTTATCTCAATTTTCCAAAGCCCTGATCCTAATATTTTCCAAAACCTTGACAGGATCATTAACTACTCGTAAGCATGCGAACCACCTCGTTTGTTGATCTAGTGCATTCCTTCTCATCAACCTGAAAACAAACTTCATGTAAGAATATTCAGAATGTTCTAAAACTCTAAAGCTCTTCCCAATGTCGTTTGTATCTCAAGCACTGATGACAAAAAGAATAAGAAAACAAGAGCTAGAGAAAAATAAAATAACTTTTTTTTCCCCGTGTTCCTTCCCTGAAGAGTCAAGTAACTAACCAGAAATTGGCTCTGAAGAAATATCACAGGAGGTAACGCCAAGATCATGTGCTTTTTCATTATACAGGCATCTCATTTTATCATCCCAAATGGTTAAATCACCACACGATGATCCAGTGACAAAGAAATTTCCATTAGGAGAAAATGCACAGGCCACCAAAGAACCATCTTTAACAGTGCCAGATCTGAAAAGCAAGAGTACAATGGATTTGAATTGAGAATGAGCCATGTTCTGAAGAAGTAATCTCTGAAATGCAATCCGAGACAATAAACCACAGTGTTGCATTTAGGAACTGCATAACAGAAGGGAGGGAGATTCACACTGAGTGTGGGAAGAGATGCAAAATAAGCAGGGCTGCAGGAAACAAGACCTGCTCTTCACTGCAGGGAGAAAATCTGAGAGGGCACCCGTGGCGTTTTTTAAATCGAGTGAGAAGAGTTTTCAAACTAAAGGCAATCTGCATGGACCTGCCATTTGAAAGGCACAATGCTCTGCTGGCATAATGTTTAAGTACCTTGATAAATTCTAACCAGTCTTTGTCTCACCTTTAGGGAAATGGGACAGAGGCACTTCTCTGCCTGCAATTACAAATGATAAACGTAATTTTAAAAGCTCATCAACTGGAATTATATATACAGAGAGACCCCAAAGCAGATACAACTAAAGTTAAGCTGACCACTGTTGGTAAGTTAACACATAGAAATGCACTTTTGAAAGAGAACTGAAGGGGATAGATTGGGGGGGCAGGGGTGTCAAATTCTTTCTTTTCTCTTCACAATGGAAACACAATTATGAGTAAGAGAAGAACCTTCTTGCCAGAAATACTTCAAAATAAATAGCCCTTAGACTTCAGAACACTAACGACTGGAATTCCCAAAACCTCTTTATTCTCTGGAAAAAAAAAATATAGCATCTCTATACACATTAAAAACAACAAGGTAGCAAAAAACCATGAGAACTCCACTTATTGCCAGCTTTCCAGAGTTAGGGGATTTGATATCGCTGTTATCAATCATTATGAAACCTTTGCAGTTCCCACCTAAATCCTTGCTGCAAGAAGCAAGGGCAGAGAGGCCACAAAAGCAGCAACGTGCTTGACTGGAGTAACAAACCAGTTTGTCTCCCTCAGCCTGAGCAAAACACTTCATCGATTCTCTCAAATTCATCTTTCAGTGTTAAAGCTGTTGCGCAGTTGCTGTGCTCACCCCTCAATAATGTTTTGCCCAAGCACAGACAACGACTACCCCGAAGACTTTACTGCAATACAGAAGTACAGAGGAGGACTGACCACCCTGAAGTTGCCTTTAACTGAGCAACATCACTGAAAACGTTCACCTGCTCACTTGGGATGCTTGTGGAAACCCAGGGGACACGCTGGCTGTCTTAACTTGACGGACTCAGGTTCAGTATTCCTGTCATCATTATATCTGAAATCCCACTGTTTCAGGACATATCAAGTTTCCAAACTCTTTGATTTCTGAATTACTATCAGACTTCTAAGACCTTCCTGGACTCCAAACAGCTTGCATTAAAATACTTAGCCCTCTATGTGTAACGTAACAGCATAAGCTACGCAGCACCCTCAAGTACCACTGTCTGAGTCCTACGTGCTACAGTTCGTCAGCCCGTTCTTCAGAAACCATTCAGAAACGCAGCATGCAATGCACTCTGATTTCATGATTAATCAACAAAAACACCTCCATGAACACAAAATATCTTAACTTTAGGAAAAAAAAGCCTCAGCACTTCTCCTCCTACTGATGGTCTCCCAGTCTCTCAAATGTGAACCATTTCTCTGTGCTGCCCACCAGAGGTGTGAGCCACGGGCCTGGCACATCACACCACTCACGTTACAGTCACTGTGAACAAAGCTGTCAGACAAGCTCTGGCACTCACCTGTACAGCTTCAGTGACTGCGCGTTCCAGAGAGCGACACTCCCATCTGCTGCCCCCGACACCAGATACGTGGACTCAGGAGAAAACCTGCAGACTCTGACGGGACTGCTGCCGGGCTGCTCCAGCACTGCCAGCGCTCGGCCATCCCGGGTGTCCCAGACCACGGTGGTGCCATCCGTGGAGCAGGACGCTAAAGTGTGTCCCGACGGGGAGAAGCAGCAGCAGTGCACAGCGTACGTGTGACCTTTTAAAGGTGAGTACGGGAGCTCAGAGAAGCCATTCAAAGAGTAAACACGAACTGTTTTGTCCAGGGAACATGTAGCCAGGCACGATGATGAGAATGCACAGCAGTTGACATCATCACTGTGATCTGCTAAGGTGTGAATTAATGTTGCCATCTTATCTACATTCAGCAGAAATATCTGAAAAAGAAGTTAACAGTCAGACTTACCTCTCCAATGTCATCAATGAAACAGACACATGCTCCAGGAAAAAAATTTCAACACTCACACGCAGAAGCAATTTCTCATTTAAGTGTTGTTTTATCTCTAACTTAAATTAGAGATTAATCACAGCAATGAGATGAGGGATTAATGACTTGTTAGAATTAACAGATCTAAACTTCTAATGCGAACTTGCAATTCACAAAACACATCAACTGATGGCCAAGGAAAACTTCAGTTAGCGGTGAGCACAGCGCTCCCCTGTGCTGCCAAGAAGCTGCTGGTCTTACCTGCTGCGTTCTTTGACTACAACCGTACGCACAAAATACAAGCAGGGTGAGGCTCCATGGTTCTGAAACTTTTTTTGAAAAAAGTGTATCTTGTACTAATAGAGTTATGTGAAAGGAAGGCAGAGGAGGCAACATAAACAGCGTGAGCACAGAATCCAGAGTTGCTCGCTCAGAATTGTTCACAGCAAAATGTGAACAGTAGGAGAGCCCTACAGAAACAGTCTGAGATGCTGCTCATTTTTTACTCGGCTCGGTTCATCACTACGAGACACGTCCTCTGTCGCCCCGTGCTCTGACCGAAAACAATTAGTGCTGAATGGAACCAGAGCAATTCTTCAGCTGTACCGACAGCCTACAGAAGAACCTTATGCTCGGTATCAAGGCTTTCAGAAACAACAACCACACGCACTCGGCGTTCTTCCCACGGACAACTGCCAAAGAGTCGGTTTGCAAGTTATCGCTAACCCCCTCAAAATCAGACAGGCACGGGATCAGAAAGGTTTCTGGGAATTACTCTAACCTGGAGCTTGCTGCGGTAAGTCCCAGGGAACCGTAACCCGCAGCTCCAGCAGTCACCACGCTCCCTTTCAAAACGCAGCAGCCCGGTCCGGTTCGATACGCGCCCGCGTTCGGTTTTATCTGCGCGACCCCCGCGAGGGCCGCAGCTCGGCTCTGAGCGCTGCCCCGGGGGAACCCGCACACCCGACCCCCGCGGGGCAGAGCGGGGCCCTACGGCCCGCACCGCCTCCGCAGCCCCGGGGAGGCCCCGCCCCGCCGGCCCCTCACGGCTTCGTGGGCTCCTCAAGGCTCCTCAAGGCTCCGCTCCGCCCCGCCGCGCCCCGCGGGCCCCTCACGGCCCCACCCAGCCTCGCGGGCCCCTCACGGCCCCTCACGGCCCCACCCAGCCTCGCGGGCCCCTCACGGCCCCTCACGGCCCCACCCAGCCTCGTGGGCCCCTCACGGTCTCGTGCGTCCGTCAAAGCTCCGCCCCGCGGGCCCCTCACGGGCCCCTCACGGCCCCACCCAGCCTCGTGGGCCCCCCACGGCCCCGGCCCGAGCTCACCCGGCCCCACCTCGCCCCTCCCTGCCCCGCGGGCCCAGTCCCGCGCTCACCCTGCCCCACGGGCCCCTCGCAGCCCAGTCCCGCGCTCACCTGGTCCCGCAGGCCCCTCCCGGCCCCGTCCCGCGCTCACCTGGTCCCGCAGGCCCCTCCCGGCCCCGTCCGCGCTCAGCCGGGCCCGGCGCTGAGGGGGCGGCGCAGGGATAAGGCGGCGCTGCGGCTGCGGGGCGGAAGGACACGGGCGGCGCGGCTCGCCCCGCGGCACAAGCGGGCCCGTACGACATTTTCTGACTCACGGAGCAGCCGCAGCGATTGGCGGTGAACTCCGAAGGTCCGAGAGCTGCGTAACCGGCAGCGCGGCCGCGGGGCCCCCAACTCGCGCCCTCGGAGCTCCCCTCGCCCCTCCAGCCGCCCTCGGGAAACCACAGAAATAGGAAAAGGTTAAACGAAAATCTTTAGACCTCTTCAAAGAGAGACGTTTTGTCCCAGGTAACTTCTGATGTTGAGCTGCTCTTATATCTATTTTTTTTTCAAAGAGGTGTCAAAAGAGAACCCACACTCGCAGCCAGCGCCTCCCTGAGCACCAGTAACGTGGTTTAGAACAGAGAGTTGAAAGCTTGTCAGTGAATTCTCCAAGCCAACACCAGCATCCTGCGTTCAGAAAAGCAGAGCACGCACAGGGAAACGCTGCTAAGAAAAAACAGAACGTTAGCAAAGAAGAAAAGTTAAGCCTGTTTCTCTAGTGGTTAAATCCCTGCTCTTTTCTAGAGATATGTGATGGCCTGAGTATGATTCAAGCTCGCCATTCAAATACAGCAACTCCTGGACATTCAGTTATGGTAACGACACCGCAGCCAGTGAGCAAAGCACCGATACTGGTGATGCTCATCTCGCTGTTGCCTAGAGGGGCTGATACCACCTTAACCCTCCCAGCTGTCCTGCTGGACTGGAATATAAGCTGGAGTAAAACCGGTCTCTGTGGCACAGCTACATCTGTCCGATGTTCTGACTTTTCAGAAAACAAACATTAGACCTAGTATTGACAGAGCATTAATGAGTACAGAATCCAAGAAAAACCCAATTGTTTCACATCAAATAGTTTTCCCAACAGTCTAAGCATGTTTACAGCACTTGCAAGCCTGCCTACTGTGTGTTCAAGAACATCTTGGCACCTGTGGAATGTTTAACTAACCTTTTTTTTGAAGCCTTCAGAGAGGTGACGAAAAGGAAAGGCAGGAAGCACTCAGAGACACAACTGATGTTACACCAGGCTGCTGACACCCAAATGTGATTTTTTTTTTTGTTCTAGGTTACACAAGTTATTCTAAGAGGACTTCAGAAATGAAAAACATCACTGAATAAAATGTTCTGGAAAGGGCAATGGAAACAAAAACTTTATTAAAAATCAGGCACTAACTGTTCTTTCTAAGCAGAGGCAAGTAGTATAATGGCAAGGGAGTATATCAAACAAGGCTCCAAGACTCAAACGTGGCAGGCCTAGTTNAGGAAGCTTTAAGTATTTGTGTTCCACAACATTCATCTGTAATTCCTCCATTTTCTTCAGTCAGAGCAAGGATTACAACTCATGCCCTTCCACAGACCAACAATGGTTTCGGCAGCATCACACAGCAGTATGTGCGTTATCATGTGTTCTCACAGTGAACAGCAAGAGGCCAGGCAGGAGGAAAAGCTGCAGTGGTCCCACCCCTGGGCCTGGCGAGGGGCAGCCACGCTGTCGAACACGCTGGCTGCTGCAGGCATCTCTGCTTGAGTTACCAGTGAAAGGGCAGGAGAATTAGGTGCATCCTAAGAACTGCATGTTAAATGCAAGACTCACAATGTATCATTAAAAAAAAATCCTGTACGCACAGGACCTGAATTATTAAAATCGCCAAGAAAGTCTGGTTTGCAAAACAGTCTTTTATTGTAACCGTGCCACACAGACTAGTGAAAAATAACACTCCTAAAAAAGGAAAAGAAAAAGAATGCTACCTTTCCACAACATTTCTTTAAATAAAACTTCAAGTACTCTTACATCGGTACAAAAGAAATTCCGATCTATCTGCCCCAAGAGGCCACCACAACACACAGTAGATAAACACAGTGGTTACAAACGTCCTTTTTGTTATTCCTGTGGCAAGGCAAATGGAGGGAAATGCTTCTATGAAAAAATACTGTGTGCGTAGGAAATAGTCACAATTTTATTCCACATGGATACAAATGATTATACTTGAATTTGAGGCCCTGGTGGCTTGAAATTATATAACAAAATAGAAAAATGGAAAACTAATATCCCCTACACCCTGTTTCGAAGGCAGGCACTACCAAGATTAAGGAGACTCCACAGTGTTGGTAGAGGATAATTACTGTACAAGCCATATAGCTGTAATTACCTTAAGACTAAAAATAAAATGCTACCGTCCTTCTAAGGCGTAAACAATAATGTCTGCAAACAATATGTACACATCATACATATTTAAAACAAGACTTAATATAAACAATAATGAACAGTATATACATGTCTCAATTCTTCTTCACTGTCTTGAAATACAATTTAACTACACAAGTGATGCAGCAACATATATATAAATGTACTTGTAACTCTACAGTAAAGTTTAATTTTTCGTGCTTTTACAGCACATCAGTGTAAACAGTTTTACTTGGCTTTGTTTTATATTTTAAAACATTCCTTGTTGTATTTTCAAGATTTAAAGCAATTTTCTAATTCTTCCTTTTCACAGAAAACGAAGATTCTGAATGCTGTATAATCATAAATAATTCATAAAATTAAATACATTCACTAAAAAATAAACTACAAAGTAAAAAATGAAAAATAGAGATTTATTGAAAGGGAAAAGAGAACCATTTCCCCAAGTAGAGCTCTGGTGGTTGAATATTCAGTGCGTTTTGATATATTTTAAATTGCTATTGCACTATAACACCCCTTTCTTTGAAATTCTTTGGGTGTGCTTCCCTGTTCTACCTAAATTAGTTCATTAAAACACACAAACCAATAACCAAGGGGCCATGGTTGCTGTAGGAGTGAAGCCTTTAGAACTGGTATCACAACTCCGTGATATTTTAAAGGAAACAGTCATTAGTTATGCACGTGCCTTGCACTTTCATGTAGATACAGTTCACATTGCTTGCTGGTCTTATCAGTCCTCACTTAATGAAAAAGAACAGAAAGGAAAAAACAGAAGAGAAAGAACAAAGAGTTGTGGTAACTTCAGCTCACTTTGAACATCTCTGTCCATTTCTTTTCAAAGTACTTCCTCATGCTGTGGCCAGCCCTACCTATGTCAGAATCATCTTCATTAAAGGTTTCACAGTTGTCAAAAACAAGCCGGACATCTAGAGAGAATGCTTCGAGATTGGGGTACCTGAAAGAAGAAAAAGGTGAATGGTTTTCAGAACACAGTGAATCACAGGGGAAAAGCACTTCAGCTACATGACAGAACTACCTTAACATCAGTGAATTTACAGCCAGCCACAGATTAGTCAATGAATGCTTTACATGTTCATTATATTTTTCAGAGTTTTTTTAATTCTCATTTAAAAAAACAGCTATGGCTGTTTTGCTTTTATTCTTCTATTCTTGCGCTCAAGTCCTTACAAAGTGAGTGTTGAGTACACCTGCATTTGACTAACAGAGGAACAGTGGGGTACAAAACCAAGGCTGCCCAGATCAATCCTGCAACGTTGTCCTTGTTATTCACTATCCCAGACATACACGACCCAACATTCATAGGAATTATTAGAGACAGACAGCGAAAGCCACACATGTACTGAATACCAAGAAGCACATGTAGAGCACTGACACCTCCCATCCAAGGGAGGAAAAGCCTGAAGAGGCGACAAAGCCCTGTGTGTCATCCTAGGAAACTCCTTTTGTGCCGAGCTGGCAGACAGTGAAGGAGGTCAGTCTCCACAGACAAACAAGCTTTCTGTGGTGGCAGGGAGGCATGAGAGTGCAACAATGCAGCAAGGAGGGAAAGGGAACAGTGGCGTAGAGGGTCTTCCCATTTATGCAGTCATGCAGTCTAATTCCAGGACTACACGATGATTCTCTACCACTGCTGGGATGTTACTGGGCTTCCCACACCAGGGTAGTTGTTCACTCCTTGGCTACAGGATCAACCGCAAGGCCTCTGCTAGCTGAAGCCTGCACCGCTGGGACTTCTCAGCCAGAGAAGAGGAGAAAACAACTTTTCCCAGTGGACTGACTTTGTGCTTTTGACCTGGCAGTTTACTTGTTTTGCAGCCAGTCCCACCGGCTCTAGCACCTGACAAGCTCTTTCACTTGGATATGGCAGAGACAAAAGGATTCCAACTTTTATTTTGACTGTACAAGTAATCACAGTGGTGCCAGAGCAGAGAGCGCAAGACAGTTTAAGTAACTGTTAAAAAGGCATTGCATTTCAATGTTTAAATATGTTTAAAATGTAAATGAAAACACACAATTGGTTTACTTACTGTCCACTACTCAGCTTGTCTCTAATGGTGGAAAAGTCCATAGGTTTTTTGATTACTTTCTTATAACCAGGAACAAGTTTCAAGTTTACAGGAAGTAAGAAAGGCCATGCGTCTTCATGGGTTTCCAATTCTGAGAGAATCATGCTAAATACAATAAGGTTTTAAATGAATATTTGAAAGCTGTTCATATATTCACAGAGATTTTTTTGCTATTCCATTAATTCCTCATGCACTGCCAACCTATTCACTTATAAAAGGAAAACACTTTATTCTGTACCCTGGGCAAGGCTAAGAACAATGTCAATAAAGACAGACATCTCAACTGAGTATTTAAAAGAGCCTTAAATTCTCTCCAGGCAACCCAAGCCAGACACAATTCTAGCAACGAACATTCTAAAGGAAAAGCACGGTCCTGACACTTCAGGACTTTGAACCTCAACATGAACCATTTGCAGACCAGTCCAATGGGTGCTCATACTGGCTTCCCACAACTGCGACAAGGCTGAACTCCCTCACACTTGACTGGCCAGCAATGCTGCAAGAGAAGATGCATCCCTGTTACTGTCTCCTCTGCAGTGCAATGTCTTTTGTACAAACTGTATAACAAACTGCTACAGCTGAGAACCACTGCTGCTGGGGTTCTTGGAAAGGTGTGAAGGAGCAGATGTCACAAACCTCACTCTAGCATCAGGTACTTCCCTCCTGGGCTTTGCTACCGAACACACCAGTTGCTCCCACAACACACACATTAAATCTGTTACATACACACTCAGATCATGACAGCTGCATGGGACACACAATAAAGAAAGGGGCTCTTTTCCCCCACAACACAAGTAAGAAGAATGGGGTGCTAATTCCAACAACACTTACCCAAGTTTGTGTCACTTTACCTGCACATAGCTAGGTCCTTGGCGTCATCTCTTTTAGGCTTCTTAATAGCAGTAACATTTTCTGGCTTTAATTGGCTTACAGAAACACTTTCATCCATTTTTCTTTTTTTAGGGTCTGTTTTTCCTCTTTTTAAGGAGGTGCTTGTAGTTGCAGAGTCTTCATCCTCTGTATCTCCTGCCAATTTCCTGCTTCTCTTTTGCTCGTTACTTTTTTTCCCTTTGATTTGAAGTTTTTTTATTTTTAGAGTTTGACCACTTGCCTACAATAGAGAGAACTGAAATGAGCAATAACCAAGGAATTACAGAAACCTCTGGTACTACAGAGAGACAACAGTAAAGATCAGACAAACAGAAGCACCAAAAGACCTTAAATACTAAATATCAGAGATTATTTAGCAATAATTATTTAGCAGAGAACTGTTTGCTCTTCTGTAAAGGCAAGTAAGATTGTAGAAATCCCTGTTATGAGTGATTTAGGTTCTCAGCCTGTGACAATGTAAAAGCACGTAAAAACACACCAGGCTGGCACAACTTCAGACAAGTGTTTGTCTGTTCCTAAATGGAGAGAGAGAAAACAATTTTCATGAAGACAGCCAGTATCAAAAGTACTAAACTCTGCTTCTGCTACTGAAACTACTTCTGATAGTTTGAGTAACTTAAAAACTGTAACAATTACATTCTATCTTCTCCTGGAAAAATACCATTTGGTTTCAAAGTTGCCTGAACTTGTATTTTTATAATAAATATACTTTTCCCAGTTAAGAATATACAAATTTTGCTATCTACTAGAAACCATTACTAAATAATTCCTTTAGTTCACGAATGCCATCAATAGCTTTCTTAATTATTTTGACCTGATTGTACATACCATGGTGAAAAATGCAGTCAAATTGTATAGAACAGATAACAAATGAAAAAGTGTGTCTTGTGCATGGAATTCCTTTTGCTTAACACAGAACACTAGAGAGAAGTCTAAGTATCTGTACTCTCTAAGCACTATTCTGTGTTCTCGGCCCAAGGAAAGAAAAACAGTCGAGTGCCTCAGATCACCTGGTAATTGAAGAGGAATGTCTGTTTTTCAGCCATATGGTTAAAAACAGGATGTGAGGCAGGGAGAACACATCAACATTTATCACCTAAGGCCTGACTTTGGGATATTCTGCGAATATTAGTTGTAAGGAGGTGGGAATGGCAGACGTTGATGGTTTTCTTGGTTTAGATAAGAAAAACAACAAGTTGAGCTCAGCTTATACCTTGTCCTCAACAAAACTGTTACACTGTTTTGCAGAATGCATAATCGATATTCAACACCTTTTAAAGTTCTGCTGGAATTTCACCTTAGATTTCTGACTTCTTTGTATCTCCAGCTTTCAGCCAAGTTTGGGACAGAAAAAAAGTGAGAAACCCACATTTTTCTGTCACACCAAACACAGGAGTTATAATAAGGGGGGAATATCAAGAGAAGTGATGGGATAAGCTATCGTGTGGTAGGGTATTAGGGTATTTTCTGTCTCCTTAACAAGGTTCCCTGTGACATAAGCGTGATAATGACAGAGAAAGTTACAGTATGAGTTAACCCCTTATAAATTATTACACAATCAGCTCCTAACAGCAACCTGGTTTTATTACCTCTGTTGCATATAATGGTTGTAAAATCAATTCATCTTCCTTATTACTTTGTGAAAGATGCATAAAAAGAAAGATCACACTGACAACACCCAGACAGAATACAAAATTGAGTTTTTACCATAAAGCTGCTTCTTCCGTTACAGAATTCCCAGGTAATGGCAGAAAAGGTAGCTAACAATTAGTTTAGCAAAAAATGGGCTTAACTTTAGACCTATCCAGAGCTGAGAAAACTGTGGACTTCTCAGAAATACTAACTGCTCAGTCAGTCATTTGGATGGAACTGCCCTAAAGAAAACAGAGAGGGCACGTATCTCTCTCAAACGTGCACTGTATCAAAGAAGTAGAACTGCTACGCTCCACAAAAATGACAAAATTTATGAATTTCTCCTATTATTCTTGTCAAATAGAACCTAAGACACTGGTCTGTCAGAGTTTGGCAATTACAATCGCAAGACAGATACTGAAAAAGTTCTCAGACATAGAAAACTGATTCAGATTCAGCAAGAAAATTCTGTACCTGCTAACATTAAAAAAATATACAGTTTAAAATAAAACTGCAGTCTTCACTGCCACTAAAATCCAAGTTCAGTGAACTGTTCATCCCATTACTTAATGGGAGCCCAACACAGAACGCACAGCAGATTACTGTCCCGCAGACCTGTACCTCCCCCTCTCTGAGAGGCCTGGGCCACCTCAGCGGGCGGCGGTACCTTGGCGATGCAGGCGGGACAGAACCAGTCCCCATCGGGGATGGTGGTGATCTTGGGCCTGTGGCAGTACGTGTGGCAACCTTTGTCACAGCCGTCGCACAGCAGCAGCAATTCCTCGTTATCTCCCTTCCGACAGATCTGGCAATACTGGAATGTAGGAAAATGGCCTTAATGTTTAAAACTTGAAACACAGGAATGGTACCTGAATCACTCTTTCCCTGAACACACAAATTCACTCTCAAGATTGTTTTTCTTCCATTTTACCACAAGCAGAGTCTACTAATGATCACATCTGTAAAAGAACATCTGCAGTATGTGAGGAACTGATCTAAAGGTGACACTTGGGAACACCACTTGAAAGGCAATTCACTGTAAGGTTTTCTACACCACACAAAACTGGGAATATTGTTTTATTTTCCACTGATGTCCTTGAGCAGTAAAGGTATCTTATGCCCATCAAAACCTCCTTGCCCACATATGCTATTTCAGGAATATTCTCATTTATGCTCACTCTGCAGACATGGGTTGCTGTTTCACAAAATTAATTTATATTTTACTGCAGTAATTTCCAATAACAATCAGTAAGGACCTCATGCAAAGGCTCCATGCATAAATTCCGTAAGGCAAAACAAATCATCCCAGCACAGTGTGAAATTCAGACTAACTTAAAAATACCTAGTATATTGTCAATTTTCCTATACAGTGTAAGAAAATTTTTCTTTTGCAGGAACTTAAAGATCTCCACATGCTTTTACCAAATGCTTACAGTTCCCATGCAATTAAATGCACAGAACATTGCAGTGAATGATGCCATATACTCTCTCTGCATAAGAAGTTCCTACACCTTGAAACACTCAAATGCCTTTTCAGGAGCTCCTAATGAATTTACAAACTTTTTGATCAAGAGATACAGCTTTAAACTTACAGCTATATGAACTCAAGGTACATCCTTACACTATAGTTTTTATTTAAATTGTCCTTTAATTGTCTGGATATAATTAGAATCTCTATAGGACTGGCAGGAATTAAAACATTAGGGAGACGACCATTAATGAAAGAATCACTTTCACCACCCACCACTTGCCACACTCAATCCCTTTATCATTGCTATGGCAGTAGTGACAGTTCTGTTTTCAGAAATCTGAAATTCAAAGGCCCATGTGGATTTCCACATGCACATTTTGCATGCGTTCCTGGTACATACAGGGCCTCTATCTCAGATAGTTCAGGACGCTGGATTTGGCAGGCAAAAGAGGGCCTTTTCCCTTAGCCTTATATTTACCTGTGCACAAGGTTTTGTTTAACAGTATAGTTTCACATGCAGTAATAAGAAATGCATTATTTACCATAGTATCTTAAAATGCTTAAAAGTGGGAAAACAGGACATAGCAAAAACAGTTTAGCTTTTTCTTTTAGAAATTAAAAATACTTACAACTTTCATAATGGATTTTTCCCACGCTATTGCTTTCTGTAACTGCTGAATGCACAGAGCTACCTGAGCAGCACTGCGGGCTTCTGACAACGCCCTTCGCCATACCCTGAGCCCTGGAGCAAGATCCTCTTCAGTTCTGCATGGAAATAAGAGATGTTAAGCAGGTCACATCCATGCTGGCTTACGTTTAAACGCGGAACAATCATTATCACATTGAAAGCCAAGCAATGACAAAACATACACAGCCAATAAGTATAAGGTTTAAGCAACTAAATTTCATGTAGTGCACCGACTGTGGCTACGTGCCTCAAAGCTTAATCACAGCCAGTTAAATGTAAGATAACTTTGCAAGATTATCAACAAACGTAACAAAAAATATTTTTACAAAGCACCATGCAGAATAACATGATCCATACGGATCACAGACATACAAGAAAGTACATAGATAACAGGCAATAAGAAAATAGGCTCCAATTAGCAAAGAAGCACAATAATTTTTCAAGTTAATCTCAATAACCTACCCGTCACCATCACCACTAATGGATGGTGCAGGAGCAGGGACAGTAACTGTGCCCACATTATCCAGTTTGATCTGAATGGTGGTACTTAAGGGGCTCTTCAGATACCTTCGCTCTATGTTCCGCTCCAAGTCAGCAAGCCTGGTTACAGCTATATCTAGAGGGTTGTCACTCCTCCGCTCTAGAGAGCTGGCATTGCCTTCTCCGCCTCCAGCACTATCTCCATCGTGCTTCTTGTGCAATCTAGTAATTGACTTATGTTCCCGATATACCAAGTCGTCTCTCTCTGACGCAGGTTCAGGACACAGCCAGCCCTAAGTCAATAGAAAGGTTTGTGCATTTATTGGTTGCTGTTAACTTGGGGTGTAAACAGAGGAACTGTTCTATGGAATCAAACTAAGCAACTGAAGCGCTGTTTCCGGCAGATCTTGGTTACTTGTAATCCATCTGTAGAGACAGTTTCCAAAATATCCAGAGAACTAAAATAATTAATCAAAAAATACAAGCATTACCAGACTTTCTGAGGGGACCGTTCTGCAAGTCTGTATTTTATCTCCCGTGAAGTATCCCATCTTATTGGATGACACATCAGAATAGGTCTCTGTCCCACAGGCTCAGGAGACAGGATTAACTGGCTGCACAAAAATAATATCCATCCCTGGCACCAACTAGATCCCACAGCTGTCCTACAGCTGCACTGTTACCAAACACACACAATTACATGTCCTTACACCCACCTTGAAAAATTCCAAACTGGAATGACAGGCAGTGAATCCTTAACTCTTTCACACTCACAACCATCCCACGTTCTCCATGACTCTACAACACTCAAGCGAAATATTGTGATGTACTTGAAGGCTTTTCTAAAAGCCCTAACAGCAACAATGCCCAAACTGGGTCAAGTCGTGGCAAACCCCACTACAATTAAGCAGTTTATATGCAATAAAATCTGCGCGTCCATAGGTTAACAAAATGCAGTGCTGGGAACTGCACTGCATGGTTGTATGCGAATGCTCTTCCGCAACTGTCATTCTGAGCATTTCCAGCTAAAGATTGAACTGCAAGACAATGTTTCAAACACGAATATCCATGCTGCTCCTGTAGGGCATTTGTTCTGTTTGCACATAGTCAGAGATGGAACAAGACAGCACTTACCAACAGCCAAAAGGACTGCTACTGTCTGCTTTAAATTCTTACCACTCATTTTAAAGAGACATTTTACCAAAAGTTGGGTTTACCTTAACTTGTAAACTAGCTGATGCCACTCTCCTCTCTAGATCTTCCACCTGCTGAAGAATAGCAAGATCCATCTCCATTGCTTGTTCTTCTACTGACCAGTTTTCCACAACATCTCGAGTTACCTGGTTATCTTCATTTTCATTGATATCAATAATTGCAACTGTATTTGAGAATCACATTTTTATTATTTTAATTAGTATTACAATTTATCTGAGTAAATTCAAGCCGATTTACCCATCAGTCCAGTCAGTGTTGGAGAACTGCTGTAAAGGTGTGCTACTTTTAACATACCCAACGTGTACAACAAATTCTGTAGGTTTTCAAACTTGCAATTTAAAAGCAAGAAAGGGAAGGGGTGGCTGAGCTGGAGTATTACCGAGGTGGAAAGCACTTAAAATGGTTACCAACATGGATGTCACTGGAGCAATTTATATAAGACAGGTTGTCCCAAAGCCTGTAACTTTCCGGAACATAGCTGGTGAAAAGGCAACTACAGACACTGAAACCCTTACCTGTTTCCTCCAGCTGCTACTCTAACTCTATATCTAAACACACCTCAAAGAGCTCCAAGGTCAGTTGCCTTGTGCCCCAACACCACGCACAACATAAACATCAGTTACATACCGTCCTTATTTTTGATGCAGGCCAGGGTGATATAATCCAGGTGTTTCTGTATTTGCTTCTGTAAGGCCTTTTCTCTTATTCCCCTGAGGTGCAGCACTTTGAGCAAAGCTTTTAGGTCCTCCGGATCCGTAATCCTCCACCAACCATACTGCATTTCTGGATTGAGACAAGCATATAAACACTTTGCAGGCATTTCTGGTGTGAAATCATCTAGCTAAATTCAACAGGCAAATTACAGAACGTATCAATTGTAACATGGCAGTGGCATGGTGGAAATCATCCTTCCAAGAGCCCCACCTTACTGCTCTACTGTGCATACCTTCTGGGATGGGCTTGGGGCTAGGATAATCTACTGGTTTGGCTACTTCAACTGGTGTAGGAAGGGCAGGAGCCATTTTCTCAGTCTGCAGTGCTGGTGATTCGCTTTTACTTGTGGGAACACTGGAGGCCAAGAAGGAGTTACCATTCACTTCGGACAAACCCAGCCCTGACCCAAGAGCCGGTAAAGGAGATGAAAATGGAACACTGGAAGTAAGAACTCCTGTAGGCCACCCACAGAACTGAAGTCCCATGATGGGCAGTCCAGTCTTCATCTGCTACAGAGAACATATAGTTAGCACGATCACAACTGCCATTACTATTAGCAAGAAACTGGAATTATGACTGGGATGCTATCTTGTCAAACAACAAGCAAATGTAGAGGCCTTTACTCAGCACTTTGATTAGTTTAAGAAAAACTAAACACATAACACTCCACAAGGGGTCCTGTTAATGCTTAAAAATAATAGCCTTTAAAGGGAAGGCGTGGTGTGCCATGTTTCTGAAAACTAGTTTTTCTTTATTTATTTGCTTTTCAATTAATATCAGTAGCAAAACTTCCTAAAAACGAAATTAAGCTATTGAATACCCATACAAAATATAAGACATTGGCTTACCTAATTTTACCTATCTTATTATTTTTTATCAAAATAGCTTCTAGCATTATAAAATATCTGTAACATGGAATAATTGCTAACATCTAAAAACAGGAAAAAAAACCTAAGAAAATGAAGATACGATGATAGTACTTCTGTGAAACAATTCACCTAAGCAGAAATTCTGCCCGAACAGGCACAGCAAATTCAGACTATTCCAAAACTCACATATTACCTGCAGTGGTGACAATGCAAAAGGACTCAATCCCATGGGACTCTGTGCAGACACTGAGCCCAGAAGCGGTGATGGAACAGGGGAAGGCGACTTTGATGGAGGGTGTGACTGAGGAGTGAGCGAGGCAGTTGTAGCAGGGGTGTCCAGCTGGGTAACAGATGTGTCGTCACAGGGGGTCCGCGGCAGCAGGCTGAACCATTGCCTGCTCTTCTCGGTCAGCGTCTTCAACAGCTGATCGCTGGGGATTAGCGAAGCACTGTAAAACTTCCCTGTCCCACTTGCATTAGGGCTGAACAGATTATTAGAGTCGCCCTTCTCGGGAGTGCTTTGCGACACCGCAGGCTGAAGGCTGCAGAGAGAGTTTTTTGAGTTACTAGGATAAGGCAAGGCGCAGCCGTTTGCTGCACTGCCATTGGGCTTTGGGGACAGAACTTCAGATTCAGGTGGCATCTTTGCCACCTCTAACAGTTTGCTTAGTTTTGAAAATGACCCAGGCTTTTGTAAAAACAAGTTAGTGTTGTCCTTTTCTTTCAGGTCTTCCTTTTGCTCACAGTGAGTTGGATTTAAATAGTGTAGTTTATCTTCTGTCTCAAATTCTTCTTCTTTGATGTGCATGCTTTCTGCCTTTTTTAACTTCTCCTTTTCTTTAACTATTTCTTCTAGGCCTAAAAATGTACAAGAAACAGATGAAATGTAGCAGTCCAACTAATTTAGACTATTTTTATCATCACAGCCAAATAAAAAATTACTTCATTTTTGGCTCAACACATGCTAGGTCACAATGCCATTTTTTCCTAATGAAATAACTTCTTGATAACCAGAACTCTCAGCAGAAGGAAAAAAGCTTCAAGGCACACACAGATCTGTCTTAACCATTTCTCTTCTACAATGATACTGATGTGTCAACTTGGATTAGAAATCTTAAAAAGTGTAAAATGAGGTAGGAAAATGTCAGGAAAAGGGGGAGCAGGTAGAACAGAGAGGCCTACAGACAGCAGCCTGTTCTTCCTGCAGTGGGAGGTGAAGCTTGAAGACTCGGCTGCACAGAAAGACAGCCCACAGAGACGGGCCGGTTGTCTGGGTGCAGGATGCCTTGGCATAAGAGCATTCCTTCCTGTTTCTTACCTTCACCACTTTCCATGCCCTCTACAAAAACACCACCACACTGGGGCAGAATCCAGTATCGGCGCCTGTAACGATCTTGACCAAACATCATTGAACGCAAGCAGTGTGAAGCTTCAAATAACTTTTTTCTGTACTGGCTTTGTTGCTGTTTTAAAAAAGTAGAAGCATTAAAATTGGACAGGGAAAAAACATTAAAAGCAGAAAACATCTCACTGCTGCAGCCAGAACCAAACTTCAAGGGTCCCACAAGGAGGCTCTTTCAGAGACTGCATTCCTGTGTTATTTAATATTCACTCACAGTTGCAGCCTTCAGGAATTTACTCACAGAGCTCCCTTTCAAGAACAATATAAATTCAATCACTTCCTGGTTCAGCCTGACTTCCTCAGTCTCCCATTAAAATACACCCCGCAAGGGTACACCCTGTTCTTTTTTTTTTTATTTACTTAATACAGTGACTCAGGGAACAAAAGAATCAAAGATTGCATCACACAAGAGCAGCCAAAATCAGTTGCACAATAACTGCACATCGCAAATCAAGCACTGACAACAACAGATACCACAGAGCCTGACATGGATCTGATGAGATTCATAACAGAATGAGAACAATAATGTCTGAAAATAAACTCTATATTCAAACACAACCAGCTCTCTGAGGGGGGCCAACATGAATTTCAGTTTGTTTATTCAATCCTTGCTCTGCTACACTGGTACTGCTAGAAGTTCGGTATAATTCTGGGTTGCAAATGTACTGCACCTTGGAACATGAGAGAAACCAAGAGACAGGGTTGTAAACAATTAATTTTCTAATGCAAAGAACAAAACCATGGGCCATGAGTACCCTTATCTACAGCATTTTACCTTTCGCATTCACATTTCTCTTCCTGTTCTGCTGCTGCTTCTTTCCCAACTGGAAGCAAAGACAGGTCTGTAGGGACCTAGCACACAGCCATTCACATTTCCATGAAAGTAAAGCTGCTCCTTAGTTCAGTTTATGTTAAGTTGGAGCACGGAAAACAACGGTTAATATCCTAACTCATGACATCCAGGGGTTAAATATGCAGCATAACAGAGATAAACAGCCTCTCACCTTTGTCAGTTTTTCAATCTGCTTCTCTAGTTCTTCAACACTCGCTGCCTGGTCCCCATCATCCTGCAATCACCAAATACACTGTTATGCCAAATTTGTTTCAGGATAAAATGATACCAACATGAATTGCTAATATTACAGTAAAAGATGTAACACAAAGAAATAGAGGCAAAATCTATAGGTAAACAAGTTCAAGTTTTATGCTTGTTAATGTATCTGACCAGGAACAACCTGGAAAAAGATACCTGTAAATAGGTATTAAAAAAAAAAAGAAAGAAAAAATTAAATTAATTAAAATACTGTAGACAAGTTATTGATTTTGCCTTTTTGTTGTGAGATTCTGGGGAAGCAGTGCCCTATTACAGAGCAACAGAAGAAAAACAAGTTTTAAGCTTACTAGGTTATTATGATTCACTATACTTAAAATGTTCCCACCTCATCCTCACAAACTTCTGCCTTCTTTCCTTTTTTATCTTCTTTGTCCTCTTCATCCTCATCATCCTCATCTGCCTGATCATCACTGTCGTCGTCATCATCATCATCGTAGTCACTGTCCCCCCCCTTCCGTCTGCGTTTGCGCCCAGGTGTTGGTGTTTCCAGAGAGTGCTGCTCCTCTCCTCCGTCACCACCTCCGGTAGCATCTCTTTTGCCAGTTTTCTTGGCATGGATGATTCTAAGCCTTGGAACACACAACAAGGGGTGAAATTATGGAGTAAGTCTGTCACACAAATATACCTTTCGTCCTTTGTGATTCATATTAAATCACACCGTTTAGAGTCAAATTAACTCTTCAGTTCTAATATGACACTGTATTTTCTCAATACTTAGGGCCATCAGTCAACAAAAAACATTCATGTTATAAACTCCCTTGAGCCTCTTATTCAGGTAAGGATAGAATTTCTGGTTCTCCCAGGTGAGTTCTATTGTGCAACTGTTTAGATGAAATGAAAACACGAGGGATTTTCAAAAGTCAGGAAAGACAATTTGAAGAAAGAATCATTTCAATATTTTTATCATCTTATGCTCTGAAAAATATGATCATTTTAATACCTGTGTGTCTGGGGGTCAAGAGGGAAAGGCGAAAATCCTCAGCTGGAAGCATGGAATTATTTTCATTTGCATGGCAACAGCAAGGTTGTTTTAAAATGGGGCTTTTTAATTTCAGATTTTTATGCATCATTTAATTTATGATATGTTATTTTACTGCCGTCCTTGAGCTGATCTTTCATTCTAGGGTACATTTTCTTCTCTGAGAAATCTTAGTCACCTGAACTACACAAAGATTACTCAATCAAACTCCCATTTTTCCTTTTATGAAAGAAAAGGGAAACTTACATACCAGTGATTCTGGTTGTAGTAGACCTTCTTCTTCTATAAAAACCCTATAAGACAAGATTCCACACAGCAAAAATTATAGTTCCACCTATCAGGATGCTAGCAGGCAAACATGCTGAATCACAGGAGGCATCAATAGCCAGGCCTAACTAGTCACTTATAATGCAGACCAAAAATGCAACTGACTTAGAAGAGAGTCATGGAAGTGTAGAAAAGACAAAGATTTCTGTAAGAGAAGACTGGAGGAAGGTAGGATGGGAAAAGTAGAACAATAGTGACAAACACAATTACCAGTACGTAATTTTCCCTTGTCGTACTTCTCTCTTCCCATCCTACAGAACAATATTCCATACAGCAAGTGGCTACGAGTCTGACAAGTGCTGAGAAGCACTGGTGTCTGGGCTTCTGGCCTTCTGGCCTTCCAAAATGTTGAGACACAAAGTTGGTACTCAACAGCACAGATCTGAATGAAGCTGTCACTGCTCAGTTGGGAGCAGCACTTCTCAAAAAGACTATTAGCAAGAAATCATCAAGGGGACTTCTGTTTGCTAAAAAACAATTGGGCTTTGGGTCTTTGAGTGTGGTGGGCTTTTGTTCATTTGTTTATCACAGTGGTTAATCCACTGGAGTATTTACAAAATTTTACACTTTCATTTTTCCACTACAAATGGATTTTTAGCTATTTTAGCAATTTAAAATATTTTACGACAACAATTACTACTCAGGCCTCTCAGTGAATTTGGAAGCAGGTGACATTTTCAGGTCTGGTGCAGAAAGCCTTTATCTCACCAAGCATCAAGGCTACTCTGGCTTCCGCCAAGTTAAGTCTCTTTTTAAAAAAGGCCTTTATATGAGGATAATTTCAAACTACTGAATCTTCTTTCAGTGGACTGGGAATTCCTGCCTATGCACAGGAATTAACTACCAAATAAAGCAGTTAGTGAGTGACTGGATTGACTGCTGTGTGACTGGACAATGTGAGACAAATCAGACTAAGAGAATCTTGAAGATGAGTTAAAAATAAAGCTGGCAGGCGGAAGTTCAACCACCAGCCAATACCTCCTTCATACATCTGAAAGAAATGAGAAGCAGTGAAAAAGGCTAATTTGCTGAAAGCAAAACTAGAGAGAGAATACTGTCAAGCACAAAAGGAAGCCTGCATGACATTACATATTATAAGGATGAAAAATAACCAAAGCAGCCTCCCTTTAATAGCACTGTAAGCACAAGAAGGCAGCAGGCTGCATCCCAAGTAGTGCAGAGGCAGAAACCGGCGAGAGCAGAACTCAAAATAGGTTCGGGTATTTCAAGAGGCAGCATAACTTTCCTGCTGCTACCCAGACATGTGGCTCACTGAAAGAAGAACACCTTCACTCAGAAAAACATTCCACTTTCCACAGTTTCAGGTATGTACCAAAATGATATCTGCAGTGATATGAGTCCGCTGGCCTATGAAGAGCAGGTGATCCAGCAGACACCTGGATGGGTGACTCAGGCCTGGAGTCTGATTCGTCATCTGCAGCACATCAGAGAAGGAAAATTCACCTTCCCATTTTATTTCCATGCTTTCCCCATGGTTTCTGCATACAAAGACTTCACAACTACTGATCACACAGCAAGCGCTCAGGAAACTAGATACTCCAATGCAAAACTTGGACTGGGATACTTGAAAACCAAACTGAACTTTGAAATGGATGGCAAAGATAACGTGCATACGAATGAAGTCTGGATGCAGAAAACAGATCAAACAGAAGACTGAAATGGACAGATTTTTTCAGAGAAGTCCCAGACAGTTGTAAGAGTTTACTGAAAACATCAACTGGCAGAATAAAGAAGAAAACATTGTTGAAGACTGATCAAAGAAGGCTCTTCTAAAAACCTTCCTAGAGTTCAGGAAATCCAAAGATTCTGAACCAAAGATTAAAAAGACGACGCCAAGTCCAGTGAATTCAAAGAAGCGGAACATCATCTCCGAGCGCTCCCACAATACTTACAATCAAAAATAGGGAACACTATTGGAACCCAAAATCTACACAAGGGCAAAACACAAGAAATAGAGAACTGATTGTGGAAAGGAATTGAAACTTCCATACATTACGCCCACTACTTGAGAAGGAAGAAAAGAGAGATCATGAGGAAAAGGGAGGGTCCTACATCTACAAGTACTTACAGTTTGATGGAGGGAGAGAAAGACTAAGCAGTCCCTAAGGAGACAAAGAATGGTAAGGGTCCCATTCCACTATCAAACAGTTGGCTGCATCGTAACTACATAAGCACCTTTTTAAACTATACCCCATGGGAGGGATACAGATGAAGACAAGGAAAAGTATTTGGACTGTCCTAAAAGATAAAATTATATTAACCCTGAGTAGACTGGGATCTGCAGTATTAGTAGAGAATTTCTTTTTACTGGTCTTAATTTTTCCTCTACCTCCCTCTCGTCCTTCTTCTTTCCTTCTTTCCTTCTTCCTTCTGAGATACGTTGAAGGGAAAAAAGGGAGACACAAGATTAGAAACACAAGTACCTAAAGCAAGGACTAAGAAAGGATTCACCATTCCTAGTAAGAGGTAAAGATGACTAAGAAAAAAAAGGAAGTAGAGTTTGGCTATGTATGTTTACCCCCTGTGATTCACAAAACTTTGCCTTTTAGCTTCCTGGTAGTTGGAGCCATTATGCTTGCTGTATGGAATTTTGTCTTGCAGGATGGGAGAACAGTGGATGTGCAACAGACAACCCTTACAAAGTTCCAATTTTACCCTAAATAAAAATACAAAAAATACTTCCAAGTTTGCATTCTGTGTGTGATCCCCAGCTATGGGAAATAGCAAAACACTGACATATGGGTAACACTACAATAACATGCTAGAAATTTAAAAAATTTGATTGGTAATTCTTGTATGAAAATAATTTCTTAAACACTTCTCACACTGGTAATCATGGACGGTCCAAATAATCTCTGACTGTGTCAACAGTGATTTGACAGCTCCTGTATTATTATAACAAAAACCCCTTACTTTCTTCCAAAGAATACAAAATGGAGTTGACATTGCTCTGGTTTTGAGGGACAGTAACCCTTTGAACCTCATGCACCTTTAGCAGGTTGTAAGAGACCGGTGGTGCACAACTCTAAATCCACAACCATCTGAATTAAGCAGTTCAGTTGTTAACTTCTCGGTAAATCTGCAACTGCATCAGCTAATGCTGTGCTTAGAATCAGTTGCCTCTACAGCAGCAGATCTGAGCAAATACAAAAAAATGTATTTTAATACTTAAGGAAACAAAACTTACTTCCGAAGTTTGCCTTCAACCATCCATTTATCTCTCCTTAAGTTTGACATATAATCAATGTTCTTATCAATTTCACTGTCAAAGACAAAACAATCCATTAGCTGTGAATTCGTATTTCTTTTTCTGACAGTTATTTTAAGTACAGATACTTTGCCTCAAAGAACTACCCTGGAGAAACATTTAAAATTCAAAATAAAGAATTTTAAAGCTAGGAAATTCCACTGCTAGGAATGCTGCTATAATACACTGCTATACTTATGTCAGGCAGTCTTTATTTACAGTATCACATAAGCTTTCATTCCACAAGCAACGTATTATTCGAATAACTCAATATTTCTTTCCATAGTTCTAATTCAGTGTCAGGCCTCCAGATGTATTAGCCACAAAGCACCTGGTCCTGCATTGAAAACCATATTAATTGCTGCTACATCTATTCTTAGTAGAATCCTTGTGACCTAATCGAACCAAAAAAGTGTGTCAGTACGAGTGTCTGCCAGCCCACGCCAGCAGGGCAGCAGGTGGCAGTTGTTTCTATGAAAATTAGAAATTCAAGCTCTGAGTGCTCATTTCTACAAAGCTGACACAACAGCTGTTTGTCTGTGCTAAGATGAAGTTTCTTACTGTTTGATTAGCACACAGGAAGGCTCTTGCACAGTACACGCACCGCACTTGCACTGCCCACTGTTGCTGTTCCTCAGCTTTGGAAACATGCAGGATCTCTCTCATTCCTGCCTTACAGCTCTGATTTTTGCTTCTGCTACACAACATACCAGAAGCAGCAGAATTAACAGGAAAAAAAACACCTCTCCAGGAAGGCGTTAAAAGACTTTGCTGCAGTAAGCAAGCATGCGGAGGTGAGAGTATCCCAAAGACTTGCACTTTCTAAATTTTTATTGCATGCTTTTGCATTTTAAAATGTTGTTTAGCATAGAAAATTTTTTTAGTAACGAAATGCTATGCGTTGCTGACCACAAATGAAGTATGCAGCTTCAGGAAATACCACTGAGACAAATTAGCCCTAGTATGGCCCTAGATAAAGACTTGGACACAAGAGGCCTTAAAAAAGCAAAAGGAAAGAAGGGAAGACAGAGTTCTGCAGAAGCATTACACAGCTCTTCCGAATTATTCCCTGCATTCCTAGTAACTGTAATCAATCTCATCTCTTATGCCAGAAATAGCTGGAGAAATTTTGGTGCAGGCTTTGGAAACAAACTTGCAGACCAAACCTGGAAAAGTTCTACCACTGTATCACAAGTAAATCAAAATAAGAAGCAATAACACAGCAAATTTCACCTCCTGTTCTAAGAACACCAAGAATCTGCCTATAACGGGGCAGTGTGTGTGCAGCATTTCTGAACTGTAAAACTGCTATAATCTTACTTTTATAGACCTGTTTGGGAAAAATCTTACCTTACTACACCTTTGCTGCAAGCCAACTCATTGACAAGAAAAGCAAGCACTGATCCTTTCTGGGCTGGAGTGTGCGCCTGGAAAGCTTTAGTCTTCAAGCTCTCGGTCAACTCCGTTTGGCCACAGTGAGCCTCCATGAATATCTGCAGAATCTCGGACACATTATCTCGATTGATGCCAACATTCAGTAAGTGTTCCCCAAGAATAGTTTTAGCCTAAAAGGAACAAAGAGGCTTCAAACAATCACATTTACAAATACTGCTTTCCACTGCAGCCTATATCATTGTATATAAAATATTGGCATAGGTTTGTTTGCATTTTTACACAAGAACTTTAACCAGGATTTTCCTCTAAAACTATTAAAATTAGATCTTGAAAAGAGTAGCAAATGTCAGTAGAACAAATTCACTTCTAAGTTCCTAAAAGCAGAGATAACAGTAATACTAATGCAACAGCTCAAATGAGAAAGTCATGATCCAGATTGAACTCGAGAAATACTGTTTCGTACAATCACACTATGTGGAGTTCTAAAGTAGAACAGAGCTAAATCAGCTTGAAGGAGGAGGACAGAAGAGAATCCAAGTGAATCAGCGTTTTGATGAAGAGACATCGAGAGCAGACTTTGGAGAAAGAAATAGGAAGACTCAGTGACAGCAGGATGACGGCAACAATGAAGGGGAGGGGGGGTTAAAAGATAGTCACAGAAGTGATAACAACCTACAAGATGTCCAAATAAAAGTGAAAGAGGGTAGAAAAAGTGCCCAGAAATATCTTACTTCTGCAAAATGGGAAAGCTGAAAGTGAACTGAAAGTCTGAATAACATTAGAGCAGTGACACCAAAGAGATAGGAAAACAATGGAAATCCAAAACAGAAATGTGTCAAAGACAATGTGAATAATGCATTCATAAACACAGGGCATTTACTGGGGGAGGACAGTTTTTCTTTTTACCTTGTATCCTGTAACAAGTCCTGGATCACACACAGCTGCAGAGACAAGCTTTACAAGCAAGTCTTGTACTTCTCCCATGCTGTCCCCTACATTCAGCAAACCCTCTTGAAGAACGCTCAGAGAGGGGACATCCACATTCACATCAAAGCCAAGAACTTTACCAAAGTTCCGCAGGAACTGCACTACCATGAGACAATCTGAAAATGTGCTTCCATCAAGAACAAGACCCGGGATACGAGGAAACTCTGGCAAAGGCTGAAAAGGCAAGAAAAACAATGAAAGGATTAAGAGGTATACTTCAAGAGAAAACTATTTCGATAATACAAGGAAAATGGGCTGACACTTCCATTTAGCTTACAGTATCTCATCGTTAGACAATAAACAATAGAGAAGCTGCCTCCCCACATTCCAGCCTGCAAATTTCACTTAAACTTGAAGCAACTTTACCTTTTCACAGATTATAGGAGGCAAGAGATTAATAAATACTTACTTTTTGGCCAGGAGACACTCAAGCTCTATTCTGAGCCAAAACACTACAAAAGTTGCTGCAATAGTACTTGGGCGACATAGGGAGGGGAATTCTCTGGAACAGACGACTTAAACCTGAGGACAAGTCCTAAAGGACAAGAACTAAGAAGAAGACTGGGAGAGTAATTTTTTCAAGTAACAGCTTAGAATAGTAGCTTATATGAGAAAAACTCTACCCAGTGCCTGTAAGCTGAGAGATCATGCATGTTCCTGCTGTACAAATAACTCAGAGTAATTGGTTTTCCTTGAAGCAACCATGTAAGTGCTTTTTTGGGAAGCAGGTCACTTTTAAGAAAAATGTTTTTAATTAACTAAACACATGCTACTTCAGTTTTTGTAGTATCTTGTATTTGTATACGTTCCAAACAGTTATCTAACTGCCTAGACCAAAACTCGAATACTTTGGGAGTGGCTGCAAGAAAAAGAGTTATTGTCACAATAGCAAAATACAGAAACAAGAGAAGTAAGTTTACGTTACTATGATTACCTTCTGGTCTGCTAAGCACATATCTTCGTTAGGCTTCTTGAGCTCCTTTGCCATTTCTAATTCCAATCTTCGCTGTTCCAGCTTACGTTCTTTATTTAATCTTTTTTCATCACGTTTCTCTTGCTTTAACCGCTCTTTTTCCTTAAAGAGAATTATAAGGGCAGAAAATAAAGCCTACGTATTGTACTTACAAAGAAATGATCTAAGAATTTGAAACGCCCCGCTAATGTAACCTGACTAACTGCCGCAGCAGTTACAGAGCCTGCATTCAAGTGAAGAGCAGGGGCAAAACTACAGATATTCTCCAAAAGCATTGAACTGGTGAGCAAATCTAAGATTTTTTTTTTTCCCTCTCCAGTCCACACAGAAATACGCATGAAGTATATTTACACTGACAGATCCTTTGGAGAACCATTCTAGGACAATGACTGAGTGAAAATGTGGGCAAGAACTGTCATACAGGTAAACCACCTGATGTGAATGGCCCCGCTTACACACCAAGTATCATCACTACACATTGGTTAAAGCAGAGGATGCTCCAGAAAGCAGTAGGTGGGAAGACTTCTCTGGACAACACATGGTTTAAAAATCCCCAGGATATGAATATCTTACAAAACACAACTGATAGTCTCAACGCACATGGCTTCTGGCCTTGAATTACCATGCACTTAGCACACAAGCTGTAAACTGAACAGACATTAACTTCTTAATCTGTACAACAAAACCACAGGGATAATCGAGAGAGGACTCAAGCCTCGATTATTTTCCTCTTCCAACACCTCTATATTGATGCCACATAGAACACTGCAGGGACTGAATCTTTCTCACATGCTGTGGGCTGGATCTCAATTTGGAGCTCTGACTGCCTTTCCCACCCCGACTCCAGGGGTTCTGCTGCTACAAGCTCTGTGCCGATATCCTGCCTGCTGACATTACACACCTCTGCCACCAATACAGAATGCAAAGCACTGAGTAGGAACCTGCATGGGGGGTCTGACACATCTGTGTCAGTAATTCGATCACGAAGTGTGCGCATATAGATGAACACACACGTTTGTTTGTCACAACCTGAAAAACTGGTACAACTTAAACGTTCAGCTTCTGGTGAAGCTGTTTTTCAGCTGTGGACACAGAAGAGCTGAAGAACCAAGCTAAACTGATTCACTATTCAGAATCACTTTGCATTCCTCCATCAGTCTAAGAGGTCATCCTGGTCTCCTCAGTTTGCTGCTACCCAGCTTGGCATAAGCAAGAGTACGGGCTACAATGGCGAGCTAGGACGCGGCTGAGTTCCTAGAACAGTATTAACTGCCAACTTTGCTGCATAGTTCTGTCAGGGCCCGTGTCTTTTTGTGCTTTCTATTGATTCTATACCGAATATCACTAAACCAGTGGTGAGTACTGTAGCTAAACACAACTGCACCGAGCAGGATCAGTACTAGAACAGCCTTTAGTGGATTTTAGGCAAGACAGAGTCTGGAGTTGGCTACAAACCCATGTCTACTGTCTTCCCTTAGTCAACTAGGTGATGACAACAAGCTGCTATAATGATCCTTACTTCCTTTCAATTTCTCAGCTACCTGTACTTTATTTATGAGAAGCCTCAGGATAGAGAGATAAAAGAGACTCAGGATATAGATAAATACACAAAAGAAAAATAAAAGGAGTCGGCAATTCTGTTTTAGCATTTACAGTCCCCATTAGGATAACACCAGGGTTAAATCTGAAGACAGCCTCAGGATTAAGACATAAATTAGTTATCACGGTCTAATGAAAGTTTCATCAATCACAGTGCTGCACAGCACAGTACTGCATTATCAATTCTATTCCATTATGATTTTTTGAGTGCTTTTAACCATCAATAACACAGCATAAACTATTGTATCATTTCAAACCAATTAAGCTAAAAAAGTTTGAGTTGTTTTAGCTAATAAGATTTCACTTACTGCACTGTAACCTGAGTACCTAGGATGTGGCATTCCTGAGAGAAAGGCTTGCTTGCCAGCTACCTCAGACATGAACACAAGCGATGTAGCCACAACTGCTTTTCAAGGCAAAGCTACAGGCTTATCCTTCTGCAGCCTTTCAATGAAACTGAGACCTCTCAACTGGTTATAAAAACAAGTTCGATTACAAAATCACTATTACATCAGCTTGACAGCAAGGAAATATTTGTGTTTTTCAAGTGATAGTATGGCTAAGAGTAAATATTAACTAGTTAAAGGCCTGATTAGTTCACCCAATTAATAGTTTGATGGGTTTTTGGTTTAGGGTGTGCCAATACGGACTACCAGTGTTTGAGTATTTTTTCCTCCTCTAAGTAAGCTACCTGGAGTATCTTAACTTGTAAGCAAAGTAATCATTGGAAGTATGAAAAACATTTATATTTTACATTACTTTAAAAGGAATAGTCTATCCGTTGCCCAATAAACACTCAACTTTATAGCAGAAAACATGTATTTAATCTTTAAGCATTAACCCCCATAAAAAGAAATTGTAATTAGGTCCTTTTAGCATATACTGGATTTACATAAATGATCACAGGCACCAGAATAAGAACCACTCTTCATATGGAAAGGGCAGCTTTTCTGAAAATAGTCTTGTTTTCAGAAATGAAACAGATTTTAAAAAATCTAGATGTTTTGATGATCAGAATCGAAAGAAGCCTGAAATTCTGGAAAGTGAAATCAATCAGTTTTTCATTATCAGCTTCATGTCACTGCATTCAAAAAAGAAAATCAGTTGAATAAGATTCAGAGATGGACAAAGTAAAATGACAGTACATAAAGTTACACCTACACCTTTAGGACTTTAGGCTTCTCTATCGGTTAATTCAGAATTTCTGACACGTATTTTTTAAGAAAATCAAACGAGAAATGAAGCACCTATTTTCTGTAGCACAGCACTACTTTCTGCTGGTAGTGTATTAAGGTGTAATATTCCCATGTGATTGGTGTCACTGTGGTCCAGACCCAGAATCACCTACAAAATCCACAAGTTCCAAGAATCCTGTACTGGAGTAAGACATAGATTTCTACCCCTGGATAAGTACTGAAGATAATCTATACAGCAAGTCTGATGAGTCAGTCTGATGAAGTACTTAAGTCTTCTTACACACACCAACAATGGGAAGAAAATTAAACTCCCTTCCCAGGAAATACTAAGGCCTCTGAAGTGACTATGCATTTACTGGCTCTTGCTCAGAATCAGGGGGGGTGGAAGTGACCTTTGGAGGTCACCCACCCCCTCCCCCCCACCGAGTGTCCTGTTCCCATGTCATCACTCCCCAGTGGACCCTAACTCCACACTCGATCTGGGCAACCTGTACCAGTGTTCAACCATCACCTGCCGAGGAGAAAACTGCTTCTGAAGATTGAACAGAATTTCTTAGATCTCAATTAGCACCTATTGCTCCTTGTCCTGCCTCCAACATGTACACAAATGAAATAACACATACAGGTAACAGCAAAGGCACTGCTCTTCTGTAGGTCAATGCAGACTGAAACCAAGAGAACTCCCAGCTTTGAGCGGTTCATACTCACTTCTGCTTTTTTACGTGCTTCCATAGCTTTCATAAGCATCATGTGTTGTCTCCTCCTTTCTCGTTCCTATTGAAGCAGGTAAGATTAGAACGCAACTAATCCACACTTTGACATCAGTAAAAAAGCTGAGCAACAAATGTAGCATTAATAGACAAGTCACAGTAAATACTAAATATAGGACAAGAATGGCCAAGTCTGTGCATGTTTTAGTTCAGGTTTAGAAAGCAAATCAAGAAGAACAATCAAAAGCAAAAAGGTAAAGCAATGAACATGGAGACAGTGTAAAAAAAGAAGCATACAGATTTACTTATGGTCAGTTGTGATGCTCCTTCATAAGCTGGCAGAACAAAAAGCATAATGGTTGGCTGGAACAGGTCAGTTACCTTACATCTGCTATTACTGAGCTTGCCATTTACTTCTTCAGTAGCCAATTCAGCGGAAATTTTAAACCGGTCACTTTCAAACATTGCAAATACTAATATTTTTGCAACCAAGCAACAAATTAAGGTTATTTATCTTCTCAGCTCTAGACCAGTTTTAATCAAGCTGGTGGCAGTGCACAGACATACGCAACAACACTTGTATTTACTGATGCCTGTCCCTCAGTGTCAGTAACTTCAAAAGCATTAAGGAGCTGAGCATTAAGCATGGGGTTTCATCTTATAAGCTGTAGAGAAAAACTTGGTTCTAGTAAAGGCTATGGGAATTTTATCAACATATTCAGTGAGGCAAGGACTACGTTCTAATGTTTCTCTGTGTAGTTACCATTGATGAAAGCTCATTTCCTCAGTACCTTACAAACTTAGGAAAGACATCAGCCTTATTTCTAAAACAGGCTAATTAAAATCATATCTAAATTGTCTGGATTCATTCCCAGTGAATGGGACAAGGCTTGTAAAAATTATCCAAGTGACTATCTATTTATTTCATTAATTAATCTTTAATTTTATACAGTAGTCCAATGTCTATTGGGACATCAGTAACGTAAGATTTCTGGCTCAAAACCTCATGTATTTATTGCCATGTTCAATTTAAGCGTATGTTCAGGACATATCGGATTTCCTGAGAAGACAAGACAAGCAGATGTATGCAATGCACTGTGCTGTAAAGCCATGCAGCAGTATGTAATGACAGCAGCCAGTGCTACACTTTATGCATTGCTATGACAACCATATCACAACCAAATCACAATGCGGTGTTAGATGTACAAAAATAAACATACCCATACCATATCTAGTCTATGCCTCTCCAACTCCTGGCAGAAAGAGTTGGCACAACATTATGAAACAGAAATCACAAAGTCATAAAACCACTTTATCATCCCCCAAGAGACCCCAATACCAAAGCAAAGCAACAAATCGTAAGGTGAAAGAAAACATGTGCAGGAATCAAACCCGGAAATTTTAATAGGGCATATACTGAAAATTCCACGCCCCCCATATAGTTCAAGCAACTGGCATTCTCTGTGTTTGGTTAACTGAACGTATACCAACCTGGTGCTTCAAAAGAACAGCCTGCTGCCTTCGCATCTCCTTCTCCTTAACAGAAGAACAAACATGAATTTAGAAGACCTATCAGAACTTCCTTACCAAGCTGCACATTTCTGCCATGCTAAAACAGCACACCTCAATTAAATTCTCCCTACCCCTAAAAACAGACCACAGAGAAGGGGACACAGTGCACAAAGCAGCAGCCTGTTACGGGGGATTGCCATGGGAAAATACAGGAATGCCACAGCAGTAACAGAAGACCACGTATAAACTGTATTTTCCAACATTCATAAAAACAGTTCTGCACTCTTGTATTCATACAGCCTAGAAAACATGACGCTTGCTGAGAAGAAGCAGTTTTTTGAAACAGCTTGCTTGAAAGAATATAATAATGTGACTGTACCAACATTTTAAGTTATGCGAACACCAAGCATCGTGTAAGCAAAAGTCATAGTAACGGCACACAAAAAAATTACTCTATGTATTCACATACGCGTCTGTGTGTGTGTGTGTCACACAAACCTCTCTGTGTGTATGCTATACATATTTATACAAACACATAGACATATTATTCTGTCTCTATTTACAGTTGAATGAACATTCATTTATTTTACAATTAATATGTATATTACAATGAACATATTTTCAAACTTACTGCTTTATACATTAACACATATTAAGCACAATAACACATCTCCTGGTTTTGGAGCCCCTCAAAACTAACCTTTATTCGTTTTTCGGCCTCCAATAACTTGGCATTCGCTGCTTCTTCCTTCTTCTTCTTTTTTGCCTGTGCATGTAAACAAGGTCACATAATAGCAACATCACAAGCTGAAAACAATCTGACTCAAATAAAATTACGTATCTTTAGAAGTTCAAAGCATCATCACACATCATGCGCATTGCCACGGGTCTCTTCCCCACGCAGCCTTCACAATCAATCAACTCAGAATTCACTAACTTTTTTGAAAAGAAGTCAGAATTTCAAACCCACTCAATATTGGTTCACTTGGCTACTACAGCTGAGAAAGGAAGCATGCACAGAAACAATAAAATACAAATGGCAAAGGGTTCACGGTTAATTGTTCCAGGAACAGAGATCTGAAAACCAGTGATCTTTGCTAGTATCCCAGCAAACTAGTGTTGCATTCCTACGTATTCTAGCATATCGAGAAACTGAGTAATTTAACTTCATACAGAGCAGAGCGTGACACCGCTTGAATACCACAACACTGCAAACTTGTTTCTAACAAAGGAATAGTCATGCTGTCAACTTAGTGAACACCAGGCTACTTGTGTAGAAAGCTGGGAACTCAAGCAAACATTTGCCAGATTAGTGCACAGTTGATATATTATTTTTAAGAAAAATATTTTAGGATATGTTATTGAAACAGCCTTGGGAATTCAGGCTGTTACGTTCCTAACTGCATGTGTGACTATTAAATAACAACATTCTTTAAAGTGGCAACACAAAAAATTTTACCTCTAAAATCTGCTGAGCTCTAAGCTCCTTCTCCATTCTGATTTGCTGGATTCGCTTAATTTTTTCCTAAAGGAAAGAAAATTGTTTCTTTTTTTAAAAAGCAATACTGAGAAAGTTAATTTACTCTCACATTTCATTATATGTCCAAATTATACAGATTATACTTTTTATTAAGTCTCACACCCATTGTAATCAATTGTTCCCATTTAACAATGTGAGTTCAGAATTTTTATTAAGGGGACCAGATTAACGACAACATAAGTAACCCAGCAGCATTTTAATTCCTGCTGGCAATGGCAGAGCTATTTAGGAATACATGGAAATGGGAGCGAGAGCACAGAAAATATAATGTTTTGATGTGATCTCCCTCAATAAGAAACCTGGGATTCTGTCAAGTCACCATTTTCTGCCTTATTTCTAGTAGCCTTTCAGCTCCTTATGGTACCATAGGCAACATGAAAAAATCAAGCGTTTTGTAACCTGCATACTTAAAAATTTACTAAATAATTAAAATACCCCTAATTCAATAATTCAAACATAATTTGTGGGGTTATTTAGCATGCACATAAAATTTACCTGCTGCTTCATGATCTTTATCTGCTCCTTTTGCTTTCGCTTTTCTTCAGCTGCCATAATAGCTACCAAGCAAAAGCAAACAGAAAATAAATATCAGCAGAATGTGACAAGAGACAGGGAACTTTCCATTAATACTTTTCAAAATCACCTGCTGGCATGCACAAACTTTCACAAGTAATACTTACCTTGCTGTTTTTTCGCTTCTTTGGCAGCTCGAGCTTGTTCCTGCTTCTGGAGTTTTCTCAGGAGCTTTATTTGAGCGGCTTGCCTTGCGATTTCTGTTACAAAAAGAAAGTAAGAACTTAATTAAAACATTATTGCCCAACAATAAAGATACAGCTTGTGTTCCAGACATTCAGTAAGGCAAAGATACAGTAAACAGTGGATTTGTTTTGCAGACGCTGATCTTGACAACAATCCACTGTCCACTACCTTTAGTGGTACCTCATGTATCAGCAACCACAGTAAAAGCACAAATGAGCGTGGATACTTCTAAAGAAAACAAAACACTGTTTTGCAGGAAAAAATCTATTAAGTGAGCATCAGGCCAGGCTGATACTGCTGCTTCATTTAAAAACTACTTCTGCTTCATACTGGATTAGACGTGTTCAGAAAACATCATACAGCTACAGGCTGAAAACCAGAAATTCAGAAGTCACATACCTGATGTTTATTTCAAACCAGGCCCTCATGCTTTTGATATATGCTAGCACCTGATAACATTACAGTTCTACTGTCAGTGCTGGCATTACTTATTTTAGGATCCTATTCAACCTTATATGCATTTAAGTTTTGTCACAACTGGGGATTTCACAAAAACACCCAAACATTTTCCCTGGAACAGCTGAAAGCTTCACAAAAATGTTTAATTCAGTAGTTCTCACATTAATTTCTAGTTCCACTGTTGTTTGAGCTAATACAGGGCAAGAAGATCTAACAATTTTGGCCAATTTAAAACACATGAGTCGTTACCAGATGACTGGATGTTTTACATAAGTCTAAATAAAGTATCTGTAGAGTAAGCTCTTAGACACGTGTTTACAGACGCATTTCATCCTTTGAATCATACAAATACATCTACTGATCTTGAAAAAGGATTCAATAAAAGCACGTGACAAATTCCCAAAATGGAACGTGTATACTAATATCCTAGTGAAACACATCACTCCTCTTTAGGAAAACCATTACCTCCATGTATAATGATACCCTCTGTCCATGAGAGCAGTTTCTTACCTTGAGCCTGCAGCTTTCTCAAAAGCTTTGCATCACTGTTGTCTAGAAACTCAGTGCTACCAACATTCGGAGGTCTTCCTTTGCGTCGTCTCACTCTTGACTCCTCTCTCGAGTGCTGTCTGTCTGGATTTGGTGGTCGTCCTCTGCGCCCGTCCATAGCTCTGATACGGGGAATGACTTCCTCTTCCTTCAGAAGACACCACTGCACACCCTTTTAATCGACACAGTTCACAGACGGGTATTAAAAGCACAGATCAGAAAAAAAGGAAAAACAGACCCAAGACACTTGAGAACATGAACAGAGAGAGGTTTTCCACCCCCACCCCCACCCCCCGTACACTACATATTAAGATAAGCAAGAGCTGTCACGTACTGTTTGGGTAGAGCAATGTTTTGACAATGCACAGAAGGCATACATCCAGAGCTTATCAGACAAACTTCTGTAAGTCGTACTACTCTGCAAGATGCTGAAGATCACCCAGAGACACACACAGATATTACCCAGCAGGTATGCCTCTACTGTGTTATTTGTAATTATTTCTGACAAGGTCACATATTGCTCAACCTTCTTTAAAAGGTAGAATAAACTCTTCCTTTATATGTAAACTCAAAAATAACTACTCCACTTATTGCATAACCCACTGCTTAACACGAATGAAAAGAAGTGTTGAGCTACGAGTCCCTGTCTTCCCACTGTTAGCGTTTCCAGAAACTCTGACATACATTTTAGGGGGCAAACGCAGCAGTTTATTTTCAAATACTGCTTTCTCGGGTGTTCTGAATCTCAACAACTGAGTTGAAAAAACAAAAGACTCAATTTAGTCTTGAAGTCTGATGTACTACAATTTAGTTGTCCATTTCCCCAGTGCAAGAAAATTAACCAACTTGAAGCAATTAAAAGTTTGTAACTTCTAGGAATCCCATCTGAACTAGAGGTCATGTTTACTATATTCTCTAGCTAAAAAGTATGCAATAATACACTCAAACCTTTCTGTCACTATTAGTATTGGGGTTTTGTAGAATCTCAAAAGCAAACACTGAAATACTTTGTTAATATAAATACAAAGTATGATCTCACAGAGAAGTAGATTTACTTTAACTGATAACCAATAGTGTTCATTGTGTCTTCTCTGCACAATCGGAGCAAGGTCTATCTGAGCCTCTTTGACTGACCATGAGTATTTCAAACTTGTTAACATCTTTTACCATTTTCCAAAGTTTTGAATAATCAAGGAAAACAAGTAAGCTAAGTATCCTTCAGGACTACTCCACAATTTGCCTTCTAAAGGTTTGTAAAAGAATGAAAGCTAGTACCTTATAAAACACATTAGTTCAGGAAAATTACACTTGCATCACAAGTTTCCACATTTATATATACATATATACTGAAATCAAATTGCTGTACCACAAAATATGCTTTTATTTGCTTATTCTGGCAATTTTTCTTTTAATTCTTTCTGCTTATTCTTCCTAATCACAAATGTTTAAAATAGGATTTGACAAAAGAAGTGGCATTTTGCTAATGAAACATTCAGACTCCCTGGAAGCTCTTGGCATCTACACAGATACCTTTTCTTGAAGTCTGAACCACTCCCAGTTAAGACCATGCCAAGAATAAAACAATCTGTTCAGAAACATTCCAAAGGGTTTTGGTTTTAGCTGTATTCCTAAAACCAAGCTGTTCAGAATCATGACCATACCACTGTGCATACAATGCACCATCACTGGCACTTTTTCCAAAACCCTCTACCATTTCAGAAGATGGTAATTAATCTTTTACTTTTAAGAGTACAACCGAGGCGTACTCTGTCCTTTCCCTGTCCGGTGCCTGGCTCTCTGTTTGTCAGAGGTTCAGTTTGTTGAGCAACGTCAGCGAGATTTAATACTGTACTGATCACCCAGGCCAAGCTCTCCTCAGATATCTTATCCCTCAAACTACAAATGCCAGGGTAGGACAGGCAAAGCAGAATTCCAAGAAAAGGAGGAGAAGCAGACGTAGTTACAGAAGTACTTTAGATCCTGCAACAGAGACTGCTCTTGCTCTGCATTTGTGTTTGCTATGGTTAATGATACTAATGACAACAAATACGCAGAACACAGACAGAAGTCCAGGGGATCATCAGTGCCACATGAATGTATGTGACATTGTCCTATTCCTTCCCAAAACAGAAACAAGAGACCATCAAAGGAAGCTCACTGAAGGAGCTGGCATTTCAAGGAATGGGTAGAAAATGGTGGATGCCACAAGATTCCACAAGTTTAAGGGATGACAAAACTATTCCAAATCAGATCCACATGAGTTACTGCACACCAGAGATGAGGAAAAGCACTTTAAGGATTTTTCTCCTCTCCTGTTCCAGAATTCAGCTGCCTTCCCAGGCAAGTATTTAGACTTATGGGAAAATGTGAGATGGGATATGCTGTTATTTTCATAGCTTTAAGCAAAATCTTACTGGGAAGAAAAACGCACAGCACGTTCACCATGATCGCTCCCCGAGAGCTACATCCAGGTTAAGACGTCTGTATTTTGGCCTTACTGGTACTCCATCTTCAACTAAAATGGATCCGAACGAAGCTCCATGAAGAGTAAAATTTTCTCTATCAGTTCACCCTGTGAAGGGAAGGGCTAGGAGAGTTGGGCCTGGAGCAGATGAAGCTCAGAGGGATCCTTCCAATTTCTGCAGATATCCAGAAGGTACCAAAAAGAGGAGCAAGGCTCTTCCCAGATGTGCCAGTAACAGGACAAGGGGCAACGGGCACAGACACAGCCCACAAACACAGCCAGATATGCTGCCCTGTTAGAGCAGCTAATCACTGCTTTGAATAAACCACAATATCTGGTTGCTTGTGTACCAGAAGAGAGAAACATTGCTTTTAGGTAATTTTTCAACAGAACTGATTTAGTACTTAGATAATTTTCCTCCCATCTTATTCCATCTTTAAGTTTTGTGAAACTCGCCCAATCACTGTGGATGCATGCCACATGTCTCAAAAGGTGACAGTAACACGCAACAAAGAAAAGGAAGAATGACCATGGCAGGCTATACAGAATAATCAAAATAACAGCAAAAGCACAAATAAAATTCCCAATATTACCTCCAGACACCCATGAAGAGAGCATTATCACATGTTGTTCAGAAGCCAGACAAATCAAAAAATTTCAGTGAAAAGGGTCAGTGAAAAGGGTCATTCACCTCATGACCTACCAGTATCACACACTGTTCTACCACATGCGTGTAGCTCAACTGCTTACATTATCACCTCCTCGTTCAAAGCCTCACACGTGAAACGTTAAATACAAGTTAGAACATCTGACAGCTGCCCTCAGTGCCCACTCCTTTTTTAACACAAGAAAACTTCTCCTTGGTCCAACCAAGTCTCACTGGAACCCACCACAGTGGGTATACGAGTAGAAACTACAGCGAGATGTAGAGCAACTCAATATTCACATTGCTAACGTGTCCTTCCCAACATCATCATCCTGAAGTACCAAAGAAGGGCAAAATCTGCAAATCACCTCACCAATTAACAGAAGAAAGATAACTAGAAAAGGAGATGAGACTAATGAAAGAACATGGGCCACAGACACTGAACTGAATTGTGTTATGTTCACAGCAGAAGGAATTTCCATCAAGCCATGCACGTAGGCAATGAAGTTCACAAGTATGTGAACTTGTAATTGTTGTGTTATGAAGACCAAACAGGAGGACGGTTCAGCAACATTTTACCCCATAAGTCAGAAATCACCACCTAGAAGCAGCTGCTTAGTATGAATTCAGCCTTTCCTGCTTCAGAACTAAACCTGTGTGAACATTACATATTTGTACAGGGTATCACAAGGATGTACAGCCCAACTAGGGCCTGAATTCAAGACTGCAGAGCATGTGGTGCCTGCCCGCATTCCTGCAGGAACATATTCAGGATATTTGTCTTCTAAAGAAGCAAATATATTCCCTGACAAAGGTCCAAAACCTTTCATACGCATCCTGAAGAAATGGCAACATGACCCAAACACAGTAACAGCCTGGCACAAGTAGAGTTTTCATTTCCTTAAAATCCTAATGTTACTTATCCTTATGTGATTTCTCTACACAAAGTCTGACAGTTCTATCCCTGGTAAGCCTAACTTGTAGAACTTAATATTCCCTTTGCACAACAACCTCACAACTCAGCAGGCTCAGATGAAATTCTTGATACAGGAAACACTTGTATTCAAACCCCTATTTTATACATATAATGTACACGAATACATGATTTAGAGCATACACGTATACTACTATCAACATCAGGTTTATACAGTAGAGGAAGAAATAAGAGCTTTAGTTAGAAATATTTGAAGGTTGACCAAGATAAAATCTGTGGCTCAGACTTCTTTCATACCAGAAAAACCCTGGCTCAGAGCTGATCACACAGCAGGCCAAATTCCTGCCACGTCCTAATGTAATCACAGTAGTGATTGTCAGTGCTACCCAGGATCAAGCTTTCAGCATCTCAATAAAACTAATATTAAGAAATATGCATGATTTTTAGAAATAATTAGCTGAAAACAGGCAATGCTTCAGATTGTAGCAAAATTTACTTCACCTAAATTTAAGTTAATGTTCCTTGGATCAAATATTTTACTTTTTAAAAAGCAGATACCTGCGGTCCATCTCTGGCTTCATAGAAGTCACCCACTCCTATTTTTGCACTGAAGCTGAAATTGTCCCTTGTGATATCCATTATTCCATTTCTGCTGAGATACTGAAAAAATCACATATTTTTCCACTTCAGCTTGTAAGTAATTACAACCCAGCGTTGATGTACAGCTAATGTTGTGAGTGTAAAGTTTTGCATATTCTATCAAAGGGATACGCATTCACAGGAGATCAAATCTGTACAGACTGAGATACATTAATCCTATCACAGAATATTTTGAAATAAGGATCTTTATTGGAAGGAAAAAATGGCATATAGTAATTAAAACTATGCTTCATAGTATTAAAATGTGGCAGTTAAAAAAAGAAACCAATTTACCTTTACTACTTCAGGATATTGTCTCAGCTTCTTCCCACAAGGTGCAAAATACGCTACTTCTCCTTGGAGGCGGCCACCGAAGTTCCGTATTCGGGTTTCTCTTTGCCAGCTACAGTAATATGAAACAGTCGCATACAACAATATGCTTTTAAAAAAACAAGTACTTAATGTCAATTTAAGATTTTTTTATGTAAGAGGAAAAAGGCACATGTCCGGAACGTGCATGAGTATCATTAGACAGGCAAAACCAGAAATGGTTATGATAGTGTCCGAACTCTGCCTATACACAGATTCATTTATGTTAAGCTACGTACATATTACCAGATTTTAAATGGCTTAGTTCAGGGAGTTACTTAAGATTCTCTAATGGTTCAGATCTAACCATCAGGATTAACTTCCAGTGGAAGAACTGCTAAGAGACACATCATGTTTGCAAAAGAGCAAATCCAATGCACAAAAATCAGCATATGAAATATGCTGACACTTTTAAGGAGATGTACAGTCACTGTGAGCCACAAATCTAAATTGCTGAAGCCAGTCACTGTGAAAAAAATTTTAACTCATTTTTTTACCCACCAATTTTCGAAGGTATTGCCTTCCTTTAAGGAATATAAAGTATATGAATAACCTACCCATATTCCAGAGGAACACGTAGCTCCCGTTCATCTGTTACTCTTCGTCTTTTTGAAATACCTAAAACAGAATTTCTGATTAACACCCAAGAGACTTTACACAAATGAAAACATGTTCCTAAAATATACTTCTTTCTTTATATCCCCAAACCAAAAGATACATCATTTTTACATTCTAGCCACTACATACCCCAAGAACCAAGAAAATCGATGCAATTACTCTCCTTTTGGTATATACTTTTCTTTAATTATCTTTTAACTTCTTATTTTAAAACTGTAAACAGAAGAAAGTCTAATAATGCCACACTGAACTGCCTGCCCTGTTCAGCTCTCTCAGAGCTGCAATAATTCCTTGCATGCTGGTTTCTCTCCACTAGACAGTACTGACATATTTTCAGTAAAGACGTTGCAAATGGGCACACTCTTTCCTTTGAAGACCCACCCGTTACACCAGGCTCAGCCTTCAACAGCACTGTGCAGAGACTATGGTCAACTGCTAGACACAGAAAACTTCCAGGATTATTCCATCTTTTCCAGAGCTCAAACAGACTTTTTGTTCAGCAGTGGTCAATAGCCTGAACCCACAGTACAACAGAAACTATGGCCAGACATGGTGTTTATGGAGTGCCAAAGGCCAGCATTTGTCTTGGGCCTCTCAGAGACCTCTGCACATGAACTGTGCACAGAGAGAGACTTCTTTAAGACGTGTTCCTCAAAAAGGTGGTTTGGACCTCATGTAAAGAACATGAGACCTCTCTTCCCTGTGGAAACAGCCATGAGAGGGTATCATTACCTGACTGACCCCCTGAAACCCGCTCCAGCCGCGTACAGAGAGGCACATGACGCCCAGGCACACGCTGCCAACTTAGTCGGCTGCAGAGTCTGGAAGCGGCTGCTGGCAGCCCTCCATAGAAAGCGCTGAGGAACAGCCCAGGCCTGGGCACCAAACATATCAGACATACGGCTGTAGCCTTAAACTACCATGACTGACTATTGCTTTCCTTCTCATAGGCACAGGCAAGGGAGTGAGACTGCGTGTCCAAGCACATGTGAATCTAAAACACGTCCAGTGAAAGAGAGACACACAGAAGAGACAGAAGGCCTCTCTGGTGACTGATCAGCTTTAGCTAAAACAGATAAAGCAATATTTGAATTGTATTACAGTAATTATCGCTAGGAAAGAGTGACTACACTTTCACTACACCTGAAATGAGGATACAAAATTAATGTAGTCTACCTCCCAACTACGTAAACTGACAAAAATCTGCTGTAAGCCTTTTTAAAGCACCGTGAAACCACACAGACCCCTGAGCAAAAAAACCCCTAACTTTGTATTTTAACAATTTCAATTACTCCTAATGCCTTTTACGAACTGTGTAATTAACAGGCCTCTTTCTGGGAAAAAGAAGTAAACCCCATTACGCTGCCTCAAAGTCAATGATCTCAATGACAAGGAATGAAATTCCAATTCGATGAATCTGAATGTAAAACCAATTTATGAGCTGACATCCTGATTTGAAATCCACTCAGTTGCATATTCATCAAGCTGCATATATATCAAGTTTCTAATTCAAAGTAGTAAATATGCAATTTCATTTAATTATTACCATGCAAGAACTGAGAAGTGTGACTTTCAAAAATGCATTCTTTTCTGTAGCAGTAGTGGTTACTAAATCTTACAAATTAGTTGTCAAATGATGGGTTACAAATACTTTGTAACATGAGGCAAATGCTAATTGCACTTGTGATGAACCTTTTAAAAATAATTCCTTGCATGTAATCCATAAATTCTACTGAGAATTTTGAATGAACAAACTATACGGTTATATTTTAACTAAACAGTTATTAAATTTGTTGAGGAAGGGGCAGAAATAGAAGATTCAGAGTAAAAAATATAACACACAGAAATGAGATACAAAAAAGAATAACTAGTTTAGAACAAAATGGTAAATAATAAAGACTAAATGAAAAGTTTAATGTAATAATATCAACTCTGGTGGTTTCATCCTACCTTTTCTCAAAAATTTACTCGAGCTAAAATGTCCTGGGACAGAAGATAATGTTCATGTCCTGAGAATCTGCTGACTGATATTAATGACTGTCGCAAAAATCCATGAAAAGATGGCAGAATCACAGAACAGCCCAGGTCAGAAAGGACCTCAAAACAACATGTGGACCAACATTTCATGGGAAAAAGAGCCTAGAAGAGAGAATCTAGCCCCCTGTACAAACACGTCTTGGGAATCAACAGGGACAGGGACTCTGCCCCATCCCAAAAGAGGCTGTTCCACAGAATGACTGCTCTTACTGTAAAACATTAATTTCTTACGTTGAGATACATGATACCAATGTCTAAACTACTTCTGTAACTACTTTCACAACACGTGTCACTTAGATGTTGTTCTATAACAAAAGACATTTGGATACCACAGTGTGTACTTGGAGTAAGAGCAGATGGTGCTGTCCCAAGAAGCACCGCTGGCTGGGACTCGGGACATAAGGCAGCTGGCGCAGAGCTGGGGGTCTTTGCCACTTGGAGATTAAGTGGGGTGGAATGAGCTGCAAGACCAATGGAAGAGCTCTTCATGGAGGATGATGTTTTATTCAGTTTCAGTGGAGTTTTTTCTCCTTCAGTGTCTGTATCTGATTCATCTTGATCTTTATCATCCTCATCATCTTCATCCTCAGACGCTTCTGTATCGGACTCAGAATTACTGTCAGACTCTGTTCAAAAAGAAGTGTGGTAAAAGGCATATTACATGATAACTAATGGTAAATATAATTAAGTTCTAACATTTGCGAAGTCTTTTATTAAATAAGAAGCTTTTCTGACTTCAATTTTTTATAAAATCTCTTCTGAAGACCAGGAAGACCACATTCAAATCCATTCCCTCATCCAGCAGACGAGTCACATTATCAGGTTAGTTTGGCAGGACCTGCCTTTGGNGTGTGGTAAAAGGCATATTACATGATAACTAATGGTAAATATAATTAAGTTCTAACATTTGCGAAGTCTTTTATTAAATAAGAAGCTTTTCTGACTTCAATTTTTTATACCATCTCCTGAGTACAAACAGAAAATTCTAATTAACTGCATAAACTTTAAACTGACAACAAATAGGGCAAAATAAAGTAACTCTTCATGAAATGCACTGTCATTTCAGATAGAATTCTTCATTTTCCCATGAGGAGAAGAGGGACAAGAAGCTGCAGTATTTTAAGAGACTACTCCCCCTAGAGCCAGATACAGCTCAGACTTCTCTGGTGAGCCAGGCAGCGGTTGAACACCCAGGCTGCGAGATCCAGCAGGATCCAGAAGAAAGTGGTGGGGCTGGTGACAGGCTGCAAAGTGTCAGATTAGAAACATGGTGATCTGGGCAAAGGAACAGTTAGAGTCAGGGGCAGACTCTGACACAGCTGACAATAGGCTACAGCTGTGAAGATAATAAAAAAAGAGGGTTAGCACAGGGTATGTGGATGAGGGAGAGAAGAAGGGAATGATGACGGTGGAGTTCAACTCAGGGGATATCAGCACATGGGGTAGAAAGGAGGGACCAGGAATACCATAAATCCTTTAAAACAGGCCTTACTTTTCCAAGTTGCTTAAGAGCCTTTAAAAATCTAGCCTGAGCACTATGGACACCGCAGCCCTTACAACTGTACTTATCCCTAATTTTGCTCCTTGACTCCTGTGCTCCAGAACAAAACCACAACACTTCCCCACCCACCAGCCCCAGGCACCATGCAGTACAGAGCTGCGGGCTGGCAAATCGATCTGCAGGGAGGTCTTGCAGCCTTTCTGGAGGCTGCAAAGCCACCTTCCCAGGAATGCTCAAAGTGTACTTGCTGTATGACCAAGTTCAGCATACCCAAAAAAAAGACTTTGGAGATGAGGGACAATGTGGGACTGCAAAACGTGCTGCTTCCCAGGATACCTGTAGGATACTGTGTGGGCCATGCTGCCCCACAATTTCCTACCTCGATTTCAAAATATGGTGGGAAATGCATGCTTTAAACACTCAAAAAATAAAGTTTCTGCTTTTCATATTAAAAAGGTTAAACCACCTGACTGGCTATCATCAGAATCATCATCTTCATCATCCTCATCTTCATCTTCATCATCGTCGTCATCATCATTGGAGTCATCAGAGTCCTTACTGCTGGGAGCATCAGAATCTGCCCCTCTGAACTGCTCCACCACCAGTTTTGCAGAGTGAAGGCGGTGCTGTGGTTTTACTGCATTTGCTGCATTATTGCTGATGGGTTTGTCCTTTCCTGAACCAGGTAACACAGGAGAGGTAGAGGGCACAACAGGTGTCCGGTTACCAACTGTTTTTTTTCCACAAACACTCAAGTTTACTGGTAAAGAAAAGGGGGCACCACTGGAAACAGCTACATTGTCACTGATCTGGGGCTGGGACTTCAGCTTCGTTGTAAGTGCAAGAGGAGCCTCCTGGATGACGCTCTGAATAACACCATTGTGTTGACGATTACCTAAAAGTGCATTTGTCAGGAACGGATTAGAATGGTTGTTTTCCAAGGGTGTGAGTTTTTGATGAGCTGGAGAACTAGATGTTGGTTTGGGACTTGACAAAGCTGCAATAACTTTCTTCAGGTTCCTAGATGACTCCTGCTTCTTTAGCTGTGCTGCTGGGAATGTCTGTTTGTGTTGTTCCTAAAGAAATAAGAAGAGAGAGGAATAAAAACATGGCTTGTTTTCCTTATTTCAAGCATTCAGGCAGGTGAACTCTATGAAATCTTAAACACCTGCTGAGCTATTTTTAGAAGGTCAACAGTAGGTGCCAGTACAGCAGAAGAGATGCACAACTACCAGTTATGCAAGCCCCTCTCGTGATTTTCATTGTAAAACAAGTAGGAAAATTCAAACTGAACTCAAGATGAAGATGATCTAAATTATGTAGGGAAGCTGCTTCATTTGCTACGTACATATACTCATGTTCTGGCATAGGATAGGAAAAAAACAACTTTTTACTCATCTCAGCCTATAAAATCTCATTGGTGAATGTAAAACTAGCTATAGTAATTTGTTCATTTTAAAGTACAAGGTAAATGCCACACAGTAATGGCTACAATTCCAAAGGAAACCAGGAGAAGCTCTTGGTGTAGAAAAGAATTATGAAAGAAACATGGAAAGAAAGGTGTTACTTGGAAGTACTGGGATATATTAAGTTTTAACTCAAAAAAAGCAGTACTTGAAAGTTCTTCAGGTAAAGCTGTATCAGTGGTGGCTAATGATGTATCATTAGCTATGGGACCATAACTGAAACCTGACAGCAGAAGTCTCTTCCAACTGCCAAGACTGACCTTTACCATTTATTTATTCTAGGCAAATGGCTAGCCAGTTTGAGCTTTACAAAGTACCTGGGAGTGGAAAGTAAAAACAAGAGTTTCTATTCTGATGAAAACACTTTTCAGTCCTCCCCTAGGACTGTGAGCACTGAGAGCCTGCTGTGAGTCAGACCTTGCTTTACTTTGCAACAATACTATTTATTTTAAAACAAGGTTTGTTTTTAATAGTGAAACTTGCCTTGGTAAAGGTACTGTTTTTACATATTTATTTTATATACACATATATAAAACCCCTCAACATTTCTAAAATGCAAGCTTTTTACGCTCTTCTAATCCCCATTCATATCTAACTGACAGAAATTATGGCACTTCATCCCTTGTCACCACAATTAGTATTACAAATTAAATCACAAAAATTATTAAACTGAGACTCTACAAAGAACTTTTGTGAGCTCCAGAACAGTTACAACAGCCCCATGTAAATACATCACAGAGTCCTGACCCACGTCCTGCCACCTGTGCACCCATATCCTTACATTGTCTTTAGGAAGCAAACAAAATCCATTAAGTCAAGGTTTTCTAAAAAATGCTGTCAGTCACTTTGTTTAAAAGCACAATTAAAATAGGTACTTTTAATCACTTCTACTTAGAAGTATCCAACTTGAAACAAAGCAAAGCCATGCTTACACATCAGATTATGGCAAGTATTAAATCAGTGTTCTGACCGAAACAAGGAAAAATCCGCTGTTCTTTAAAATGAAAACCCACAAACAAAAACCCCCAACAACAAAGTATTCACCCCAGTTCAGAATGCTACCTGCGCTGTTTAGTTAATTTACTTAATGCAGAAATCTGTATCGTCTCTAAAACATGTCAAAATAACATGATATGAAAGAAAAATCTATATAATTAAAAAACATTATATTTGAAAAAGCTTCACAGCACAATGTTGCATTGTGGCCCAGATAACATATAATCAAAACCCCAGTGATTTTTCACTCACCCGTTTCGATCTCACATCGCTGGTCAAGGAGAGAGATTCTTCAGAGGTATTTTTATTCCCTGTTTTGAGTAGGTCAGGGGAAGGAACTATAAGTTTTAAGTAGGTTTCCTTTTTGGCTTGATGTACCAAAGACAAAGGTTTCACATTGGGAACCAATCCTGTAGACTGTATTACACTTGTGTGTTTGTTCACAGATTCCTCCTTTGCCTGAGAGCTTTGGAAAATAAATGGAAGCTGCTGTGACAAAACCTGAGGCTGCTTCTGCTGGGACTGGAATGATGGGTGAGTCTGGGTATCAGACACAAGAGGTATCTGCTGGTGTGTTCTTTTCTCTTGGGACTTTTCATGCAGTTTCTGTCCATCAGTTTTCATGTCTGATATGCCGCCATGCATCAGCACCTGGAAAAAATTTGTATTTTTTATTGTTCATATTAAACTAGTTATAGATCCTTTAAAACAAAAGTACATCAGCAGTCCCTGTGAAACAATTGCACTCCTCCTGGCAAAGGTGAGCAATCACAATTTCAAAACCAATATTGTCATACATATATTGTATAGAGGTCCATCCATCCTTCCCACCCCCAGAGAGTTTAAGCATGTGAAAAGAATGCTTAGTAGAGGTGCAGTACTAAACCATGGTTGTTTTTAAGTGTACTTTTGGTTGTAAATCTCATAAGACACACAAGATTCCCAGCTTGTTCTTGTATTGGCATTAGGGAAAGTAACTTCTTTACTAGGACAAAAGCAATTGCCAAAGCAGTATCCATAAAGACGTATTTCCAACACACTATTAGGACATAACACCTAATTTTGGTAAAACTCCTAGCCCATAGAGAGCCATGAAATACACCACACAGATGCATGTACACAGAAAGGAAGTATCAACCCCCAGAAAAACCTGAAGCCACATCAAAAAGAATATTCTCAGCACTCAATGTGTAGATAAAATAACTGTTCTCTGGTACAAATGCGAACAAGTAAATTTTTCCTAAAAAGCTTTCAGACACAAGACCGAGCCACAGCAAGGTGTTGTACCTTGTTCTTGTTTTTGTGATGTGCTTCATTTTCAGAATCAGATTCATCATCTTCACTCTCCTCAGCACTCTGGTCCTCCTCCTCCTCATCCTCCTCTAGGTCATCAGAGTCACTGCTGCTTATGCCTTCACTCGAGGTGTCGGAAGAGGAGCCCGAATCACTGTCACTGTTACTAGAGCTTTCCACTGCTTTTTTCCTGGGTTTCTACCAAGAAGATGAATGCTACATTAACGGTTCAGCTTTAATCGGTTCTATCATCTTATTATTATACACAATCTTTAAAACAAAGACCAGCAAGCTATAGAGTAAAGTGATCTGCAACCCCTGATCACAACTGACTGCCTCTGCAGAACTGAAGAGAAAGAAACGCGTCACAGGATGATCACAGTGAGAAACTAGTCACAATGGTGCTGTATTTGGATCTGTGATGGAAGCTCTGGGGGGTAACACTGGGAAGTGTCTGTCACTGCCAAGCAGCACTGGCACAGCCTCAGGACCGTCCTGCTCCTCACCACACACCACCAGTGAGTGCTGGGGGTGGTGCACGTCAATTTTTTGTCTGAAGTTTAAGCTTTCCCCCTGTATTTACCTTATCTTTGATTTTGTCAGCTCTGGAGTCCAAGAGCTGAGCTTTGCCTTGCTCCTGGTTGTACTTGCGGCTCCCTGCTCCTGAGGTGACAGCCTTCGCCTGTCCCGTGGAAGGTGCAGTGCTCGTGGATAGTACAGGCGTGCTGATCCCAGATGCTGCTGGGGTGCTGCTCCCATTCAGTGATCCATTTATACCTTGGGGTGACAAATGTACAAAATCATGCTTAAAATGCTCTGAAGTAGCAGACACTTTGAATGAGATGCTCGTCACATCAGCCCAGCTTCCACAAACTTGTAAAGACAATGTAAGCTACTAACAGGCTACTCCAACTAAAATCTGTCATCCAAGAGTCACATGGGTTTTCTTATGAGTAATTTTCACTAAAACATGCAGAGCAACCATTATTTAAAGAGCAAGCACATTTAATGAGGTAAGGAGGGGTAAAAAAATAATGTGAAATGGGCCATTATCGAGCCCAAACTATCCTTGAGTTCAGTCGGGGCAGAGAAATAAGATTTTGAAGAAAGACAACACAAAAATACACATTCTACTAATTATCACACAGAATAATTTGTTCGCAATTTTGAAGTATGAATGAGCTCCAAGGAAAACCACATGAAGCCCAAGATATTTTATGAGTTTTGAGATGTGTAAAAATAGGTGGGAGGGGTTGTGGGAATGTTGTTTTAAGTAACATCCACACTTCGGCTTGCTAACTCCTCTGCCAAGACAACTTTTTTTTTTTTTTTAAAAAAAACACCCCTAGCCACACAAACTTGCTACTCCGCAGTCCCAGGACTCTTTTCAGATTGATTTCAAAGCACTCATCAGGTTAGAATATTCTGAGTTGGAAGGGATCTACATGGATCACCAAGTGCAACTCCAGGCTCCACGCAGGACAACTTGGAGGTTAAACCATGAATCATCTGAGCACTGCCCAAACCATTCCTGAACACTGACAGGCTAGGGGATGTGCCCACTTCCCTGCCCAGCTTGCTCACCCTTCCACTGAACAAGATTTTCACGTATCCAGTGTGTACTTCCCCAGGAGCAGCTATTAGCCATCCCCTCGTACCCAGAGATCAGGCACCTACATCTCCACTCCTGCTCATGAGGAAGCCACAGACAGCAGCGAAGTCACCCCTCCCATCTCCACTCCTCTAAGTTGAACAAACTGAGCATGAAACATCAAAAACAAACACATCTTCCATCTGCAAAAGGTGTGCAACACCACCACATCAAATATTGGTTTGAAATGTAAGAACACATTCCGATGCAACTGGGTTGTTTCCACTGGGATTCTGCAGCCATCACCATCCCCCCAACCACTAACCAAGCCTGTTTCTCATGTGCAGAGAAACGGCATTCACTACAGAAGCACAAGACCTGCTCCCTCAAATCACAGCCTTTAAAGTACGCTTTTCCCTACTACTCAGTTCCAGACAAACAACCTAAGGAAAAAGAGAGAAGGAATGAAGAGCATTTTGTTACTGAAAGCCCACACCTGTCTGTCTCATGCTCAGCTAACAGAATCAATTTTTATAGAACTGTTTAGCAATGGGAAGAATGATGCAAGGTAAAGCCTGAACTCCACATCTCTCTGCATGTACATGAGTTCTACTATTCCCTCTACAACTTTAGCCATTACCTTTGTCTGTACTGTTCCGACTATTTTTTCCTGTAGCTCTTGAGTGAAATGAAGCAGAATCATGATTCTGGGCAGGAGGTGCAAACAGTGGTGGAATTCCCAAGAGCGGTGGGAAAAAAGCTGCGCCGGGACGAGAGTGCGTGTCCGCCGTTCGCCACCATTCTGCACCACAAAGGAAATAAAAACAAACCTCAGTTGTTCTAAAAATATGTCAATGTTTCTGCAAGTATATTGCTGTGCATAGTCTAGACCACAATTAGTAAGTCTGGGAGTAAGATGAAAACAGAACACATAGGAACTGCTTTAAAAACTGCAGCTGCAGAAATCAGAAAAAATTATTTCCTGCAGCAATTCTGGTCTCAAGTTCTTGAAGCCATTCTGGTAAATATTTCAGTTCAGTTTTATTTAAATGCATTCTTAAAAGACATAATTAGTAGAGAGCTATGGAGAAAGACAGCAACCACCCTAAAATGAATCCACCAGCCTTACAAACCAGATCTATATCCATAGATGTCTCAAAAATTCATTGTGACCTCAACAGCCTTCTGACACCAGGACTACCAAAAAGCACAGCAACTTTCAGTCACCTCCACAATCTCAAGCCCTGGAACACTCCAAGGCTTACATCACCAATCCGCACCTGAAGTAGTTTTCCAGGAAAGGACTTGTTTGATACAAGGATCTCAAGCCACTCTACAGTGACTCCACATGCATTCCCAAAAGGTCTGACACTGGAACACTGTCTCTATTTTTTCTGTAACGTTCCTGTTAAAACAGTTGTTTCGTAAGCAGAAACAGGGCTGCTCTGTGCTGCTTGTTACATAAATGGACATGGCTGAGCAGGCAATGAAGATTTGGTATCTTAAAAACAATCTAGCACTCTTTTTCAGTTTGTTGCTGTTTTAAACTTTCATCTTAAATGGTTCCTGGTTTTTGCTTTCCAGGAAAATCATAGAATCATAGAATCAGAATCAACTAAATTGACAGCGTCCATACAATTTTCCATTTTTAAAGCCCACTACTATAGCAGCAATGATTCTGAATCTTTACGCAACCCTTGCCTAATCCTTTTCTGCAGATCTTTGAGGTTCTGCTATGCCAAAATTGATTGTAGGTTGTTTTTTTAATATGAGATACCTGTAAGCCTGAGCAGCTGTGTAAGAGGCACATACACAGTGCCATAGGGTTCTGTGCTCAAACAGGAGCACNACTTTTTTTTTTTTTTTAAAAAAAACACCCCTAGCCACACAAACTTGCTACTCCGCAGTCCCAGGACTCTTTTCAGATTGATTTCAAAGCACTCATCAGGTCGGCTGGCTAACTCTTCTGCCAAAACAACTTTTTTTTTAAAAAAAAAAAAAACACCCCTAGCCACACAAACTTGCTACTCCGCAGTCCCAGGACTCTTTTCAGATTGATTTCAAAGCACTCATCAGGTTAGAATATTCTGAGTTGGAAGGGATCTACATGGATCACCAAGTGCAACTCCAGGCTCCACGCAGGACAACTTGGAGGTTAAACCATGAATCATCTGAGCACTGCCCAAACCATTCCTGAACACTGACAGGCTAGGGGATGTGCCCACTTCCCTGCCCAGCTTGCTCACCCTTCCACTGAACAAGATTTTCACGTATCCAGTGTGTACTTCCCCAGGAGCAGCTATTAGCCATCCCCTCGTACCCAGAGATCAGGCACCTACATCTCCACTCCTGCTCATGAGGAAGCCACAGACAGCAGCGAAGTCACCCCTCCCATCTCCACTCCTCTAAGTTGAACAAACTGAGCATGAAACATCAAAAACAAACACATCTTCCATCTGCAAAAGGTGTGCAACACCACCACATCAAATATTGGTTTGAAATGTAAGAACACATTCCGATGCAACTGGGTTGTTTCCACTGGGATTCTGCAGCCATCACCATCCCCCCAACCACTAACCAAGCCTGTTTCTCATGTGCAGAGAAACGGCATTCACTATAGAAGCACAAGACCTGCTCCCTCAAATCACAGCCTTTAAAGTACGCTTTTCCCTACTACTCAGTTCCAGACAAACAACCTAAGGAAAAAGAGAGAAGGAATGAAGAGCATTTTGTTACTGAAAGCCCACACCTGTCTGTCTCATGCTCAGCTAACAGAATCAATTTTTATAGAACTGTTTAGCAATGGGAAGAATGATGCAAGGTAAAGCCTGAACTCCACATCTCTCTGCATGTACATGAGTTCTACTATTCCCTCTACAACTTTAGCCATTACCTTTGTCTGTACTGTTCCGACTATTTTTTCCTGTAGCTCTTGAGTGAAATGAAGCAGAATCATGATTCTGGGCAGGAGGTGCAAACAGTGGTGGAATTCCCAAGAGCGGTGGGAAAAAAGCTGCGCCGGGACGAGAGTGCGTGTCCGCCGTTCGCCACCATTCTGCACCACAAAGGAAATAAAAACAAACCTCAGTTGTTCTAAAAATATGTCAATGTTTCTGCAAGTATATTGCTGTGCATAGTCTAGACCACAATTAGTAAGTCTGGGAGTAAGATGAAAACAGAACACATAGGAACTGCTTTAAAAACTGCAGCTGCAGAAATCAGAAAAAATTATTTCCTGCAGCAATTCTGGTCTCAAGTTCTTGAAGCCATTCTGGTAAATATTTCAGTTCAGTTTTATTTAAATGCATTCTTAAAAGACATAATTAGTAGAGAGCTATGGAGAAAGACAGCAACCACCCTAAAATGAATCCACCAGCCTTACAAACCAGATCTATATCCATAGATGTCTCAAAAATTCATTGTGACCTCAACAGCCTTCTGACACCAGGACTACCAAAAAGCACAGCAACTTTCAGTCACCTCCACAATCTCAAGCCCTGGAACACTCCAAGGCTTACATCACCAATCCGCACCTGAAGTAGTTTTCCAGGAAAGGACTTGTTTGATACAAGGATCTCAAGCCACTCTACAGTGACTCCACATGCATTCCCAAAAGGTCTGACACTGGAACACTGTCTCTATTTTTTCTGTAACGTTCCTGTTAAAACAGTTGTTTCGTAAGCAGAAACAGGGCTGCTCTGTGCTGCTTGTTACATAAATGGACATGGCTGAGCAGGCAATGAAGATCTGGTATCTTAAAAACAATCTAGCACTCTTTTTCAGTTTGTTGCTGTTTTAAACTTTCATCTTAAATGGTTCCTGGTTTTTGCTTTCCAGGAAAATCATAGAATCATAGAATCAGAATCAACTAAATTGACAGCGTCCATACAATTTTCCATTTTTAAAGCCCACTACTATAGCAGCAATGATTCTGAATCTTTACGCAACCCTTGCCTAATCCTTTTCTGCAGATCTTTGAGGTTCTGCTATGCCAAAATTGATTGTAGGTTGTTTTTTTAATATGAGATACCTGTAAGCCTGAGCAGCTGTGTAAGAGGCACATACACAGTGCCATAGGGTTCTGTGCTCAAACAGGAGCACGTTTATTAGTCAACAATTAAAAAAACACAAAACATGATTAAGGACATCCTTTCAAAGACCTCTGAAGGGAAAGAAACTTTCTCTCAAAAGTGATGCATGCAAGACAGTGTTTGCACTTGGAAAAAAAATGCAGTACAGAAACATCTCTTCCAAGCTTCTCTTGAAACTGACTCTCCCAGAACCGATACCACATCACAAGAAGGAAGCAGCAGAAAGGTGACACAGAAATGCCACCATAACAAGGGCTATAAAGACAGGTTTGGTCTACAGAAACCCTAAATCTGACAAGCCAGCACACATAAACCAATTCCAGTTGTGTGAGACAGTCCTCTCTGGGCCAGGTGGCTCTGTGACGGTGATCAAGGGCAGCAGCACGCAGGGTTTGGGTACAGCTGACTCCTACAAAACAGCCAGTGAAACAAGGTACAATTTTGTTTAAAATCTCAAGATTTGTGAGCATGCTTCCCAGCCTCACACTGAAAACTTCACTATGTAACACTGACCACCAGAAACAAACTGGCAAGAATTCACACAGGCATGAAGATGAATGGGTCTCTTTTGATTGCTGTGACGGACTGCTTGTCCTCTCCTCGAAAATTATTTCTGTAGGGCTTAACTGCAATTATATTTATTTTTTTAAAACCTCCAAACACAGATGAAGTTGTGGCACGCACTGAGGATGAAAACAGTTCCACACTGTCCTTATGACCAGCTGAGAAACAGCAAAACCTGTGGTCTGGCCCACTGGCACACTTCATTTCTTAAAATAAAAACAAAGGTCTATAAGTGATAAGGACAAGAACTATTCCGTAAATACAGAATTTCTGCTGTTTTACCCACATACATTGTCATTGTGAGTATAAGAATTAAACCATACAAGTTAAGTAGGATTTAGGTGAATGCATTTTAAGACAGTTATTTCATATTGCTATAGAGCACATTAAGAAGGTAATGAAAGTAAGAAGTCATACACATGCAGACAAACTGCTACCAAATGAAGGACAAAGGTGCCACTCAAAAGCCTAATCCAGATTACAACAACTGCATACAGCTAGACTGCCAGAAATAACTTCCAAGATATTTATTGCCAAGATCTATGGAAAAAAAATTCCCCTAAATTAGACAACAAACAGAAGTCCTTAAGATTAATTTTTTTTCCCTTACACTTACTTTCCCAGATACATGAATATGGAAACCCCATCTTTACAGACACGAGTGTCCCAATTTTCAGTTAAAAATCACACAAAGTCAGGTGCAGAGCTCTCTCATCCCTGCATCTGTAAAAACAGAAAGTTCTCAATGAAGAAAGTTTCTCCTGCAAAGTGGAACTAAGCCATGGACACTACAAACAACACCTCCCTTGTAGCAAAGCTCAAACCAAGTACCTGTTGACTCTGCTGAACTAGCACATGCTGGACGCTGCTACAGCAAAATTAGACTTCACTTTAAAAAGCTCTGTTCTCAGATGCAGGATTTACGGAGCACACAGGACTGGAGAACGTCAGCTGAGTCACTTGATACCTTGCAGCACAAGTCCCATGCACCATTTGGTACCCAACTCTCTCCTGCGATATGTTAGTATTTTAAAGGGTGTCAGACTACTGACTTTGCAAGGTGCCACCAAAGAAACCCTCTTAACTTACAAGTAAAATCAAGTAAGAAATGACCACACTGGCCAATCCTATATAAGCAAATGAGGTGTCTGCAATAGCACCATGCTTTTGCACTCCTCTAGCTTTACACAGTCGAGTATTTGTTTTAAGAGAAAAAAAAAAACACCCCACCTGTTAATATTTACCCCCAGTGTAAGCTACCCCACTTTTCAAAGTTATCCATATTTCACTGTCACAGTGCAGCACAGATTTAAATGGAGGGCAGGGCAGAGAATGACATGACACAGGGACCACACAATGAACACGACTGAGAAAGGGGCAGAGCGGGGTGGGGAAAGAAAGTAACTGAGTTCACAAAAAGAAGTCAAATGAAATTTCCTTCTTCCAAGGTTGGATACAACTTCCACTATTAAGTCTAACAGACAAAAAGCACATTTATAAAGGAAAAGAAGTCAAACATGTTGCTGGTTGAGTCCTTTCAAGAACTGTGATTATGCAGTCAACACACCCATGGAATGACAAAGGACATTACCCCACGACAGAAAGAATAAAGATCAAGTATTCCCCTCTTCCTTAAAAGAATACTGCCAAACACTGTTCCTGAGAAACACAGCAAATATATTTACTTCTCATCAAAACCACCCTGGACTTATATCAAGCCTACAGTCTGAAGCCTCCTGCCTGAAGGACAGTTAGGCTTCTTCTTTAGCTAAATAATCCTTGCAATAACTTCTACCTGGAAAAAGCACTGTCTGAGGATGCAGTGCTAAAGCTGTGGGTGTAACCGACTCTCCACAAACCACACAACTGAGAACACCTGTTGCTGGCTGCCTGCGGCCCACAGACCAGCTGGCTGCCCACTGCGGAAGCACTGACACCAGGGATAGGTTACACAGCTGATCCCCAGTGGTTCTGAACATACATCCTGAGAGGGAAAACTGATCTAACACACCATCCACACAGATCCCACGATGCCCAACTGCCAGCTTAAAACCATCCCACTGGAAGGGTTTTATATTTTAAAAGCTCTTGCTAAGTTTTCCACAAAGTATCATCTTCCAGTATTGGTGCTATACTTCAACACACAAAGTGTCTGGAAAAACAAGCAACTCTGACAACAGGTCTGTAAGTGAAAATGAACAAGGGTATTGCATTTGTGGTGGCAAATTGCAGCGGTATTTCTTTTAGCAGTGGAATGGATGTAAGTTCCCTTAACATACTGGGATCCAAAACAGAGGGATATCCTTACAGACGCAGAACTGCTTGATATATCACATATATATGGCAGGGGGCTTGGAACTAGATGATCCTTAAGGTCCCTTCCAACTCTGACTATTCTATGATTCTATGATTAAATCCCATTTCAGAGATCAACAGGGGCCCACAAAACACAGAGTGCACAAACTGATAACAAAATGCACAAAATAACAAAGATACCTCGCATACATTCTGTAAATTTTAAAACAGAACTCAAAACCTCCACTAACTTCAGTTATTTTGGGGACATAAAATGAACGTATGTAAGCTAGTTTTAGAAAACAAAGAAAACACCATTACTCCTGATCTGATTATCCATTTGTAGGCACTTGGCATCCAGTCCCTACTGGTATCAAAGGTACAAACCACCATTTCTAGGAAAGCCATTAGCACTGCCTTGTAGAAGTTGTAAAAATGCTATTATATTGCTTAAGCATTGTGTTTCATCTTTTTAGCTATGGTCCGACATTAATTACACTGAATTAAAACCAGCCTAATTTCTGAAGATGATAAAAAAAAATCCATTTAAATGGCAGATACACAGTTCTCCTTAACTCTTTTCCACAGCTGTCAGTTCTAATCTCACACCATATTTTCAGAGCTCACTTGAAAATTAATTTACAGCTCCTGCAATACTGATTCTCAGTCCCACAACCAAGCAACACGATGCGTTACAATGACTCCTGTCAGCAGCCACGTCAACTGACTCCACAAGTCAGCCCTGAACACGTCACAGCAACTCAGAGCGTCCATTTGGGTACAACTGACTTCTCCTTTTCTTCACTGCCTTACAGACAGATTTTTTTTAATTCTCCCCCGCAAACCACTGCTTTACAATAGGACACCTTTCACTGAGCTGGACCTGAACAACCAGCAGTAAGCCTTGCAAACTCCTTGCACGGCCGATTCCAAAACCCAGCAGGCCCAATTTCACAGGATTGGTAAACATCCCTCTGTAAAAAGCTAGAAAGCACAGAAAAGGCTGGAAATACTTTATATACACATAAGTAACAATCACGCATTCTTATGACTCATTTATAAAGCAAAAACTCTCACCTGAATAAAGAAATGTCAAAAATAGCTCTTAATTTAAATGAAGAGCAAAGCATTGGCTACCTCATTAAAGCACTTCAAAACACACAAAAAAAATTAGCATTTTAATACACTCTAAGCAAGTACATAGGTAACAAACATGAATGCAACTACAAGGAGGGCATCTTTCACATCCTTTCAAAAATCACAGGATAAAGACAGCTAGTCAGACTAGTTTTGTAAAAATGTAATTTTCAGAAGAATTAACGGGGTTGCATGTTGATATCCAAATGTAGGCAACAAGCACTGCAGAAATACTTTGAGGGATGAGAACCCAAGAAGCACACAAAGCACTGATCTAGAAAGCTGTATTTTAGAAGCACCAATCACCTGGTATCTCTCCACAAGGCTTGCTCAAACACACCGATTACACTGGGTGCTTGATGTCACCTTACAAGAAATTATGTGGGAGCTTGAATACAAACATTTCCTTTAATCTCCAATATCCAAAAAGTGATGCACTGAAAACATTTTTCTTTCAATGTTTGTTTTTAAGTCCATGCCTTACAAAGATAAAATTCCATATCCAAACAATGCACAAAATTGTTCACTCATCTGTGTAGCCCTCACAGCAAATATTAGATGAGAGAATGTCAAAATATGGAATTAAGTACTTGAGTTATGCCTACTGAAGTCCTTCCCCCCGCCCCACATTTTTCCTCTGTATTTTCACTTTTATGTTGTTCAATAACCTTTAAATGCCCCACTCCCTCCCCCAATTCACGTCTTATTCTCACAAAACTGTCCCTAAAAGCCAGAATTTACATAGTGCCTGGGCCCCGCTGCCCCGTGTGGCCCTCACACTGGGAAGGAAATCAGCTCCTGGTCCACACAGGTGATGGAGCAGAAGGCCTAAAAGAAGCCAGCATCACGAAAAACAGCTACTGAGAATGACAAAATTAGAGACTGCTGCTTTATTACATGTATACAAGCCACTAAAATGAAGATGCATTGACAACCTAACACTGATTTCCAAAAACTGAGGGCTCGTGACATGGACTGTATTACACACTGGGTACTCTGCGAGTAATCGGAGCTGGCAGTCGTTCTCTGCTATGGCTCACATCCTTCTACTGCATCCTAGCACCTGCATGACTATAACTGCTGCCATTCCACTCTCCCTCTAAATGTGACATCATTGTAGACTCCACAAACTGTGCATCACCCCTTTGTTTTCATATACCCATATAAGTTTTGCTATCGTCACAGAGCATCCAGGATCTGTAAAATCTCCAGGAGTCAACAGGCACCTGCAAGACTCAGATGAAAACTTGGGCAAAACCAAGGACTACCGAAAGCACTTTGCCACAACAGGCATTTGTTTTTACAGTTTTACATTTCAGGCACTAAATCTGATCTTTCTCAACATTTATTTCAGAAGCCACAATGCCTTTTATATAAAGAAATAGCTGGTGTTTAAAAAAAAAAAATCTTTGCTACTATGAATCATAAAATCAAGTGGAAAATTAGACTTTTCCAACTAAAATAATCCCAAGACTTTGTGCATTGATGTCCATGATTTTAAATTTCTTCTGGGTCTCACTAAAAGAGCAGCAGTGGCTTAAAAAAACTGAAGGTTTTGGCTTTAACAGAAGCAGCTTCTGGTTTTAAAGAAAACTGGGGGTTTTGTTTGGTTGCTTGTTATGGGGTTTTCTGTTTAGGTTTTTTTTCATTTTCATTTTATAAAAAAATCACTGAACCACTTTTTTTTTGAGTGATAAAAAAATAAAGAACTCTTTAGTTCTGAGACTATCAAAAGAACCAGACTAGACTGCTCAGCTTTGAGCAGTTTCACACAATGGTATTACTGCCTCCTGTTAAGACAAAACACTGATATCATTTCCTAATGTAACAAAAGGTTGTTGATTTATATTCTTCCAAAGCTGCTAACATTCTTGTGAGGATGAATTCAAACGTCTTTCCAGAGTCAATTTTCTTTTCCAATGTATCTTCTTACTTTCAGCAATGGACAAGTAAGAAGAAAGCAAGCGAAGTATCTGTTTACTTGATTGGAATACTTCAATTATTCAGGAACTAGTGCTGCACTAACCAATCAAATGTATGCGATACATTCCATGCTGGTTTCACACAGGTGCTTTGTCTATATTACCTAAGAAAATGTCAAAATAACTTATTTGTTGTGTGATCCCCTTACCAAAGAACAAGGACTCCCCAGCCCAACCACTGTGCATTAGTAGGACCCAACAGGGTGTGTGAGCAAGGCTATTGGGGTGACTACTGATAGACTCTTGATTGCTACAAAGAAAATAAATGGAGAAATTGGAGTAATAAGAATCTCTCTGATCTAATGTACAGATTAAGACGCCTTTACCTTCTCTTAGTAAGAATATTTTTTCATTCTTTAACAATCATTTTATTAGATGCTAGAGAAATGCCCTTTTACATGTGAAGATAACGTGATTATCAAACTGACAGGCTTTTTTTTTTTTTTAAATACCACAGCAGTAAATAACACCTCAGTTTAGGAACAAGCTAGGATACCAGTCTGCCTTGACTACGGAACATCTCATATATTCAAGCAGTTCTGACTCAAATGAATTGTCATTCCAGCCTTTGGCTGGCTGGCAGCATGGACACTGCTGTGGAGTTCCTCTGGGATAGTATCTGCTATTTCAGAGCAGATGTAACAGAACCCACAGTGTACTGTGTCAGGTGGAGAAATGGATATACTCATCAATAAAACTGAGAGCAAGCTACATTCCAGCCTGGTTTAGGAATACAGAGCATCCTTGAGAAAATATATACATTCTTAAAGATCAGATGCAGCCAGGCAAAGGATCTGACTATTAAAAAACTAAAAGGAAACAACCACTGGATACTGGGGATTACTCTCAATCTTCACAACTATCAGCTACCAAAAAGAAATTTAACTGTTTTTTTAAAATAAAAGTTGAGAATGAAATTTCAGAAAAGGAAAACCTGCATTTTCTAATAATGAAAGAACCTGGCAGTTTTGTATCTTTATCACATTAATCATCTGCTTTAGCTCTACTGTACTGTGCTAGAGCACAGACACATTCTATAGATACACACAGTGATACACAAGGCACAAAATTATACACTAAGATCTACACAGCAGAGGCAGCAAGAAGAGGTAACTGGGTCACATAAACCTTCAGTTTGGGACTGCACATTTACAGATCTACATAAATGAACTCCTACATTCTGGGAACAATTTAAAACAGCATGGGCTAATGAACACCGACACAAAAGTCTTTTGCAGTTGAATTTGTAGTGGGGCACTGAAAAATAAAACACACTGTCATCTGTTCTGATTAAGAACTTTTCTGGTTGATTTTAGATAAGTTAAAATAAATAGTTCAGAGACAATTCTAGGTATGCAGACATTCTGGTTTCTCGTTTTCTTCCCAAGGAAGCTGCAAATGAACAGACACTGGTGGCAGTTGGGCACTTGCAATGTCCTGGTTCCATAGTATCAGGGCAGAAGAGTTTTTCTGTTTGGAGAACACATGCTTGCTCACTCTACTGCAAGAGCCAAATTTATTCTGAAAGTAGTGGATTACCCCGAATTTAGGCTGAAAAACTTCCTATTTACTGTATATCTTGTAAGAATCTGAAAAAAATCACACATGTGATCTGTTCTCCAACATAAAAAAAGAAACAGCAGGGAAGAGGTATTTCTTGCTCTGTTGATGACATGCATCAATTCAGCTGAAATACGAGTTTCATTCACAAAAATTACATTTTTGCATGGAGAAATCTTTTGTATAAGTTTCTGATTCATGCCAAAACATTTCACTACAGTCAAAACCATGTAAAACAATGACATTTTGAAGTTTACCATTTAAATTCCAAGTTCCGTTAGAAGAAAACTTCCTCCAAACATAAAAACACAGTGGGGTTTGGCCTCGAATGCTGAGAACATGATGTATATTCAAGAAGTGGATTATTAGATCTTAATCTGCAAGTGGCACAGTTTGCTAAATCAAAGTGTTATTCCTTTCATAAACTAGTACTACGTAACGTATTCAGGCAATAAGAATGTAGCTTGGAAAAAACCCACAAATATTCTTCTTCAATGCATCTGTGAATGATATCTTATTGTATTTGACTTGCAATAATAATTACAAGCATTAACAAACAGTACAATCACTGTGCAATACAGAATGGAGTCATTTTTACCGCACGTGTTGATCGTGGAACTCAGTGCTGCAGCTCCAGCAGGAAGGCCACCTTTCGATACTGTGGAAGCTGCAGACGGTGCAGAAGACGCTGGAGTGGAAGTAGCTGCAGCAGAGGAGACCGATGGTGACGTTAACCGCTCTCCAGACTCCATATCTACAAGAGAAGATAAATGTTTGTCTGTTGTGGCAGGAAATGAAACCACGAGGGGACTGGAGGAGTGCTGTGCTGGCCATGCTCAGGGCCTGACCTCAACACTCCAGCAGTTCCTGTGAGACCCTCACATGGGAAGCACGTCACATGAAGAGCACTCGGTCAGTGGGGAGCCTGGCACAACTGCAGTAAAGGACGTACTGCCGTGGAGAGCTACCTCACATTCCAGTTTGAATGCCACAGCCTCTCCTGAGACCACCACCCACATCATCTGCTCAGGAGCTACATTTGCCTCAGGCTGGCAGCTCCAGCCCTTGTCTGAGTCAGGTCACGCCTGCATGGTCCGCTCTGTGCCACCTCCTGGCTAGGTCCCATGTATTTTACTTATATTTCCTAACAAAAACATCCAGAACACTCCAATTCCTAAAACAAGCTGCTGTCATAACATGTTAACATTACAGCATGAAACCAGTCTTTGCCATCTAACATATTTTATAAAGAAGCACAGATAAGAAATAAGCAATCTGCATTTGCATCTGAAATGAGAATGCATTCTGGGAAAATAGATACTTTTTTAAATACAGAAATGCAAATGTACCTATAGTTGCAAGTTCTTCACCAACACAAGCGCCTGTCTGAGTTGGTAACACAGCATCAAACCAGACTGGGAAAGGAAACAAAAGGCCCTTTGGGCTCCCCTCCCTCCTGCTCTCTGGCCTCACTCCGCAGGGCTGGGAGTGCCAGGGGAGCTGTGTTTGCAGCCTTAATTCAGCCACTTGGTTACAGTCAGTAACAGAAAACTGGAATACTGGGATTTCTGAGCAATTCTGAACTGAGGAAATTATATTCTTTTCCTAGAGACATACATACTTTTGCTTTCAAACTAAGTCAACTCTTAATTATGTTTAGTTAATTACTCTAACCACAGCAGATGGCCGACTCCAAAAGAGATAATCCCCAGAACAGCCATTAGCCAGGATCAGCAATAATTACACTGCAGATCTAATGCCTTCTGTGAGTAAAGGAGTCCATCCCAATGACAGCAGATCCAGGGTCTCTGTAACCCCAACTATAAATTAGTTCTTTTCCACCTTGGAATCTGTTTCCTGGTCTCCCGCTGTGACAGGCACACCCATACCCAAACCTGCAGCAGTCTGGCTCAGCCTCTGAGGAAGGCAAAGGCCTGAGCCTTGGTCAGGCCAAGAACTCCATCGGGAAACCCAGGACAAGCAGAGCAGCATAAATATCCACTGGCTGTGAGTACTGGGAGCCTAACGTGTGCCTCTCCTGTTGTTTGTAATCTGACTATGGACCAACCTCTTCCCATAAACACAACTGCCTCAGCAAGCCTGCTTGGTGCTCGCCCTGCCAGGCTGCGTGGCTGCACCACGACGCTCTCTCTTTGCGCTGGGATGCCTCCCAAGGGTGCTCTTCAAGCAACAGATCCAACCACAGAACTCTGGTGAACCCTACTTGAATCCTCTCTGGGCGGCAGCCGGATTGCATGCCAGTCAATTCTCCTCATCAACAAAGATTACTCGTTCAGCTTAAATAAGTGAAATGTCAACTAGAATAATACTGTGTGGTTTAGAGTGCCGTTTGCTAAGCTTCAGTTGCAGAGCATGAATTGCTGGACTTGCTGAAGCATCAGGCTGTGAGCTGTACATCTTCGCAGACACCTGCATCAAGGTGTGCACGTTCAGCCAAAACAGGGCCTCCAGAGCCAAAATAAATCCAAGATACGGAGGCCTCAATGATACAGACCATCAACACCAGCTGCATCAAGACAGGATAACAACCCCTCCGGGAGACAACAAAGAAATCCGAGGAGAAACAAGAAAAGCCCAGATTCAGTACTGCTGGTGGACTGAGCCATCACAGGAGGGGTGGGTACACAATCTGTGAGGGCATCACTGCCATGGAATTTCTTCACTCCTGTTGGCCATTTTTCTAAAGCTCACCATGCTGCTGTACCATTCTATTAAATTATTTATTCTATAGAATCAGATGCTTTAAAGTTTTCTTGGGAAGGCCTCACATTCAAACTTTGGAGCAAAGTGATTCCAGCCACTCAGACAGGAAGTAACTGAAGTGGGGAGGCACAACGAAACTCTGAACTGTTAGCTAAGCGACACAGAGAACCGGCTGTGCACATCCAATCCTTCAGCAATAAACACATGCAATCCTTACTCTCTGAATCCCTTAGCCATAAGAGCTGACCAAGTCCAGGACTAGGACAGGATCGAGCTGCATCTCAACTCCTCTCCAATAAAGAGTTTAGAAAGCAAGTTGGCTCCATTTTGAACCTCGTGCCTTAACAGAGGGTTCTCCCTTGCATTTCTGCATCCCTAGTCCCTGTGTAAAACAGTCCAAATAGATTCTCACCCAGCTCTCCCTCCATACTTTTCATCTTTGTTCTAATGGGGTGATCTTGCCATCAAACTGTTAGTTGCACTTTTATCAAAGAAAAGATTCCTGACACCTGTCACTGAACACAGAGCAGTGCATCTGCCACCTGGTATTTTAACTCTACTGGAGCTGTCTCAGACACACACTCTCCTGGGTGGAGAACTGGTTGGCTGGCCGGGCCCAGAGAGTGGTGGTAAATGGAGTTAAATCCAGCTGGAGGCCAGTCACAAGTGGGGTCCCCCAGGGCTCAGTGCTGGGTCCAGCCCTGTTCAATGTCTTCATCAATGACCTGGATGAAGGCATTGAGTGCACCCTTATTAAGTTCACAGATGACACTAAGCTGGGTGGAAGTGTC
>WAAB01006666.1:0-90870 GCA_013389865.1 Piaya cayana | reverse complement strand
ATTAGGAAGAAGTTTTTTACGGAAAGGGTCATTAGGCACTGGAATATGCTGCCCAGGGAGGTGGTTGATTCGCCTTCCCTGGAGGTGTTTAAGTTACGGGTGGACGGGGTCCTGAGGGACATGGTTTAGTGTTTTGTGGGAGTGGTTGGACTCGATGATCCAGTGGGTCTCTTCCAACCCGGTGATTCTGTGATTCTGTGATTCAGAGTCGATACACAACTGGACCAGAAATACACCACGAGAAACAAATAAAGACTGTGGGCAACAATTCCCAACCTGGGACAGCTGAAGTCACTGCCGTTCTTCTATGTTTTGCCAAGTCTGACCTCCAATCTGTCAGAAGCACACGGTCTGCTGTTCTGCTGACTTTTAGTCACTCAGAACTTAGCTGCAGTTGTACATCTCTTCCCGTGGATCAAAAGCCAGGTTCCATCTCCTCAAGCTCAAAATCCAAGGCTTAGCTCCAACTACAGGTACCAGAAGAGCTTGAGGAAGTGTCCTGTTGAACCAGTGATGGCAAAAGATGCCACTGGTTTGTCCAGGAACTGTTAAAATTCGAGAGTGTTAAAATTTGCACTTGTGCCAATTTGCATAACTGCACCTTGCCTGTCTTTAATACAAAAGAGTGACAGAGAAGGTACTAAAATAATGGTTAACTTTCTGAAAGCCAGTGTATCTGCTCCAACATACGTACACAGAAATTCCAAAAAAACCTCACTACAAACAATAGATTTTGCCCATCTGATATTATTTAGCTTCATGATGGGAAAAGAAAGTGTATTAAAAAAGAGTGGTCAGAGGATGTCAATCCAAACAGCCAAACTTCAAAAGCATAAGCTAAGGTAAAGATAATTTTTGGAAGAAGTAACTACAAACCAGGGTATCCATTTGAGTGCATGAACTCCACATGAGTCAAAGTAAGCAAAGCACATCTGGTTCAGGGCATTCCCCTGTAAATGCTTAAAGAATAAAGATGCAGAGAAAAAGATATCTTTCCCTTGCAGTTACAGGTCCATAGAATGGTTTGTGATGGAAGGGACCTCAAAGCCATCCAAGTTCCACTCCCTGCCATGGGCAGCAACACCTCCCACTAGATCAGGGGCTCCAAGCCCCATCCAACCTGGCCTTGAACCCCTCCAGGGATGGAGCAGCCACCACTGCTCTGGACAACCCAGGCCGGGGCCTCACCAGCCCCACAGGAAAACATTCCTAAAATCTCATCTCAGTCCCCCCCCTCTTCCAGCTGAAAATCATTTCCCCTGATCCTATCCCTGCACTTCCTGATGAAGAGCCCCTCCCCAACTTACCTGCAGTCCCTTTCCATACTGGGGATTAGCTCTGTGGAACAGGATCTTGAAGGACACCAGGCTCCATGAGCAAACAGTGCATTGTTGTGGCAAAGAAAGCCAACGGGATGCTGGGCTGCATCTACAAGGGCATCACTGGCAGAGAAAAAGAAGACACTATCCTGCTCTGCTCACCACTTCTCAGGCCACGTATGGAATACTGTGTTCAGTTTTGGTTCCTGCTATGCAAAAAAAAAGATGTAGCTAGGCTGAAAAGAGTGCAGAGGAGGGTCACAAAGACAATCCCGGACTGTGAAGCCTAAGGAAAGGCTGAGAGAACTCACTTTGCTCAGCCTCAAGTAAAGCAGGTTCAGGAGAGACCTTATCACCATGCTCCAGTATGTAAAGGGTGGCTGCAAAGAAGACAGACTCCCTTTTTACAAGGAGTCACAAGGAAAGGACAAGAGCTAACAGGTCCAAGTTACTCCTGGGGAGATTCCAATTGGTCATAAAAGTTTCACAATGAGAACAATCAGTCACTGCAATAATCTCCCCAGAGAAGTGGGGGATTCCTCAGCAGTGGACACTTCTAACACTCAAATGAACAGGGTGCTGGACTATCTTGTCTAGACCATGCTTTTGCTAAGAAAGATTGGACCAGATGGTCCTTAAGGTCCCCTCCAACCTGGTATTCTGTGATTCTACAATGATAGGAAGCTTTCCAACTGTATATTCAGTTCTCCAGTGCCAGTGAAAAACAGATTTAGCCTATATGATAGTGAACGAGTCCATCATGTCATTGTGTTCTGGTACCTTAATTTAAAATATCATTATTGGCGAATTCCTAGCTAGTACTGAACACTAAAAAGCATCCTGAAGGGTCACTCTGCAGGAATGCAACAGTTCCCACTAACAGTCTTAGACAGCAAAGCTGGGACACACAAATTGTTTCCACATTTTCGTGTTGTCCCACTCCTGTAGTTCTTTGGAAACCCAGAACCAGCTCTACAAGGAAGCATTCTGCATGATACAGGCCACCAGTTTAAGTCAGCTTTGCTACTGGCACCCATTCTCATTTTCAAAAGTCTTTCTCAGGTTATGTGTTTATTGTTTCTTCCAGACCTAAGACAAAAAAAAGGCAAAACAAAACAAACCCACAAAAAACGCAGCTACAATAGAATAGGTAGACTTCGGTGGACTCTTAACAGGCTAACTAGAAGGAATAAAAATGAGGTTCTTAAGATACAAAGAAATCAACTCAAGCCTCAACAGCAGCCACAGCACCATCAGTGGACTGTCCTTGCTGACGCTACTCACAATATTATTGTTACAGACGGAGCATATGCAAATGTGACATCTCAATGTTATTTACACACTGTCAGGAAGTGGTTAGACATAAAAAACCTGACAGATTGCATTTTTATTTCCACATACCAGAGAGAAAAAAAAATTATAAACCATCCATATCCCCCTTCTACAGAAACAAAAGTACGTATCAGGATACATCCCTGGATTCTAGGCTTCCAACAAAGCCACATATTAAATGTCACATTTTCCTATGTTTCTGGAGAACACAACGTAAAACACAGGAGTCCATTTTACCCACATCAGGTGTTAGTGACTTAGCAAGGACCGGTAATCAGTCAGAGATTAACAATGACACACAGTATTCCCACAGAACCTAAAGGCCTCTGCAGAGGCAGCTGGGACACCAGGGTCACGTCCCAGTAAAAGGCAGAGCTGCAGCTCTTGCCGGGCAGGGCAAAGCAGATGGAGCAGCCCCAGCCCTGGCCAGACTACATTCACCTCAGGAGGACGGCAATAAGACACACACAGCCACAGGCTCTGGCCATACCCTGGGTTGGGATCTGCCCTTCCCTGCCGACTGTGGTTGTCCCTAAACCCCCTCCCTGTGGGACACAGAGCTGAGCAGCTGCCCACCAGCTCCCATTCAGGTTGTCCCTATGGTCCCATGGGAACCCAGGCCTGCCATAGAGCTCCACTGGCCCTGAGCCACCCAGCCCCGCTGCCAGGCACTGAGCTCAAGGCCTTCCAGAGAGACAGAGCGTGCAAAAGGACAAAAAACAGCAAGAGGAATGTTTGTAAACACCAAGATTTAGGAAGCTGGGAAAAACGGACCAGGGTACAAGAAGCTGACTCAACATTGAGGGGTTGCAAGCCTACTGGAAAAAGACACACATGCTTTGCTGGCTTCCAAATTAGAGCATTGCTTAAAAACTGTCAATAATAAGCATTACTGTAACTTATTTAGAACATGAAATTCTGTACACATTTACCTACTAAGAGGAACAATTAAGTATTTCATTAACAACATTGGAATGTGGTTTTGTAAGAGGGATGAGTAGGAGCAGTACGGCAGGTCCATTACACAGCGGAGGCACAGGGCTCTGAAGGAAGGCATCACACATAGGGAACCCAAGGCCATCCGACAAAACCTTCCTGTTGCAGTTAACACACTCTACATGAGGAGGCAACAGTTTCATTGAGAACGCTGACTGGCACCCATTCCTCAGCAATCCACAGGATACAGAGGTAAGTAATCTGGGAAAGAGACTGCGCAAATCAGCAGTTTCCAAACACCAGCTCTCAACCACCACTTGAGAAGAGCAGCCCTTTAACAAATTAATGCAGGTCGAATCTCTCATCTTTTCTTCCCCACAGCATTTCTCCTGCCCAGTTTCCCTCAGAACAGACCTGTACCTACATGCTTTCACCATTCTACTTGTCCACACCCCATTTCTCTATATATAACCACATATGTGAACCCAGGCCAAGCATTTCCAAAACCTCTTTCTACCTTAAGCTGGGGGAACACTGTCTCTGATCCCCACTCACTCATTTTCCTCATAACGTGAACATACACAGACTTCTTGCATATGCCGTCTACATCACAAATTCTTCAATAATGGGTATTCAACTGGAAAATACATTTTCTTTTAACCATCTACTGTGAAAATATCTGTTTCTTTTAAGTGAACCGTAATTTTTCTCCTGATTTCATTTTCAGTTCTGGTATCCATCCCCACAGTGGATACTCCCTTTACTAAATGAAACTGTACATACTTTTATTTCCAGAGGAAGATGCGATAACAGAACAAGTGACTTTCATCAGGAATTCTCTACAGGGAGTTCTCATAATCTAACTAGCTTACAAGAAGGAAAACAGAAATGGCAACAAGTGTTTGGTATCAAGAGTACAATACCAATTTAATATGAATTTATATTGGAACTGCAAAATTTTTGAAGTGTCATAAAATAACCAAAAACATGCATAGGTACTATCTGGTATAAACCTTCAGCAATGCTCACTGCGGCTCACACAATGCTACTGCAGGTTCTATGCCATTTATACAAGCATAAGACCAACCCTAAAAAAAAAATCACTGTACACCCGCTTAACAGAGGAGAGCAAGACCAAAAAGTCACTGTTACCACTGTTGTGCAAGATGAAATTTGTTAGCTGGTACTCTGGAGTGAAGTACAACCAGATTTGTGCACTAAGCGGTGGCTGTCACACCCACCAGTCCTCCCCAGCAAGGGCCCAGGAACCACTTGAAGTAAAGGTAACACATCAACTATAACAAATACAGAGACAGCACAACATATACACATATAAGAAAGCCTGATAAGAGGGCTCTTTTGTTTTGTTTGACAACTAAGGTTGTGATAGACATGAAATACTTCTGAAAGCAATAAAACTAAGCTGTGCCATGCCGATAACTACAGCATGCACATTTTGTGTCAATGGGTCAGGCCAAAGAGTATTCATCAAAATTGTTCATAAAGTTAACACTAGCTGTCCCATACCAGAGCAGACTTTAAAATGTTTTTAAATCTCATGCAAATCAGATGCCATTTGCTCACCACTACCATCAATGAGCATAATAAAAAGGCAGCAGCTGCCTGTCTTAGAATACAGGAAAACTGAACGCTGCAGCTCTATACATTCCTTCTTTGGACCCTAAACACTTCAAACATGAACCTGGGAAGGAAGAAGGGAAGGGAGGCAGCACGGAGGAAAGCACCAAACACTTGGAGTTAGAGCAGAACGGAGAACACAAGCAGCTTACTGTGGAGCGCAGTGTAATCAGGAAGTAGCCATTATCCCGTCGCCACGAGTAGGGGCAGCACTCCAGAGCAGCTGGCCGAGGGTCTGCTGGGGTTTCAGTCAGGAAGGCAGACAGAACACATGCCGACTACAGAGCCAAGCCCTGCAGAGCCCAAAGGTCACCAGACGCCTATTGTCAAACACTCCCCTGAAAACGAAATGCAAGCAGGCGTTTACAGAGCTGCATCTGAGGAAGCGCCGAAAATCCACCCCAACCTCCCTCTGTGTTACACACAAAACATGGCTGTCTTAGTCAGAGATTAGCAATTATTGTAATGAGATCCTGCCGGAGAGGGTCAAACAGTGCTTCCTGCAGTTTACACGTCCCAGTTTCCTGGTAAACAAACGCGAGGCAGGTGGAGCGCCCGATCCCAGCGACACGAGCACCGGAGTGGGACATGCTGGGTGAAACATCCATCTGCATTTTAATTACATCAGGCAACGCGGTGGCAGAAAAGACAGAAACAACTGAACCATGAAGGAAATGTTTTCCACAGCGTTACACAGGCATCAGTGCCGCCGTTTGTTTTCTTTTTTAAGCCAGGCCCAAGGAAAACATTTTCTTTTCTTTTGAATTATGCTTATGTACACACGCCCCCAGAACAAACTGCTCAGAGTTGTTCTGGTACGAGACTGCTACGGAATAACCCAAACCAACCCTGGGGAAAAAAATGCTTACCACCACGTTCAGAATTTAAGCATCCATCCCCCAAAAAAGCATAATAACAGAATTCTACTAACAGTACTCAGAAATTATCAAGATTAACTTACTGAACACAATTTTAGAAGAAAAAAGAAAATAACTGAAGTGGTTTTGTTTAGTTGGGTTTTTTAGACTGCCTAATGCCTCTCCTCTATGAAAATCGATCACATATGGACTACACACATGGCAGTGATCCAGTGAGAAAAGTTAGTTGTTTTCTACCTGTCACTTTTCCAAAAGTTAGTTCCAACAAGCTCCAGTATAAAAATCACTTTCACAGTGTCTGAGGACATACCTGGACTACTATGAAAATTAAAAGGGAAATGGAAAAAGCAGCACCCACACACACCCCACCCCACAGAAATTCACTGACTGATGGAAGAAAAAGTTTGCTGCTCATAAGTGACTGGAATCGAGTGCTTGGTTTGCTGACAGAAGAGGGACTTTCTCTAAGGGATAAATACAGTCAATTCTTATATCGCAGCTCAACGCGAGTTAAACTGTGCAGTGCCCTAAAGCAGCAGCACAGGACCTGAACTTCAGCATGTCAGGAAAGAAGAGGTTATGTGCATTATAGAGGAAACATGCAAAGAGGAGAGTCCCTCTCTAGGAAACTCTGCAATAGGAAACAAGACCTAGGGAACACACCAAAGCAACATGTCTGAAGAAACAAAGCCAGGAACAGAACAATAATGAAGTTTCTAATCATGGAATGGTTTGGGTTGGAAGGGACCTTAAAGCCCATCCAACCTGCTCTTGAACCCCTCCAGGGATGGGGCAGCCACCACTGCTCTAGGCAAGTTGGTCCAGGGCCTCCCCACCCTCACAACAAAACATTTCTTCCTAAGATCTCACCTAAATCCCCCCCTTTTTCAGCTTAACACCCTCCCACCCCCCCTCCTATCCCTGCACTTCCTGATAGTGACCCTCCCCGGCTTTCCTGGAGCCCCTTTCAGTACTGGAAGCTGCTCCCTGGAGCTTCTTCTCTTCTCCAGGCTGAACTCTCCCAGCCTGTCTCCATAGAGAATAACAACGTTAGAAATACATCACAGCCGCTTTTCACAATAAATTCAAAAAACAAACTATGGAAAAGTGTGAGAAAAAAAATACAGAAAGCCTGTCTGGAATGATGAGGAAATAGGGGAAGGCGGATCTGTACACTGATCTCTGCTGCTGCAGGTACAGGTTGTGCTAACGAAGGAGTTACTCTTCCATTACATCCCCCCTAACAAGGAAAGCTCTATTAACCAGAGGGATCTCTGCAACCAGAGTATTTGAAGTAGGACCTTCACAAGATGTGCTTGTTATAGATATAATTAGTACAGGCACAATTTCCTAATCAAACACTTGGATATAACTCATTCCCTTAAGTAAAATCACATCAAAACTTCAGTGTTTCATTCATCTGTTTTTCTACTGTTACTCATCTCACAAAAACACAGCCTTGTCAAACAGCATATAGTGTTTCTGAAGAAAACAGTAAAAATCCAACTCATCAAGTAAGTAAATCTGCAAAGACAAGAAGCAGCAGAACTCTTAGCAGTAGTGTTACGACAGCTTTAAAGAGAAACTTGTGTTGTATTCAGTCAGAGGAAGTCTGGTACTAGCATGACTGCAAACATGGTCTCACATAAAGACTGAGGTGATCATGATTTAAGGTCTCAATCTGGGAATTATTCTTGAGTGAAAAAATCTGTATGCTAAGATACAGCCACAATGAAATTGAGTCTTACATGACTCAGGGAGAATTGCATATGACAGTTCCACATGTTAAAATACAAGATCAGAAATTATGATTTTTCTAGAATTATTTCCATCCATGTTGCTCATAATGTGAAAAATATTTACTGTGGAACAGCGGTTTCACATTGCAGTGACAATGAAGGAGGGGGCAACAAAAACTTGGCATTGGGAACCGCAAAACAGAAGGTCCACGCTCACTGTCGGAGCTCCAGGTTGAACCAGACCCTACCCCAGTCACAGCCTGTGCAGGATGATAGAAGTGTAACTTGTTTTCTACCAGTGCAATCATTAGAAAAGCTAAACATACTCAACTACAACCCACTGCCTCCCCATCAGTCAGCAAGAGAATAATAATTCAATAAAAGATGTGTTCAGACCAAAATTCTGCAGGCTACTGAAACACTGGTGCCCATTAAAAAAAACTCTATGCTTACAGAACAGGCCTAGCAAGATACAGAAATGTATGACACAATAAGCCACTGCTCCAGCAATGTCTAAGTACCCACCAGAACCTGCCTGTGTAAAACTGTACACAGCATCAACTTGAGAGGCCCAGCTGAAAAGTTACCATCTTTCTGGGAGATTTCTTTTTTTAAAAAAAAGAGTATCCGTTACTGTATATTAGGATGGTGCAAATTCCAATTAAACTCCTGTTTACCTGTGTCCATGCAGCTCATTATAAAGCAGCACAAAACTGGCTCTACTGATTTATGCCGGTGGGTTTGGTTTCACTGTTCATGCTTTTGTATATTAATCTGACAAACTAAAGGTAGAAAAAAAGTAAATTTCAGCAATTTTGCTGTGAAAGTCCCCAGGGGGATGTAAAGCAGCAGAAACTGCTGCAGTATCACCCGTGCACTTGGCCAGGAGACCAGCAACAAACATGCAGATCCACATCAGTTCCAAACATTTCGTAACAGAAACAAGCGTCTTGAGGATGAAGAGGGTCACAGGCATCCTTCTGCAACAAACAACACCAGCTGAGGGATGGGATTCAAGGGGACCCATACAAAACAACTCAAGAGGCTGCAGAAGAACTCAATGCTGCAACAGGTGATGGACATTGGCACCAATCTGGGAATTAAAAAAGCTCCACAAACAGGTGCTGCCCAAGCTGAATGAAAACCAAATTGCCATTATGAACTTTGCTGTGCAATGCTTTTGCACAAGAAAAGTGACCTGTTTGTTTGTGACACGTGATGGAAAGGATTCCATACGAAAGCCAACAGCATTCTGCACCGTGACTGTACACAGGTAAAGCACGAAACACTTCCTCAAACCCAAGAAGATCATGGCCACTGTTTGGGGGTCAGCCAAGGGGAATCACCCACTGTAACTCCTTGAATCCTGGAGGAACCATCACAGCAGAGGAGTATTGCCAGGGAACCAACAGAACACTCCCAGAACAGCAACATTCACATCTAACACTCATCCATGCAGGAGGGTGAGGTTTTTTCCCCTGACAGTGCCCAACCGCCTGTTTCAAACAGTTCTGCAGTAGCTGAACGAACTGGGCTACAAAACTCTCCCGCACCCCCTCTCTCCCCAGAGCTCTCACCAAACCATGACCACATCTCCAAGCATCTTAACAGCTTCCTAAAAGAGAAGGGTTTCCACAGTTCAGCAGCAGTTCAAGATGCCTTTCAAGAATTCATCAGTTCTAGATTCCAGAATTCTACACTACTGGAACAAACAAGACTTGCTCCTTGTTGGCAAAAATGCACAGATTCTAACAGGTCTTGTGTCAATCTGTAAATTTTACGCTAAGCTGAGATAGACTGCTCAAAATTTAATGGTTAAAAATGGCAATTCTTTTTGCAAAGACCTAATAGCAAATTCTAACTAGAAATATGGATGTTGAACACAGGTCAAGTCATAAATATGGGTATTGAAAAACAAATTTTAAAAACATGAAAAGTTAGAAATATTTTTAAACTACATACAGTACCAGTGAGCAAAGTACTTGAATGTCTTTTATTGTGATTTCAAACATTGCCAAAGCAATTCAATCTATGGTCATATAGCAAATAAAAAATCCTGAAATTTTATTTATGTTATTAATAATTTTTTAAGTAAAAAAACAAAGACTTTTCACAGTTCCTTGTGTTCTGACATTCCTGCCAAAGAGATTTCAAACAGTTAAGCACCAAACCACTCCAAAGTGTAAGAATCACCTCAACACTCTATCAAAAAACCCAGATATTAACCTCAAAGGACAGAGGTGAGCCTATCTAGAACTACTGCTTCGTTCCGGGCATACCATTCCAAAGGAAGTTTTGATTTGAAACTTCATTGTTTACCCTATGATAAAGAAGTATAAAAGCAGTTAAGCCATGAATGCTGCTTACCGGCCCAAGGCAAACACATAATCCCTCTGTAGCCTCCAGTGAGGGCCAGCAAAACCAGGCCTGTTTTTTGCATCACACCTTGATATCGACACCACTGCTGCACAAAACAGACTGTTTCACAGCAGAAACACTTCCTTTCAAAGGCATGTAGTGATATGACATGGGGAGGTGGCTATAAATTGGAGAGGGCAAGATTTTAGACCAGATATTAGGTGGAAACTCTTTGCAATGAGAGTGGCGAGGCACAGGAATAGATTGCTCTGAGAAGTTGTGGATGCCCCTTTCCTGGAAGTGTTCGAGGCCAGGTCAGATAGGCCTTGAGCACCCTGATCCAGCAGCAGGTGGCCCTGCCCACGGCACAGGAGTTGGAATTAGATGGTCTTTAAGGTCCCTTCCAACCCAAACCATTCTATGATTCTACAAAAATAGTAAACACTGAAGAATATAAACACAATACCTGAATCCAGCATCATCTACACCCTGCAGCCACAATTTTGCAGAGGATGAGTGCCCTACAGTCAGTCTCTCTGTTCCACCTCCTCCTTATTCTGGTTGCATACACTGGCCAAAATGCTCATCATTCCTTTTAACAGCCTTTTGGTCCTCACTGAATTATTCACCAAAGGCACAGACACTTCATCTATCAATCTGATCCTCAAAGTGGTATCCTGGCATTGGAACAAACACAGTAGCTCCTACAGAGCCACCACTCAGGAAGAGCCAGCAATATTCCCTACTATCAAACAAGACCCCTAACCAAGCCCCCATGAGAAAAGAAGTGTTTCAAGGCACGGAAACATCACTCGAACACACAGCAAAACAGTTTGTTCTTTACATTATTACGGCACCCAACAGTACTCCCCATGTTGACTTATTACTTACAACTAATCACAGAACTATCAAAATCCCAAATTATAATTTATTTAGTAGCATTTCATACACTTGCTAGTAGATTTCTACCTCACAAACTTTCTATAAGGAATAAATACTGGAAAAGCATATAAATATATGTGAATTAAATAATTTTGGTATATTTTCATATTTTTGTATCAAAGTCTTCTCATACATCCCCTCTCATTTTGAATATTGTGTTTATCAGAATGTCTTAATATTACAGAAACAAACGTGTTAACTGGACACTTGGAAACAAAAGAAACTGAAGCATGTCCGGACCTGAAGGAACCCTACGTATCAAAACATGTCATTCCATCATAAAGTTGATAAACAGGTTGTCAATATTTTTCAGTATATTCCATTAAAATAGAGTGACTGGAGTTAGATGAGATTTGAGACTGAGATGATGTTTGTTGCCATGTTCTATGTATGTTATTATCAGCCATTTTAAAAAGCTTTACAGAGACCCATGTCACACCTAAACTTCTTTTTTGAGATCATAAATTCAGTATTAACTGTTATTCATTCAAACTGAAGGTTTTGGGGAAAAGACCCCATAAGCAGCAAACACGGCAAAGAAATGCAAAGAGACTGCTCATTGTCACAGAAATAAACATTAATTTACCATTTCATTGGAAAATTCAAATATAAAATTATTTTGAAAATATGAATATGTTTCAGGAATTTTAAAGGTTAGAATGCATAAAATATTTTTATCTGTTGTCAGAACATACACAAACACACAAGCACAGACCCTCTGAGAATACAATATTCATTTTGCTGCAGAAGAACAGACATTGCATAACAATGAGATTTGCTAATGAAATCAGCCATCAACCTGGAATACATATGTATTAAACCAAGACCTCTGTGTCATTTTCTTTTTGCATCATTTGTTCTTTCTCTCATTTTTCCTCGACCTTTCAGTGTCTTGTCCCCCTCCTGCTCTCGCTGCTTCAAGTACAGCAACATTGCAAAATATTTTAACAACATACATACAACACTTTATTTTACAATATTTATTTCTCCACTTATTGTTAAACGCGGATTCTAATCGTGTGAGTTCTACCAGCATTGTTAACGCAGCCTTGAAAGAAAAATCAATGGGTGCTAAGGAGACAAAGGGATTTGATTTCTCTGTAAACAGCAGGAATATCTAGTAAAACCAGGTGTCACTTGGCACAAACTGTACTTTTGCAGCTAAAGGTGCACACCAATCATTACAAGAATTTACTATGATGATATTTTTTTAAATCTTCTCTATATTTATATAGTGATTAAGCAAGGAAGAGAATGTGGAACCTTTACATGAATAAGAGTAATTGCTTTGCATGAACACCCAAAGTCATCACAAAAACAAGTAAAACAATTCGGCAAGGTCAGGAACACACATACAAACACACGGCATTTGTATCAGCTACACAAAATTCTACTGAAAGAGAGATGAGTACTGAATGGAATTCTTCATTCTGCTATTTGGAGCTAACCATAGCAATTAAAACATTAAATAGTATTTTAAAAGACATGTTTATCTCATTATACGAATACCACTTTTCTGTTTTGCAGGATATATGCTCCCTTATACTTCACAGCTAAAAAGCAACCTATTTACAGCCCGTGTTTTGAATTCCCCCCAAAACTATTCAAAGTTATACCAGAGCTCACTACATTTTTCTGCTGTTCTCATTTTAGAGCCTTTTAAATTAAAAAAAAACAACCTAATACGATTGTGTTGCCACAATGCCACTATCAAGTTAACATTATTTTTTATAAGCTCCAAACTCACACCAAAAAATAACAGAGAACAGTAGAAAACACATCTCTGCTGGCCTCTTTGTTAGGCTTGGGGGTTTTTGTTTATGTGTTGGGTTTGATTGCTTGTTTTTCTACTTTCTTTTCCAACTAACGCTCCAAAGCCCTAACTCCACGAGGATAAATCACCAATTAGTTAGCCACTCTTAGTGCATCAGAACTGTACAGAACTCCTTGGGAACAATGAAAACCATTTTTAATTTATTTCCTCATTTTATCCTGAGGGCTTGAGGAAGCTATTCAGTTGTTCTATACTCATGATGGCCGTCACACCACCAAAGAAGCAGAAGGCACAGGAGACCACTGAAAAACAGAGGGAAAGTAAAGAACTGCCTGCAAATGGCATTACCAATCCCTGGAGCAGGGGAAGTCAAATTGTTGCTATACAGCCCAGGAAGAAGATCGTCAAGATATTGGACATAATGAACAGGTACGTAACTGAAAGCATAAACATTTCCACCAATGCTCTTCATATATGCTCCAATCTTCCTTTTTTGGTTAACAATCACTTATGTCACTGAAAGCTTTGAAAGATGAAAGCCTATAACGCACAGCCTTGTTTTCCCTTCAATTTTTCTCACTTTTAAAGATATGTGGCTACCTGATATAAACATCCCAGCGTATGTTACATGAACTCTTATTCATGCATTACAATGTCCAAATAAAAAGACACATGAAGACTATTTTCAACCACCTGGTATCAAAAAAACCTTCCATTTCAATTACAAAGCATTCATCCTTCTGCAAAAGAAGCAATCTAGGCTACCTCTCAAAACGAGGCACAGGCAGAGGCACAGTTAAATACAGCTGGCTCATCTTTAAAAGCAAAGACCACAAACTCCAGGGTCTGCAAAATAGAGACGCTAACGCAACAACCTTGACCCCTGAAAGTGCTGGGTCATTTTCTCCTGTGATGAAAAGTGATTGCGTTCTGTAACTCCAACCATTGCTGGAGAGCGTGGCTGGCAGGCAATGACTGGGAAACGTCTGCACTTTTAACAATGACTTATCACCCAGTAATGTAGGTCAACTGACCAACTGAGCGCCTTTGACAAGATGTTACAGGCTCTTGAAGCCATATACTACAACAACTGACAGCAATGGTTTCATTAGGGACCAAACCAGTATATATGGGACCTAGGGATATAGAGAACTGTTAAAGGGCTTAGTCTTAATTCCAATGATTAAACGAGAAAGACTCTGAGATACCAAAATCTACAGTACACAAAAAAATAGGTGATTTTGGCACGTAACTCTCAGGACAGATGCATGGCTGCCAAGCACCAATTACAGGACATCAAACTTCATAACTTGCACAACCTGGCACAAATCTCCCTGACAGGGATACAGAAAGCAGTTACTCAACAGATAAAAGTGAACCCTCATCCTACTAAAACAGATCCAACCTCAGAGAAGAACACCGATGAAACCATGCCAGCAGTACAGAACTAGCTGCTGCATGGTGCTAAGAGATACCTGATTTTTTATCAATAAAGTAGAAACATGAACTCAGAAATGAGACTGAATTTTTCAACACTATTTACTTTCTCTGAAATGACCAGAAATAGCTTCTGCGATGTACAGTCTAAAATTTGTATGTCTCACTAGAGCAAAGCACACAGATATAGATGTGCTGAGTATGAACACATTCCAAAAATTAACTCTGTCCAGTTTACTGCAGGTTTTGTTGCAATTTTAAAATCACGTTCCACAGAGTGAGTAGTTTGCAGACCCAGTTTTAGAACTGTGCTGTACATGTGGTCATATCTATGGACACACACATGCCTTTATTGTCAGGTTAAAAGCCATTCCTGGCACCTCACGGAGAAACTGCGAGGATCCTTCAAAGCTTATTGCCTTAAAAATCTGGTGATGAAGCTGGCTTATGTTTTTTGATAATTAAATACCCCAAACTGTACTGAATTACAATGACTACTATTTATCTACTTTCTGGGGACAGAAGTGGAGGAGAATTTATTAACGCACAGGAGGAACTCCTGAGTACTGGAAGGTCACAGCCTATGGGCTGAGCTGCTGAGTGAAAACATCCATGATGTTCCAGAGCTGCCATTTTTCTTCCTTGACAAAGACTCCATCTGCCACAGAGCCATTTACAGCCTCTGAGTCAGAATATCAATGATTTCCAACCATTCTGCAAGCCTACTTTCACCTTGACATCACCTCTGTAAAGCACACAAGCGGATGATACATCGAAGCCCTCCACACGCTCTGAGCCCATACTTTATTCAGCTGACATGCATTTATGTCTTAGAACACAGCATTTCTTTACTTTCTTGGAGTTGTGCAGGAATATTAAAACTCAAAATTCTACACCCTTTTCATTGTTGTGCTTGTTTCAAATAAAGTACCTTCAGAGAGCTTAAAAGGAAACCTGTCAGATATTGACAAAACATCAGATCATTTGAAATCTGTACTTATTACGGAAGGTACTTGCACACAATCTCAACTTATTTTTTCTTCTCTAATTAAAAAAACTAGTAAGATTCTGATCACAGATCACCATGCAGAATAAACCACCACAGCTTCACTTAAACCAGCAAACCTGCATGCAGCTCTGCAGCTCTCGATGTATATACAAACTGTGTTAAAAAAGAGATCCCAGACTAGAGCTGAGGAAAAAAAGGGAAGAGAATCCTGCCTTACTGATTGAACACCCAAAGGACTGGGTCCTCAAAGAAAACTATTATCCATGGATAGATAAAACCTATTTCCTTATACATATATTTTCTTGTGTATACAAACACACACTCTCCATCAAGTATGAACATATACAGCCCATCATCAGGTTCATCACAACATGACTTTAATGAATGTATTCCTTGATAACAACTTTTGCAGTCTTCAAATTCAGGTAGATGTTGGTACTGCAGAGTACTTTTTAAATGTACACACTTGCAGCTTGATTTTACAGTGAAACTGGACCACAAGAGGCCCTATTTTGATCACAAATATACATGTAATCCCACAGTAAGATACGATCCCACAGTAAGATGTCCCAACCATTGCCATACAAACCCCCTTATGTTAAAAATAGGGAGTAAAATACTTGAACACCAGACAAAACTCACAGTAATTTTATGAAACTGTACTTCTTAATACCTATAAAGCACGTATTTTACAGTCTCAGCTTTACCTCCAATCCTTTCTTCTCACTGCCTATGCCTTTACTTCTTCCAGTTACTGTCAGACATTTGATAAACTGAATCCACTCTGATTCCACAAGCTTTCTGCCTGCCACCCACTTTGTTTAGGCTGTTCTTAATATTCCAAACATAAATACAATTTAAGACAAGATTATTTTTCCAAATCCATATGGAAAAAACATCCCTTCATCCCTCAAAATCAATTGTTCCCTATAATCTCCCTGGCTAAATTGGACGAGGGCCCCGACTGACTGCAGCATAAAGCTGAACTCGGTAAGGCGCTGCCTTCATGCTTGCCTTAGAAAGGGCAGGATCAGATATACAGGGACATATATCCAACATCTTTATTTCATGTCTAACTGGTATTTACCTGACACTCCCCTATCACATCTCTCACCCAAAGAACTAAACCAAACAAAAACAATGCACAAAGCGTGTTCAATATCCCACCTGCTGTCAATATGCACTTCGGTCATGTATTATCTCCTCTGCATTTCAACTGCCCCTACCCATCTCCTCATTACCACTAATTACTTTGGTTTTTCAGTGGCGTGTAAGCAGGCTGGGAAAGCGTATAACACAAGGGAACACCTGCACACAACATCCGTGACAAGTCAAATATGGACCAGCACTTCATTGTTTGCTATTTTCTGTGCCTAAGGATCAAACCTGAAGAAGGGCACTATGCTGCATCCAAATTTAAGAAAATGTGCCCAAACTTGGGAAAACCAAGCCCAACAGAAAAGCAAAGGAACACATCTTTAAGAAGAGGTACTACAATGAAGAAGAGCTAAGGAGGTGACCAAGATACAGTACTCGGGCATGGTCAAATCCAGGAGACAGCACTACTCTACAAAAGACATCGGTGATGTTGCGGAAGGACAGTGGAAACAAAGCCTATCACTGTATCACTGAAATCCAGGACCTCAGTCTTAAAACAGCAGCTGTCTCACACCGTGTATCTGAAGCTAAAGTATGTCACTATTTTTATCTTTCTCTTACTTGGAATTCCAGAATGGAGATGGAGCCCTCCAGATAACGCCTCACAAGGGCCAAAGGGGGCAGTGGGCTTACTGAAATGCTGCTTCATGAACAGACCGTGGCCCAGGGTGTATAAAGGGGGGCCAGCAAGGATGATGATTCTGGAATATTAGCCCATCAGACCGCCTGGATGCTACAGATCCTTGATGGCAGTGCTTGCTTTTGTTCTCTTACTCTCTATATATTTCTTTCCAGCTGTCTCATATTTCTTCAGGGGAGAATTTCAGTGTACAAAATTTGTTAATGGCAGCATCTTTCCCCTGACTGACCTTGGCTTGTGGCAGTCGCTGGTCACTGGCTCGCCACCACAGAGTGACTCTGATGGTGTATTTTGTTCATTTAAGTTCTGGTTTTTTATGGTTGGATTTGATGATCCAGTGGGTTTCTTCCAATCTGGTGATTCTAATACCTTTGCCAGGACTGCTTCCTGCGCTCTTGCCACCACACCCAGCACAGCTGGTCCCTCTGCAGCAAGCGTGTGTCTGACCCGTGTCCAGCACGTGCTCTACCAGAGCCCCCAGGGTCTTTCTGCCACTGCCCACAACCTCTCCCAGTAGGCAAAAATCTCTTTTATTCTTATTCATCCACTATTAGTAACAGATTTATGGACTACTGCAGCAACGGAGGAACTGAGCTACAGCCACAAGGGAAGCGCAAGCCCCAGCCGGAGAGACACTGGTCTGCATGCTGCTGTTTCCATCTACAAAGCACATCTATGCTCTTCCAGTCATTAAGTTAAAAATAAAAGAATTCTCAGTGTTTATTTAATTGAGGATCCCAGCTGCCTTCTCAGTGTTGCCTCTTTTGATTCCACTAGTTCAGATTTTCTTTATCACCACAGGATTTGCTATTTACCTTAAAAGAAATCAGAAAATAAATTAAATACAGCAAATTTAGTTTTGCCTGAGGATCTTAAAGACTTCAAAAATGCAATCAAATATCAAATGATTCACAGTAATATTATGAATTGTGATAACAGCAAATAAAAACCCCACGTACAATAATGCCTCCCTCCTCAAACTTGTAACCCTGACCCAGACCACATATTCTGGAGCTCTCCCACGGTGAACCAGTGATCTGCTAAAAGCAGATTTCCAGCTGAAACAGGAACGCAAGACTCTGATTAGCACCAGCACAGTCCCTGAAGACTTAAGACTCCAAAGGTAAGGCTGCATTGCTTACATACAGAAAATTATCTTTTCAATTGTTGATTAGAAATGTTTTACTAACCTAAACATCTAAATTATAGAGCTACTGTACTGTACTGTACTGAATAATTAAATTCAATGAAAAAAATATTTCTCGTGTTCCATAAGCGGACAAAGCTTTTTATCTAAATGCTGAGAAGAGTTCTTTGCATAAGAAAAGCAAAAAAGCTAAAGCAAACAAAGTGAAAATTCTTATCTAATTATAGGTACATTCTGAAAGATTCTGAACTTTTACAACTTTTTAAGCAACTGTAAACAACAAACACATTTTGTGTAAACGGGTTGCTGCTGTTGCAAAGATAAAGCCAGCTGGTCTTAACAATGCAGTGATACCACCAAAAATTCAATTTACATCTGAGCTCCTCCAGTTGCCATCTGTACAGTAAAGCTTAATAAACCACTTATTCCTTCTAACAGACGCTAATCACGGATTGACAATAGATAATCAAAATCTGCTCTTTAACCCTTTCAGCAAATAACAGTTATCAAATCTGGTTCACAGAAATGGTATTAAAATAGTTGGGAGTAACTCTTGTAGAAGTTGTGTCAATAGCAGTGGGGTTTATTTCATTTTTTAAAACTGACTTCCTGTTATAAAATACAAGAAATCAAATGCAGTCTCAAAGCTGAAAAGACTAGTAGGTATCACAGAGAAATGTACCGTTTATTAATCTTTCCCTGAAACTTCCAATTATTTTGTAATTTTACTTTCATAGTTGTTTTATCTAACACAATAATTTGTTTTCCTTGATAAATTTTAACATACACAAACAGGCAAGTATATACATGCAGACACACAACAATCATATTTGCAGACACATCAGTAACATACAGCAATAACACTTTTATTTCAATTTTAATGAGATTATTTTCTAAAAATAGATATGCAAAAATAAGTAAAGGCATAATTGCCTTCTGCCTCTTGTTTAAACTGTATAATTACTATAAGCACATACATCTATTAAAATAATTTTATTTTTAGTTTCTTAGTCGGTGTCAATTGTTGTTATATTGAAGTAAAGATATAATTAAATCCATGGGTGTTACACACGTATGAAGGAGGTGAACTCTCACTTTCTTTGGAGGGTGGGCTGTTCTGGAAGCTGTATTATTTTTTCTGAGCTTGCTGAGCATACATCCACCTACGCTGTCAAAAAACAACTGCTGCTTTTCAAATACTGTCACTACAAGCAACACACAGCACGTTTTCATGGAACCACAGCATGGTTCAATTCCAATTCCTTATCAATAGTTTCTCATCAGTTGCCATTTCCCGGACTTTTTACTAACTCTCGCTTACAGTTCAACAATCCCTTTTTTGGTGCAATTCCTTTTCTTCTGAGACATGGCAGAACAAGTGATAAAGCAAGATGTTTGCCCAACCTGCCCATTTTGCAAGTCTGCTGTGTTTTCATTTATTTTGCAAACCAACTGCTATTTACAAACACTTAAGTTTCATGTAAGGGAAGCACTTTTCTTGGCTAGGAACATTTCTTTTGTTGTTCCCCTTCAAACTTCTAGTCACCAGCTCGGAGCAGGCCAACGCATGCTTCATTTCTGTGTAAAGAAACCAGGCAGCTTCCAAAACTTGTCAAACCCTCACTCCTGCTTTCTGTAGAAAGCATCGTTTACAGATCCTTCATCTTCCTTTGTTTAAAATATTGGTTTTCACCTCCACCCTCCTTTTCCTCCCCCAGAATGGAAAAAACTGAAGTGTAGCTAAGATTTTTCTCCTCACTGTGGCACTTGCCAGCTCTAATATTCCCGTAAAGGCAACTCCTCTCCTAAACATAGTTTGTCATGAAAAACCCCTCTTGGTCAAATTCTTAGGCCTCTCTTCTCAAGTTTACTTTAACTCTAGAAAATTTTCTTCAGTCTTCTGCTCAGAGAGTATGTGCTATGGGTTAAAGCACTGACTGTCCCCACAAAAACGTGAGATGTCACTAAGGATATGCTTTTTCTCCTTTTTCAGAGATATAGTTCTTTTCATCCCTCAGAAAAGTTTTAGGTAACTTACAGTTGGCCATAAATGCACAGGCAGAATAAACCGGTACACTGTGTTAGTACTAGACGTGGCCTCCAAAAGAAGCTTGTTGAGAGAGATATATGTGTGGCTATTACTTCCTTTGTATTTTTAAAGGCCTGTGGGAAAAATTACCAAAAAGTGCAAATCTTCTTATAAATCCCTCCTGTTAGTCTCCAATTACATGATCAAAGGGAGAAAACTTAGGCATGCCAGCTTGCCCATTTATCTACGGAGGAAGGCACTTTTGTGTTCAGCATTGATGCCGACTGTTTCAGGGTAACCGAGGCTGGCTGCAGCTGGCTAGCAGCTCCCATTTCATGGCTGCAGATCTAGGGAAACCTGCCCATCGACACAGGATCTAGACCACTTTGTGGGCAATAACTCTCAAAACACTGAGGAGAAAGGAGCTCTCATGACACTTGAATGCTCAGGAAAGTCATAGGGAAATTCTCAACTTGATCAATGGTTGTTTTCTTACTTGTATGTACCTGTATCCTCCATGGGATTTCATCTCCTTCCCAAGGAAAAGGACTTATTCTGTATTTTTTTAACAATATCTCACAAGTAGGAAAGTTAGCAGGGTTCATTTTTTAAAGCCCAAGGTAGCAGTAGTGTTTAAAACTAACTAGATACTATATCCCTACCTGCTCCTAAACTGGAAGCTGCTTCTAGAAAGCTTCACCATCTTTCTTCTGGCACAGGGAGCCTGGGAAGGTGCCAGTCTTTCAGTTTCTGTACATTCCAGAAAAAAACATTACTTCATTTACAAAAATCAGGGTTCAGCTTTTATGAAAAGAGAGCTTTCAATTAAAGCTGGCTCACCGTACAGAAGCTGGCAGTACACTCCTATGCTATGGAAAACTTCACAACTTCGGATGCCTGCAATAAATTCTAAATCCGGGTACAATCCTCCAATTTTTGTCTATTCTTGCAAATTTCCTAGTTGTGTTTTTTTTTTGTTTTTAAATTGGCTCAGTTTGCTGCTCCCCTCTTTCAAATAGCAGCTAGTTTCCCCTGCCCCACCGACCAGCCCTCAGATCCCTGTCTGCTCAGCAAGGCGTTCACTGGAAAACCATTCATTCAACCTTTAATTCACTTGATGCCTTCTACAGGACAGATCTGCTCTCCTCACATAAACCTCCTTGTTCTTTGTACTCAGCAGATGTTGGTGCTCTCCCCGTGCCTGTAAACACCGTATTAAGTCACAAGCCGTGGGTTCAAAAGCTTCTCTTTCTCTGTTGTACAGAGCATGTAGATGTACACTTTAAGTACTTCTAAAACTTGGACCATTTAAAATTAATCTAAAAATTGTTTTAATCAGCATGCAAAAAGGAATGATTTGGCGCTTTTTTTCCTATTGTCAGCGCAAATTATATCTTTATTGATTGTAGCCTCTGAAGACATGAAGGTCGCTACTGAAACATAAAACTCCACTGTATCACCCAATATTGTGCCTGCAACCTAAACAAGGCATTTGTTAACCAACATATCTCATTACTGGTCATAAAATTAAAATAAGTCTTTGAAATTTGCATATTCCATTTGATATACAATTTCTATGTAAATACATATATATATAGGGTGTATTATCAGAAGTGCATGAAGAATTTACACAAGGAGCACAAAAATAACAAACTTGTAAAATACCTTCAAACCTACTTCAGATTTTCCTCTCCTCCTTTACGTACCTGACAGACAGACAGTAAATATTATAAAAGTTCAAAAGCGTGCCCAAAAGCCTGACCTGTGAGCTAGGCCAAGCTGGCCAGGTGTTCTGTTTAAATATCTCCCTATTCTAGTTTTCATTGTTACCTCTGTCTAAAGCAAAGTACTGGATTAAGATACAAACACTCTGCTTGCTCTAGTTAACCTGGAAAAGACAAAGCAAACTGATGGGAGCAGAGAAGTCTTCATTTCCTAACAAGTCCAGTAAACTACTGACACCACAAGACAATTTATGCTCATCATGTAGCAAAACACCAAACATTTTTCTGACTATTCAAAACTCTCTTCAAAGCTGCTAAAACTGATTTTGGAACCAAAACTCTCAGCACAATCCCTGCATTCATCTTCAGTATTCCCTAAGCTGTACAATGTCAGACATCAGAACGACAAAAGGCACACTGACAGTGTACGACACACTGAAATTACAGCCTATCAGATTTATATTTCAAGCTTACATACAAAGAAATGCAGAAAGAATAACAAGTGTTACTGTGGACTTTAACTATCAAAGACAGGCTCAAGAGTTCAACTGGAAGGCACAGAAGTAACTGCTTGTATGGACTGAGCAACCAGAGTTCTTGGCTAGACCTGTACTTAGCATCCGTTTGGAACCAGGGCCTGGGCACAGAACTCAGCACTGAGCCATACAGAACATGACATCTGTTTTTTCCCTATGTGATTCTCATCTCTCAGAAAATTATCAGAATGACTATTGCCACAGCTTACTCACTGTGATGAGCGTGGTCAGTCCTGCAGCATCGCTGTTCCACAGCCTGCAAAGAGAAACAATGATGAGCTCAGCCGTCCTCTCGCCAGGTCACTGTCACAGGGATAGACCCATCAAACACAACAGTGACATTCCTCCAGCATGTTTGTGAGATATTTCCAGCGCACTGAGAACACTGTAGTTGTTTCCCACACTCAAGACGAAGCTATGGACAGACCCATTTCAGCCAGATGTCAAGTACCAGAACATCATATGTGCAGCCACCAGTCAAATACACGGACGTCCTACCCTTGCTGAACTGTGAACAACACAGCACAACATGTTCCCCTGTGATGTACACAGTGAGTCAGAGACATCTTCTAGTTAAAATGCCAAATGCACTCTGGCCTCCCAGAAATCAGCTGGAACATTCAAAGTTGTTTATAGGAACCAAAGTTTAATTCCATTACCGATGTGCAATAGTGCAACTTCATATTCTCCTTGTGCTATGAGAGCTCAGAAACATCCCTCTGTCACTACAAAATCCACACATATTTCAATGAAAACTTAAAACTAAAAACATTTGGAACGCTTGCTTCGATTGGTTTCTTCCCCAAATTTTTTTCCCCCTTGAGTAGATCAAGTTTTTCTAAAAACACAATGTACAGAAAACAGTAACAGAGGAAACACTTGGCATACAACCAGGCCAGGAAAGTGTTACTTGCAGTAGAATGTTACTTGTAGCAGAAATCTGGTATCATTAGGGGTTTCTAGTTTTTTTTTTTCACTGAACACTAGTGAGGAGTCACTGAAATATTACATTTCAATCTTTTAAAATTAAAAGGGTCCTTTCTTAATCCCTTTCTTGAAATACTTAGCAGAAATACAGCAGCACAGCCCTCCATTAAAATATCACATGCTACTGCACAAATCACCCAGCATGAATGTACAGGTGTCACACACATTTGTCAGGCTAATAAAAAGCCTGTATTCAGCAGGAAAATATTAGTAGTATATTCAAAATTACAGGTAACAAAACCAGTGCTAGTGCTGAATTCATCTAATGCAGTGGTCAAATATTCTTTCTCCCAAAGAGTGTTGGTTGCACAGTCAAGATTTTAGCAAAGGTCCAAATCCAAGCATTTTACGCATTGGGAAAGTAAATTTAGTCAGATCCATTCACACAAACTGACTCTTTTCATAAGCCAAAACTAACTTCAGTTGGGCAACTTCGTACCACACACAACTGACTGACAACACCCTGTGTATCTAATACTCTCCAAGTCAAGGAAAATAAAGTGCATCTTGATGCAACTGCTGTAAACCTGAGCAAACAAATTAATTTTCTAACAACAAAAACAGACTTCTCTATTATATTATGTAAGAACAAACATAACTTCCCATTTCTTACTCAAGTAAAGAAACAAATGCCAACACAATGCAATGTGCATAAAGTGCATCACATACTGACTTGGTTCATTCTCCCATATGCTGTAGATATTCACAATAAACAAATTACCAAGTTAACCAGAACCCATTGTCAGTGTTCATCAATAAAGAAAATGATGATTATTTAATGCTGGTCTTGTGTTACCGAGGTTGTTTATTCCCTTTCCAGAGACTAAAGTGTTAATCCTTCTGAGTTTCACTCACTTGCTAACCCAACAGATCAGCAGCCACTGTCAGTAAATCAGTGCTCCAAGACCTCTCAAAGAGGGAGAGCAACGACTGTCCCTTCGAAGGGGAGAGGAAATGGGCACATCCAGGCCACCCTTCCCTCCACACCCTGCCTTCCTCATCATCACAGAAACATTACAGGCTAACCTGTTGGGATGGACTGGAACTTGGCCACATGGATTTTCTTAAAGTTAATCATGTTTTCATACACGGAGAGCTAACTTTGCCCGGTATTCACTTCATCTTTAACGTAACTTTATGAAAACTCTTTTGTTTTTACAAGCTGGGCACCAGTGGAAAACAAAAATCCCAGGGATTAATTCATGCTTTCAGTTTGTTCTGTATTTCTATCATGAGATTAAAACAATGCTACATAAAATGCATTTATTACTCCACTACTTCAACACTCTTTAGTTTTAGAAATACGTCTCGTTCCACAATGGTTACAGTATTTCCTTAAACACATTGTCATGAAAGCACAATGAATGGCTTTGAGTTGTGTCACCACCGTGTCAAGTGTTATTTATTTATTCAGTTCCTGTTGCATTTCTGTAGGAACTCTGGACTTACCTTCCCCTCATTAGCTCAGCAAATCTCGGCACACACTCTCCATTTCAGGAATGGAATTTTACCTGCCTGTAAGAAGTTCACAAAAATAATGCTCCTTAACTCCCTTCATCGCAGTTCCATAAAAGATACTCAAGTAACTCTAACAATTATTTTATTTTCAACACAAGAGCTTTACATTTGCTGTCACCTGTACAGCTCACCTATGTGGGAGACAAACCTCACACACAGAACTAGCTCGACTTGACTTTAAAGGTGATTTGAAGTTACATGTGAAGCAGAATTCAGATTTTCCCCTTTCCAGCACCTTGTAGTTGGTGTGCCCAGGAGCATGAAAAAAACTGATTATCAGTGGGGCAATTCAGTTATTCCTCACTTCTTGGAAAACTGTAAATAATACATCTGCTTTGCTAGAAAGCAATTACTTTTCACCCTCCAGGTAAACACAGTTGTGTTTCTTCCCAAAGGGAAGCTGTACTCCGCAGTAAGACAATGTTTTGGTTACCATCCCAAGACCTAATTAGAAATCTGCATATCAAAGCCAAACACATAAGGAAGGGGTGGAGAACAGGTACAGAACTTAAATATCACAAACAACATTAAATAAGACAAAGTAAGGCATGTGCACACACTGGGGGAGATCAGATGGCCCAAACAAATGCAAGTATTCCTGTGATAACGACATCCCCTCCTTTGACACTGTGCAGTTGCACTACCTGGCAGCCACCTACTGCACAGTTCTGCTCTCTGGTTTGCAGTGTCTGAGGTCCAAGTCCATCGCCAGCACACAACTGACCAACAACTGCACCAGTTGCAGCAACACCTGGAGGTGTTTAAGTTACGAGTAGACGAGGTCCTGAGGGACATGGTTTAGTGATTTGTGGGAGTGGTTGGACTCGATGATCCAGTGGGTCTCTTCCAACCCGGTGATTCTGTGATTCTGTGTGAAATGCAGGTCTGACTGACCTCCTCTGGAGTCCATCCTCACCTCTCCTTTACCGAAAGCTAAACCTGTGTTGGCTGACCATGCAGGGGTTGGCACCATGGCTATAAAATTAACATATAAAAACATTTCATAAAAGAAAACTCAAGAAAAGGTTCACATTTTTATGTTTACTGAAGGTTTTAAAAACAAACTAAAAGAAAGAAAACAACACAAGTCAACATCTACAGAAAGACCCAACTGGTGCTTATATAGGGGAAAACTAGGGAAAAAACAACTCAGATCAGGGATTGAGGTTTGCAAAAATCACAATTTGCTGCAAATGTGCAAGTACCAAGATTGATACTGTAACATTTTGAATCTAAAACCAAAGGAAACACCTAATCATGTCCCTCTCTTCCTCTCTTGTGAGACCTCATCTGGAGTACTGCATCCAGTTCTGGAATCCTCAACATAAGGAGATGGAGCTGTTGGAACGGGTCCAGAGGAGGCTACAAAGATGATCAGTGTGGGAGCACCTCCCACACGATGACAGGCTGAGAGCATTGAGCTTTTTCAGCCTGGAGAAGGCTCCGAGATCTTACAGCAACCTTCCAGTGCCTGGAAGAGACCTACAGGAAAGCTGGAGAGGGACTATTCATAAAGGCTTGTGGTGATAGGATGAAGGGAACAGGTATAAACTGGAGAAGGACAGATTTAGACTAGACATTAGGAAAAATTTCTTCACCGTGAGAGTGGCAAGGCACTGGAATAGGTTGCCCAGGAAAGCTGTGGCTGCTCCATTCCTGCAGGCGTTCAAGGCCTGGTTGGATGGGCCTTGGGCAGCCTGACCTAGTGAGATGTCCCTGCGGGCAGCAGGGTGGTTGGAACTAGATGATCTTTAAGGTTCCTTCCAACCCTAACTATTCTATGAATTTTATAGATCAGATATTCTTTATGTGGTTCAGTTCTTCTCCCTGACCACACGTATACTGGCTCATTTTGGCCCCAGCACCGAAAGCACAGATCAAACAGGAGCCCTGAGTAACCAAATGCTACACTGAGTGGAAAACCAAGAGCTCAACAGCAAAGATACTATTCGGCATTAACTGAAGGAAGTTACACAACCCCAACCTCTCTATACAGTATTTAAAAGGGTAACAGAATATTGAGGCTAAATATTCTTTTCCCTGACACAATTGTGCATAGATACAAGTAGTTTCTTCTTCCCCCTTTTCATACTCACATTCCACTATCAAAGCCCAACAGAAGAGTTTTATTGTGGTTTACATTTTAATACTTGTTTTAGAATGTATTATTACAACACACAGAACAAAGTCCTATTGCCATTTGAGAATAAAACCCCAGGGACGGCCAACATTCCACAAGCAGAGACAGATGGAAGCTGGACATTTAAAAAAAAAAAAACAACCAAACCACAAACCTGGAGGGTGTGGAAGAGGAGATTGTAAACGTTCTTTTCTGTCCATATGCCCTGGCATCAGCCCAGCACAGGCAGGGAGCCCCCCTGGTTGCACTGCACTGCCGACACAGCTGTAACAGCAGCTTTGCACTGCGAGAATAAGCGTAAACAGGGATGGGAACACTGTCTTGTTCTTTATTTTCACATTTCATTATTAACTACATTATATTAAAATAACCTTTTTTTTTTCCCCTGCATTATTTCCTTATCGTGTACAAAGTAAAGAAAAAGCCAGTTTCCTGTGCTTAATATTAGCACATAAATGGAGCTAATTGAGGTTTGACCTAAGTGGGAAGGCAAGGTGGGGCATATTCCCACCTTTGTTGCTGTTATCACCTTGCCAGGCAGCTTTTGAAGCAAGATGAGTATCCGGTTTACACCTGGCAAAGGCATCTTCTCAATTAAATCAAAACCTAGAATCTGAAAGGCCTGCAAAATGCAGCAAACACTGCGCCATTTCCAGAAAGCTGCCAGGCAAGACCTTTTATTTCTCAACTGCAACTTCTTTCTCAATGCAAACACATTACAAAAGATAGGCCTGCCTTAAAAATTGAGTCAGTGCCTTTTTTTAATTAGATCGCAAACAAAAGTTGAAAGAACAGGAGTTTAAGTCACGCTCTTCCTGGATTTCATCAGTAATTCAGGGCTTGTCTGCTCTGGAAGTTCACTGTGACGGGAAAGCTAACATAATTAAGGCACTAGAAAAGACTGGAAAAGTGAGATTAGGGAAACTTTGTCAAACTGTTTCGTATGTCTTAACATTCCTAACTAGTACTTCTTGAAAACCTAACAGGATCCCAGCATGGTTAGGACTGGAAGAGCCCCAATGGAGCTCAAGGCATCCCACCCCCCTGCTACAGCAGGATACCCTACAGCAGTTACACAGGAGCAAGTCTAGATGGGTTTGAGTATCACCAGAGAAGGAGACTCCCCACACTCCCTGGGCAGCCTGTTCCAGGGCTCCATCATCCACACAGGAAAGAAGTTTTCCCTCATGTCCACGGGAGTTTGTGCCCGGTGCCCCTTGTCCTGTTGCTGGGCACCTGTGAACAGAGTCCAGCTCCATCTTTCTGTTTCCCACCCATCAGATCAGTACTGACAGGATCCCTTCTCAGTCTGCTCTTCTGCAGGCGGGACAGACCCAGAGCTCTCAGCCCTTCCTTGTAAGAGAGATGCCGCAGTCCCCTCTTCATCTCTGTAACCTCTGCTGGGATCTCTCTAGTCATTCCTTATCTTTCTGGATCTGGGAAGCCCAGACCTGGGCATGGGACTCAGAGAGAGGAGCAGAGGTGGCAGTGGAAGAACCCCACTCCTAACACAATGACAGCCTTAGAGGTGTTCTTTGCAAACCCACCGAGGGAGCACTTGATCCCCTTGTCCCTATCATGGATATTTAACACAACCAGCCCCACCATGGAACCCTGGGGAACATCAATTGTGGCTGGTCACCAACGGGATTTAACTGCAGTTAACCACAGCTCTTCAGGCCCGGTCCTCCATTCAGTTTTTTATCCAGAAGAGTTATGCCCGTAGAAGCCACGTGCAGACAGTTTCTCCAGGAGAATGCTGTGGGTGATAGTGACAAAGGCTTTGCTGAAGTCCCGGTAGACAACATCTGCAGCCTTTCTCACATCCACTAATTGGGTCACCTGGTCAGAGAAGGCAATCCAGTTGGTCAAGCAGGACCTGCCTCTCCAAAACCCACTGTGATCAAGTAAACACCTTCTAGACACAGCCTTTATTATTCTCCTTCTCCCCAAGTCTTCATTAGTTTGAATTTGCTTGTTTGACCATTTTCAAAGATTTTAAAATATTATTATAACTTCTCATACTGAATAATAACACGTGACTGGATTTCCAAAGGTTGAAAATCTCTTATATACAGCCCGAAGAACAAAAAGGATTCTTCTTTGTTCTTATTTCTCTTTCACTGCAGCAGGCCACGACAGCTGAACTACTGATCTGAGGTTTTATTTAGTTCAGCAGTCTTAAAAAAGAATTAACTTGTAAGATTTTTCTGCATTTTTCAGGTGAAACAGTGTGTCTGACAAACACGCACATTTTGTAGCATCATTATCCTCCCCCTCAGATAGAATTCAGGCTAAAAAGTGAAGAAATTCTGAATGCTGAGGTATTGTTTTTATTCACAGTGCTGACCACTTCACTCAGCCTGACAGATTCCCAGCTCAGCTACTAAGGAAAAAAAATCCCATTGGAAGAAACGAAAGTTGTGAGGATGTTCAGAGCTCTGTCAGCACACCAGACGCTGTCAGGCCATGAACTTCTCCACATCTGGACTTCTCACTGCTGTGAGGGATGACAGCAATGACGTCAGTGTGACAAGGCAGCCTACACCACCATTAAGTGTTCTGATAAAAACAGATTTGTGAGAAAATGATCTTTTGGCAAAGCCTGTCTAAAAGCGATGAAAGGTTTTTGCATCACCTAATAAGTTTCCACAGACTCCTACACCCTACAGACATGACAGAATTTCTCTCTGACTCAGCACTTAAGAGTATGGCAAGCACACCATGAATAACAATCAGTGTCATTCCATGTAACTTCCCTGTGTGTCACTTCCGCACACCTGATAAACATGGATGATGTCAAGGCCACTCTCCAACAAGTGGGCACATGTTGATTACTCACTCCACCACTCCAGCATGAACTGGAGACAGGACGCTGTCAGTAAACGCACAATACCAGTCCTCTTCGACACCTGCCCCAGTGGGGATGAAAGAAAAAGGCGAGAAGAATGAAGTTTTTCATCTTGTGAAGGAAGCATCATTTCACCCTTTAACATCCATTTGTAGATGCATAAGAGAAAGTCGAACATTGCTGCGTAAAAAGAGATTTGATCCTCACCTTCTGTTCTAAAGCTGACCCTGCCTGGAGACTGCATGCATACGCCCCAGCGCTGTAAGCTCTAGCGAACAGGGAGGGAACAGGAGCACACAACTCCAGCGCTCCTGTAGCTGCTCCTGCCTGCAAAAGACAGTAACTGTGTGGTGCACTGCTCCATCAGCAGAAAGTCCCCTCACACACAAAACTTCACACCATTTCATGCCACCCAGGAAAATGTGCACAACACTAAACCAGCAATAATCACACGAGCAAGTACAGCTGGGAAAAAGAGAGCACACAGGGGTGGAAAGGCAGCCAAGGGAAGGATATCGAAAAACAAACCTAGGAGAAAGGAAGAACAGGTTTTTTTTATTATTAATAAATTGGGTTACTTAACTGAAAAACAAAACCACAACGCAAGTGAAAAAGGGAAAAAGTGTAGAAGAACAAAGTGACAATTCTGTGCATTATTATACTAGAACTCTGAATACAAACAGTTTGAAGGTTTTTTTAATTGTTGCACATTCACACCACTGAAACATGTGTCTGTACTGGGCACGTGTTTACAATTACAGTCAGAATAAAGCTGAGACATCCTATTTAAAATGTCAGTATATCACTTTTTTTTTTAAGTCTCCTGGCAATGAAATCTCCAGACAACACATGGTGAGATGAGAGGTGATAGATTTGATTTGATATATTTCATTCCCAATTAAATTATATGAAGTACATAAGCAAATACCAAGAGTTTTATTCTGCAAATTGTAATAACAAGAAGCTACTTCTTTTCATGTAAAGATCTTATTCTGAGGTCCTTAACAAACTAAGTAGTTTGATCTCTAAAATTTGAAATTGGGGCTCCCTCTGATGTGAAGAACAGTCTGCCTCTTCTCTAATTAAAGCAATTACCAGATGCAAGATAAAGCACTTTAACCAATACATTTCCAATTTCATTTGGTTATCAAGAATGGCTATTTTTTAACATCCTTTGCATGAGATCTTGTCTGTCTGTATTTTCACATAAATGACAAAAACACTGCCCTGCCTGATAGCAAAACAAATTAATCAAATATGTTAAAAATATATATTATCTCACTAAAACACACAGAATCACAGAATGGTTTGAGTTGGAAGGGACCTCAAAGCCCATTCAGTGCCACCCCTGCCATGGGTAGGGACACTTCCCACTGGATCAGGGGCTCCAAGCCCCATCCAACCTGGCCTTGAACCCCTCCAGGGATGGGGCAGCCACCCCTGCTCTGGGCAGCCTGGGCCAGGGCCTCCCCACCCTCACAGCGAAAAATTTTTCCTCACATCTAATCTGCCCCTGGCCTACAAACCAACCGCTACTCAGAGCCAGAGACCCTGAGGAAATGACCACGACTCCTGTGACACTGAAGAGTTAACTCAGAGTTAACTAATATAGAAGTGGTATTTGTGAGGCAAAAACACAGATACTTTTTAGTTACCCACAACCGCTCTCCTGATGTGTGATACATATGAAAAAAAAAAGTCAGACTAAATACACAAGAAATTTGATTGGAATCAGGGAGGACATAACATATTTTCATCAAACGGAAGACACAAATAGAAATTAAGGCAGCATGGGAAATTCCTGTGCCACATTTTTGAAAGTTTATTTGGCAAGGAGTACTGAGACCCAAGAATAAAAGAACTTCCAGAAAAAATAATCCCATATAATGCTAAGATCACACTACTTACTATGTAACATTACATAGACTGTATTAGGCACATGAGGGTGAAAAAAACCCCCAAGAACAGATTTAACAAAAGCATTATAGAAACAGACAGTTTTCCCACACAAATACACACTAAGGAATAATAATAATCTATTGTGATTCTAATTCACTCTTGCCCTACAGAACATTCCCTTCCCTGTGCAGAGATGTGTAACACTTTCAGGCATTGGAACACTCTGCTCGTAGGGACCAGGAGCTTTATTTGCCCATGACCAGAGCCAGCAGAACAGCATTCAGACACACACAGATCCTTCAGTGAGGCTGGACTCTTGCAGCTTACAGCTCCGGATGCTCCCGAGATCGCGCTCGCAAGCTTCTGCGCTGGCATCTGTCACACAAGGGGATCAGCGTAACCAACTTCATGTACCGCACAGTCCTTGGACAGCAATATCATGTTCCCTCCTGTGTTTCACAATGAAGACTCCTCACTTCTGCCCCCAAGAACCACATTCTGCTGCTTGTACAATGCTAGAGAAGGAGCACAGGCTCAAACCTGAGCTCCATGGTATCATAGTGGGAGACAGCACTAACAAATACCTCAGAATATAAGATAAATAGCACAGATATCTGAGAAAAATACATCCAGATATGAAGCAGCTGTGAAAATAAAACAGCCTATTTGTGATAACAACATTGCATCTCCATTCTTGTTTAATAGCACTTAGTTAAATATTTTATTTCAATTAAGGATGTCACAGCAAACTTGACTGGCTTACATCCCTCCACTACATTTAGGATGGAACACAGCTCTTAATTGCACTGAAAATCCCAAGATAATGGATCAGACAGCATGTTTCCTAGTTACACACACAGCAGCAGCATTACTTTTTGAAACAACCAGACAAAGATTAGAAATAGATTCTGTTATTATGGACAGGTTTGGCTTTCTTGGGTTTTTTTAAGTATGTGTTTAGTTTCTGAAGTTCACAGCCTGGTCAAAACAAGGCACTGAGGTATGTAAGCTAACTTTAGCCCAGCAAAGAACAGGAGATATCGCATGTCCTGTATTTCAGAATCACAGCACGTTTAGCTACTGCCCTTTCTCACTTCATATTTACAGAAATGCAGAAGGAGGAATTACATGAAAAAAAAGAAACTAGTGAACATATTTTATCAAATTAAAACAATGACTTTTAAGTAACACACTTTGGGAGCAATAAAAGGCTTCCAATTAGTCAATGTGTGATTAATCCTCTCATCAGCATTACAAAAGCCTCAGCTCAGAAAAAGACCAGCAGTGATGGTCAGTCACCTTCAGTTGCTTCTCTCTCAGCTGCCAAGGTACATTCCCTGACTCTCAGCCACGTGACGGGCATACCCAGTACATCACACCACAGCATCCATTGGGGCATTAGATGATACCTGGGAAAAAAAAACGCCACTCTTTTCTTTTACTAAAATTAGCTCCTTGATTTTTCCCCAAAAACTCATCATTATTTCTGTTCAACTTTATCTCTGCTTAAACAAAATACGTCTGCAGCCCCACTTGGTAACCTCACAGCACTGTTGTGAGGAAAAGCAACAAAAAGAACAGACGTTTAAGCTCAGCTTTCACTGTACTCTCCCACAGGATTCATCACAAAGTTACCAGGATCACTTGCGCTGACATCCTGTCACAATTTGCTATTACAGCAGAACAAGAAAAGTTGATACTCTCCACATTTGCCCCTTTCCTTAAGGCACACATTTAAGAAGCTCTCCTCTCTCAGGACATTGTGCATCAACTGCCAAAACAGCACAAGCTACAAAAATGGCAGTTATCTTTTTAAAGACCACATTGAGTGGAATGTATTTTAATTGTTATGAATCTCATTCCAATAAAACTTTAAGATATCAGAATTTTAGAATACGCTTTTTGAAGTCTGTAGCAATACTCTACTCTTACTGGCCAAACCCTGAGACCCTGTATGCACTTCTGGTATCATTTGGACACAAAAGCAGTTTAAACAATTCACCAAAATATCCCAAAACACAAAATGTGACACTGAGAAACACAGAGTGGTTAAGAGTGAAAAGGAAGTCATCTTGCCAAATCCCCAGCTCAGAGTCACCCAAAGCTGGCTGCTCAAGACCATGTCCATACAAATCCAGAGTATCTCCAAGCATGAAGACTCTGCAGCCTTCCTGGCCAGTCTGTGCCAGGACTCAGTCACCCTCATAGCAACAAAGTGTTTGCTGGTGTTCAGGGGGAACCATCTATGTTTCCGTTGGTGTCCACAGCCCCTTGTCCTGTCACTGGCACCTCTGAGAAGAGCCTGGCTCCTCCTCTTTGCAGCCTCCCTCCAGGTCTTTGTAAACACTGGTAAGACCCCCCTCAACGGTTACTTAAACCATTCAATATATATATTAAATTCATTGTCTGATCATCATTCTAGTACTAGAGTGGTGGAAAAGTAATCTGGTTTTGTCACTGTAAGCTGTGATGCTCATTTCCAATTAAACTCCTATTGACCTGTGTCCATGCAGCACACCACGTTACAGTGCAAAATTTGCCCTACTGATTTATGCCAGTGGGTTTGGTTTCACTGCTCACATTTACATCCCAAGGGGATGTAAAGAAGTAGAAACAGCAGCAATACCACCCAAGCACTTGGCCAGGGGACCAGCAGCAAACATGCAGCTCCACATCAGTTCCAAACATTTCGTAACAGAAACAAGCGTCTTGAGGATGAAGAGGGTCACAGGCATCCTTCTGCAACAAACAACGCCAGCTGAGGGATGGGATTCAAGGGGACCCAAACAACTCAAGAGGCTGCAGAAGAACTCAATGCTGCAACAGGTGATGGACATTGGCGCCAATCTGGGAATTAAAAAAGCTCCACAAACAGGTGCTGCCCAAGCTGAATGAAAACCAAACGAATTGCCATTATGAACTCTGCTGTGCAATGCTTTTGCACAACAAAACTGACCTGTTTCTTTGGGACACATGACGGAAAATGGATTCCATATGACAGCCAACAACATTCCATTGTAGCCTTACATTTTTCTGCTCAACATTCGTTAAAATTTATCCTAGTCTAATGGCACCTTACTTCTGTTAGCTGAGTCAAGACATACTGAAACCTGTTTTTCAGCAGCGATATGACAGCTTCTTACCTAACATCAACAGAAGTTAATTATTGCCACATGCATGAACCAGTGTGATTTATATTACAATAAAGCAGCCTTTTGTGAAGGTTGTTTAATATCTGACAAACAGGTCTCACTCCTGCTAGTCTAGTTTACAGCTTACAGCATGGACCCAAATCAGGCATGATCTACTGCATCACTGAAATCCAGTCCAGGAGAAAAAGGAAAAAAACCCTTTCCCTGAGTTACAAAATCATTAAACTACTTTTTCAAATGCTATGGTTTTCATTAACATTTGGCCAAATAAAAAGGCAAGTTCTGCCATTACTGATGGAAGTGCAATCAGCTGTCCATACATCACTCACGTACACAGTCCATTCCACAGGACACTGCTCGGCACACACTCAGGTTCTGAAACAGCAGCTCTGGCAGACTATGCAAAACGTGCACGCATTTCATAAAGGCAATTTCTTGACTCACACATCACTGCAAACATTTATTCTCCCATGTAACAGTGGGAAAAATAACATCAATTTAGCATGACGCATTAGTGCATCCACATCCTCAGTAAGGAGCTCTCACCGGCACACAATTTGGAGGTATTTGCACCAACAGAAATTACTGGAGTGCTTACTGCTTGCAGTCACATCAGTATCCACACCCTGTTATGCAGAGAACGCATGTAAGAAGGTACCATGCAAAAGCTTTTCAGACACATTTCCTTACGTGCCTGCTTCTTTCTTTTTTCAATTCTCCTGTGAGCAGCATTCCTGTCATGGTCCTCTGCATTTTCCTACTGCCATAAATCAGCTCCTCCCCAGGAAATACCACTCCACTGCAACAACCCACTTGGCACGGACTGCCACAGAGCTGGAGAGTTTCACCTCTGAACGTCCACCCTGCCTTCACTGATGGCTGAAAACAAAGGCAAACAAGTTACTGCAGGGAACAGACGGGCACAAGGACAAACAAGCAAACAGTGTAGTCACGTGTAGGCATGAAATGTTCCACGTGGTGACCACAGGTACTTAAAAGGAAAGAGCCACAAAGGAACCAGCACCTCAGTTGGGAGTAACCAGAAACACAAGAGCAACAGCTGAGTTCTATCAGAAATCACTTGTTCCAACTCACACACAGAGACTGAGTTCAGTCCCTGTCACAATGAAGTGCAACAACACAAGTCGATCTGCAGATCCAAGGCCAGCAGGGCTCCAGATCCACAACAGTCACTGCTTCTCAAAAATCTACATAGGATCTACGTAGGATTAGTATTTGAAAGGGTGTTTCATTAACTAATGCTGTTCTACGCATTACAGGCAGCTTTTTAACCAGGGTGTCACCTCACATCACGAGGAGCCACCATGTGAAGGAACCAGAGCCAAACACTGATGCAGGAGACACCAATACCTGCAAAATGGCACCACATCCACTGGATAAGCAGCCACGCGTAACACTTCCCGTTTCCCTGATGACTGTGACTAGAAATAGAAGTTACGCTTAAAAAAAACAAAGCCAAAAATGTTTAAACTTGCAATCTGCCCAAAGGAAAAAAACAGGCTAAATATTTTACAGCCTACGTTCTTCTGGCTACTGTGATTCAGTGTGAGCGGGGTAAGAAATTCTTCACAATAAAGAAATTATCAATTAATGAATGAAATTGGAAGATTTGAAATCTGGTAAATAATTTTTATGAGCAAGTGTACATTGCTCTGTTTGGAAAATCAAAAAAACCTAATTACTGAAGGTATTAAAATAGCATAATGCTATTGCTGAAGTCACTAAATTTGTTCACTACACTGCTAGCACAATCTTTTACACAAAAGAAGGAATTCGTTGCTGTCCAACTAACCTCTTCACACACTACTAGTTTCATGTTACTCTCGTTGCTAAAATTCCGCTCAATGTTGAAGATCTTCTCAGAAAGTTCTTAAAAATATACTTTAAATATATCCAAAACAAAGTTGCATTTAAAGAGAGCCTCTTGTACATTTAAAAAAAACCAAAAAACACAACCTATTTTAAACAAAATTCCTACAACACACTGCCAGGCCCTTCTCAAAATTCCTCTCCTTGTTAAAATCCCAGGCCAGCACCTCTGGCACTGTTTCAGATTACTTGGGAATTTAACACTTGTAAGCGAATCCAGAATTTCAGATTTACAGATGAACTGGATTTTCTTGTTACTTTCTAGTATGTACTTTAATTTCTACTTCTGGTGTGTAAATGTTACATCTTGGCTACAATGTGCATTACACACACAGAAAATGTTGCATTTTGCAACTCTGTGGTCCCAATATTTCAATGTTTATAGATGCTATTGTACAGACACAAACACCCTCACACTACCCAAAGCCCAAATACAATTTCTAAAACTGACTAAGGATAAGTTCCCATCAAAGAGAAGTATTCAAACATAACTATTCAAATGTATCACAGCGGAGATTCAAAGTTCTCTTAAACTAAAAACAATTATAAAGAATTTATGACAGAACACTGCAGCTGGTGACCCAGGAACTGGTAAAATGAGTCTGGGGTCAGCAGTCAGGGCCAGCAAGAACCCAGTCCACAGCCCAAACATTTGTTCACACAGAGTTTCAAAAACAAAGGCATGATTTTAATGGCATGCTCTGTTCTTTATGAGGCTGAATTTGGCTAAAATACAAGCTATTTTGCTCGCAAGACATCTGTGCAGTTTGGTCTGAATGGAACTTTACTTGCATGTACCAAGCAGTTACTAACTGTGGGACTGAAAGGCCCTATGGAGACATGTGCTATAGTCCAAATTGTTTATTTCAGGGACTTCATGGGAACAGATACAACTTAATATGACGTCTTTTTTATGTACCAGACCCTGAAGTCACTTGTCAGATCCAGAACCAACAACGCTCTTCAACCCCATCTGCAGCTGGCAGTTCCCCTGCCTGCTCCCCTCATCCTAACAACCCCCCCCCCTCAAGGACTCTCTTCCAAAGTCCGAGGAGTCACACAGCACAAGTTGCCAGATTAACAGAAGTGCTTATTTTATCTCCCCCTCACAAACATCTGCTCTTAAGGAAGGAAAAGAAGAAACTAAGGCAAGACAGCGCAGCTGCTGGCTGTGGGTTCTCCAGCTCTGCTTCTGTTCCCACAACAACTAATGTGGTAACAAGAAACAAATAAATCAACACGGATAAACAGCAGCTGAGGGCAAGAGCTGCTTCACAAGAACTCCTCTGTACCCCAAAAAGTGAATGAACCACGATGTTAGAGGGCCTGTGCTAGGAGTCAAAACACAAGAGCAACAGTCTGTGGAGAGAATCGCAGGATGATCTGAAGCGTCAAACTCAGAATCCGCACAGCACAAAAACTAATCATCCAGCAGAATCCTTCCCTCTTTCTGCTCCCTGTGTAAGAACACACATACACTGCCACACACCTACATGTCATGTATTTGCTCTGCACATCTGGCCCCATAATCAATGAACATGTCCCAGGCTTACTTCAGAACAGAAATGGCTCTTGTTGCCCCTGTTCTTTCTGAGCAGTTCAGCCCTGAACCTCCACAAGCAACAAGAGGTGAAATTCAGTGTTCCCAGTAAGCGCAACACAGTCACAGTCACACTTGGCTGCTGCCTCAAGAGGAAACAGAATGGGTCTGTGGGCTGGGCAACTTTCACCACGCTGCTGCCAGTAAACGGCAAAATTGAAGGGATTCCTTTGGTCTGCTCGTTGCATTAACTCTGCCAGTTCCTTTGTAGCTTATCCTTCTGAACGCTTGTCTCCTTTGATGCTGGAACTTCTGGTTTGGTTTCCACTCTGCTGAGGCTAACAATAGGTTACAGTCTACAACTGACGTGGATCTTATTTCCACCTTCCTCCATGTTTCCAAACGGCTTGAGAGAGGACTGGAAACATCTATATATGCTTAATACAAGTAACACTGCAACGTGCAGGTAGTTCAAGGCACTGCCTTATACACAGACAATATATTCATTAGAACAAAGGACTGGGCAGAGAACACGCTGTCCTTAACCCTCCCTCCCCAGTTTTGACAACATTTCAGATCCAGACTATTTCAGAAATGTGAGGCTAATCGGCTGTGGTATTGGGAGCATTTACTCCCGGAACAGAATGAAAATATACTCTTCCCCATAATTACCTTCCTAGAACTGGGGAGAAGGTAAAGAAATACTGAAATGGCAAGGGTAGGGCAAGGACTGACAGATATTACACACTACATCTCAACACTAAATATACACACAGAGAGACAGGGAAGAAAGGGATACAGAAAGAGTGTCAGGTTGAAGTTACAGCACATCAAACTTTTCTCCATCACGTTATTTAAATGGCAGAATGCACACTATTACCTCAAGGCAAAAAGAGCCCAGCAAGGAACTAAGAAGGAAGGACAAGATAATCATCAGGGACTGAAAATAAAACTGTGGAGAACAATCACAAACCCAAGATGATTACTTTTCCATCTCTCACATTAAAACATGAAGAAACTTCTATATTTATTTAAATCTTAGAAGATTTATTTTGAGACCCTTACTATTCCATCTACATAAATTATCAGACGCAAAATACCAAACATAAAAAACAAAACTAACTAATTCAGAATAAAGGTCCATCTACACAAGTAACAAATATTTTGAGAAGGAATAAATGCATTTCTGCTTCTCTCAGCAATCAGAAGTATGAAGATTTAACACATTCAACACTGGATTTCTATCATCACATTCAGTAGCCCAAATAAATGCCTCTTCCATTAATAACCTAATCATTTTAAGTGCACTGGAGTTTTGCTCTCCACTACATCCAAGGATGTTTCCACAAGCTAACCCAACACCAAGTGAAAAGCTCTACTGTTTGTTTTATGTTAACAAACCACTGACCTTGTTTCACTTGGTTATTTCGGTTCCAATATTACCTTTCAGTCATATTTGAGATGCCAAAAAAATGTTTTCCATTTCCTTCACTATTCCAAGCATGACTTTATAGCACTTGGTCATAGACCAAGTTGAAACTTCTAAATGCTCTCATCTCATATAGAAAGTGGTTTTGAACTGATGATGTCTTTCAGGCTATTTTTGCTTTTTATTCTACTTTACAGGGCAACCTGAAATCACACAGTGTCCTGGATGTTTTCTCCTCTGCCCTTTTTTTCTCTCCCAGTAATGTGTCAGACTTGCACTGTGATTGTTGCCGAAAAAAAATGTTTGAACAGAACTGTGCACTGTGACTCCAATCTCTCCACCTGACAAAAGGTAATTAACTTAGAACCTATCACTGCGTATGTTTAGTTCACGTTATTCTCCCTGCTTCCCTCTGCTCCATGGCATTACTTCAAATTAATCAGCAATTAATTTTATGCAGCCACTTAGTTTCCTGGGACTCTTCCAGTTCATTCTGGTCTTTCCATAAGCATGTTTTTTTCTCAATGGTAAAACTTTTTTGTTAACAGAAACTCTGCCAGTACCCTCTAAGGCCCTTTCAAATCACATCCTATCAAAAAAAGTAAAATATCCTGCATTGAAACCAAGTCATCAAAAAATCCAACTGTTCTCATGGTAAAGACGAACTGTCCAGTGGCAGAAATCCCAATGGGTCTCCTAAGGAACTACAAGAACATTGTCTGCAAACACTGTCCAAAAGGTCTTAACCAGTGGGAGGTCTTAACTTACTTTTCATCTGCAGGTAGCTTCTGCTTTTTCAGAATAAAACATATGTCAAATTTCTGTAAAACATACTGAACACGTGGATTCGCACCCACAACCTACCCTAGCACTCCATTACCTATTTTATTACCTGTGTTGCTGGAAGCCACAGGGACAATGAACACTAAAGAATGAACTATTCCCTCATCCCAAGTTTTATAAAACAAACAGAATGCAAGCTAGTTCTGTTGAACTCAGTGTATGAAGCAAAATTAAAAAAAAAAAAGTAATTTGGTTTTCCCAAGGGTGTGTGAGGTCCTACTTGCCTGGATTTCAAATATCTCTCACCATGTATAACACCGATCACTCCACAGGATGACTGCTTGTCCACTTCTTTTAAGCACTTCACAAGGTACCAAAACTATAATAATTATATAAATTGAGTATTTAAAAGCAAAGAAATCTTAAGATTTCTGCATGTCTGTTTTATTATAAAGCCTGTACAGTACTAGTGGATTCATAATAGTGGATACATAATTCATTCCCATGACCACAAAAATACTGCAGGCTACATTTAAACACTAGTCTGCATAAACCAGTTATATCAACACAAACTTTTCAATGTGCTGTAGATCCATAACATCATAAATGTTAACACTGGAAATTTATTAGCATCTGCAAGAGTCAAAAGATTATAAATTTAACTTAAGGATAATCAGAACCAGTTTGAAAACACCTCTCAGAACAAACAGGAAAGCATTCCAGGCTGCTCCACCTTTATCACACAGAAATAAAAAGGGAATTACTTCACATAATCCGTCCCTTTAGTTCCTTATGCCAGGAGGGTAAGGGTGTTTAACTGCTTGCATTTACTAGAGCACTGAACAGTACTTTAACCTAAAATAAGGAAGAGTGAGTTACTTCCTCCTCCGCATGCCCTTTGATTATTCCTTTGCACAATTAACTCACTTCTTCTTACAGTCCTAAAAAACTACTTCAAAACTAGCCCTCCAGACAAGGCTCAGCTATGGAATCAATGCTTCCCATTCTCGTTTCAAAACTGTCTGGTTCAGTGAAAGACAACTTGTCGTGCATTTTTTTTTTTTAGTCAGTATAGTTCTCCTTTCAGAAGTTCCAGTCACTAGGGCAAAGATACAGAAGAGAGATCAAACTGAGCGTGTAAACTCGTGAAAATGCCTCACTTCATTTCTAACCTGGAAAAGCAAAACTGAGGGGTAAGGATGGAAATCAACTTTACTAACACAGCTTCTATACACTCCTAAACTAAGATTTCTCAGTATGTATTTTTCATGTGATAGAAGCTTACCCAGGTAAGAGTACAGTTATTTCCAATACATATGTTACTTTTTCCATGTGATACTAAGCAAGACTGTGCTTACTACTCTTTCCCTGCATCATCATTTTGCGTAATATTATCACATTTTATACTTCTGGGTTTTCCTCCAAAAGCACTGGGCACATGATGCACAAAATCCACAAATTTCAGCCAACGACTTTTGCAAGCTAACCTTGAGTAAATCTAACAAAGACTTCTCAGAACACCAGCAGCTACCAAAGGACAACAAAGGTTGGCTGATGCGACTTCCTTAGGTTGCTTTACATAACGAGATTTGTTATTTAAGATGTATATATGTCACTGCTCACCCTTACAATTTGTTTCTCCATAGCTCAGTTTATCATTTTATTCAGCATTTAGTTAAAATTAAATATTTAACAGCAAAGCTGTTCACCGATGCAAGCACAGCTAAAATGCGGGGCTGCTGTGGCTGCAGTGACCGGATTTCAGATGCAGGCAGATCAATAAAACCTGCTCTGTCCCAGCCTCCCAGCGTGCGCAGAATGGTTGATAACAGCTCGTGAACGATGGTGTGCTGGCTGCAACCAGCTGCTCCTGAATTATGAATATGCAACCAGTGCATGTGAAAGCCAAATCCCAGCACTATTTCTACAGGGAAATCCCAGTGGTTTTCGCTTGTTATACGTGTTAGCTCTGTTAAGGATACAAACAGCAACGAGCCTCGGAACAAACAGGCCCAAGCTATCAGTGTCACAACACCAAGGCCATTATCACAGCAGGGGTTGTCCATCTCCAGAACTTCCTGGAACAGCTCCTGCAGCACAGCAGCGATCTCCCTGCCAAAAACAAGGAGGAAAACCCTTCCCAACACAGTCGAGCACCCCTCTGCCAAGCAAGCAGGCAGCCCTGACCTGCTCCAAGGTTTGCATCGAGCTCTGAGCACTGAAACACATCCATCATAAAAACAAAGACAGGACATTGAATTATACAGTATTAACCTCCAGGGTTTGCATATGAAGCCCTGAGATTTATTTATGTCCTAGCACGTTAAGAGCTTCAGCACACCGTTCCTTACACCAAACTGCTGCCAGTTTGATGAACCTCTCTGTCCTCAGCAGGAGTGCCGCACCTTTGATTAATGAGGGCATGCTGGTGGAAAAGGGTAAGAGCAGAAAACGAGGAAAAATCCACAGTTACATCCCTGCACATCCCATGGACCACTGCAATCATTTTTGTCAAACTGGCTTTCTTTTGTGCAAGAGAAGACTGAGGAGGGATATGTGGGGTTATTTTGCTGGTTATATTCGGATACTACACACCACCGTTCTAAAGCAAGGGTCTAATAAACGATGCACTGCATTTTATGGAAGAATCTTTCAGTGCTAGAAACGCATGAAGTCATTAATATAAGATAAAAAGGGGCACAATCAAAAATGCTGGCTATGTATTCAAACTGGAGGAATAAAATACGCCCTAAAAGATTTCAAACTTTTAGCTTCTTGCCCAAGAGCATCACGACTGAGATTCACGCTCAGGACAGCCAGGCGGAGGATTTTGTCCTCTTACAAATTCTAAAGAAAACCAAGTTTACACTTCCTGTAACATGCAAGAAAAGGCTGGTAGAGTTCTCCACTACTCAAAAATTAAACATCATCATCCCTTCCAAAAACCCCAGAACGTAAGTTATGCCTGAGGCTCCCAAACGAAGACAACATCATCTGACGATCACTGCATTATTTCTAAACCCATCTCTTTTTTTCCGTTAGTTTTACACTGCAGAACTTTACACTTTTTACCAGAAACAAGTCCTTTTGTCCAGCAGTGCCACCGACTTCACTGGGACCATCGCTGGTGCCAACAGCCCATCAGGCACACCAGCTTCTAAGAACTGCCTTTACATTTTTAGTGGTTCAAATTTTAAGGTTTTGTGCGATTCCTCCCTCAGGGGCCGCGAAAATCTCCGCAATCTCTTTTCGCAAACTACCAAGGCTTAACCCATTCAGCTCTTCACAATGCCTGACCTACATCAAGTGAAAAGAGACTCTTCTGTCCTTTACAGGCTGAAAACAAGACATTCGGGAGGCCCCGACGGGCGTGAGGAGGGAGGCAATGGGAGAGATTCCCAGTTAGTGGCAGCAGGCACCGCCCCTCTGGAAGGATGAAAGGGGCACAGAGCAGCCCCGCTCAGCTCCCAGAGGGCTCGCGTAGATGGTCCCCACCCTTCTGAAAAACAGGCACACGAACAGAGAGTGAACGGTAGGAGGAATTCTGTCAACCGCATGAATTCAGTTAAGGGCAACACCTTGCCTCCTCCTTCCCGTGCTGCTACACCACAAATGGGAAACAAGCCCTATAAGGGCTCCCCCGCTCTCCCAGCGCCTCTTCCACCTGGTGGTCTCAGCAAATGGTAATACCACAATAAAATAAATCCTAGTTTCTCCCCCCTTCTGAAAAAAAAAGAAGCAAAAATCAAAACGATACTGTAAAATTAGTAAGGAACTTTTGTTAATTTCCATTTAAATCTCAAAGGAACTTCTGTATAAGACCTTGAAAAATACACTGATTCTTCTCTTTTTAAGGAATAGCTCGAGACCAGGGCATTCCATACCCAAATTTAGGGCAATAAAGAAATTAAAGAGTAAGCAAGAACTTACCACTGCTAACAAGGGAAACTGTGTGCTAATTGCATTAACTGTTCCACGGGGTTTTTTTAACTTAAAATTGTGTGATGAAGAAATACTGACTCTTGTTCACCTTTCTGCAGAGACAGGTCAAAGGCAGCCCCAGCTTCTGCCCACAACTACACACGGCCGGTATGCCCAGCACACTGCAGAATAAAGGCAGGGAAGACAGTCTGTCCTTCTGCCCGTGCCATCCACTCCTTGTGGTGACGGTAACCAAGCAAACCCTCCTGGGGGTCAGAGACTTCACTCATGGAACCGTAAGACAAGCACAGTCTCACCTCCATAAAACCACTATGAATCACAAACAAAATCCCCAACCTGGATTGTTTTGTTTTGGTTTTTTAATACGCAGGTTAACACTGAGAGAGGATCCATTTTCTACAGTCTCACAGTATCCTTGCTTCTGCTCCTCATTAGTAAAGAGTCATCAGGGAAGAACTCCAATCTCTACCACTCACTCAAAGCAAAGATGCACCTTCAGCCTACTGTTACACAGTAGGAGCACAACAAAGATAGCTTAAAAATAAAAGTATAGTGGCGTAACCAAAGATTTTTAAGAAGAATCAATGGCAGCCACAAAGACAATGTTCCATTTCCTTCTCCGGTGTGGTGGAGTGTGGTGGAGAAGGTTATCTGTACCTCGACTCTGAATGCTGCACAATGTTGTCTTCACCACAAATTTCCAATTTCTTCAGAACAAGCTGACCAGCACTACCTTCTACATTTTGTCACCATTCATGTTGTTGTTAACTATCCAACAACCACAATAAACACTGCTGTCCCTGATACCTGCGTCCCTGTTCCTTCTGATGGGAATTCACAATCACCAAGGAGCTTCTAACATAGTTTGACATAATTTACTCCATGTGCTTAGTAGAACAAGAACTCAAGAGTTGAACCGCAATTGTGAGAAATCTGGTACGCTGTGGGAAACTTTGTCAGGTTGCATTATCTGAGAAAACACTGAGTTCCACTCTTTTGTAATCTTCTGGTAGAATAAAGTTTGCTGAAAACAACCAACGTGCACGACTTGTTTTTATTAGACGACACCATTGCGAGGGACAGGGACAGGGGAGGAAGGCACAATGAAGTGATGAGAGTGGTGGGATGCCCTCACTGCACCAGAGTGCGCACAGCAAACAGCATTGTTTGTTGTGCCAAGTCTGGTTCCCAACAGCCAAGATTCCACAAGTGCCACTGTAAAACTTTAAAAACAAAAGCAGGCAAGTACTAATACCCCCTTTCCCTAATCCAGGGAGATGAGGTAGAGAACACAAACTTCCTTTTCTTTGAAACTGTGATATTCCACATCTTGAGGAGGGAGGGACAGAGCAGAAGCATTAGGAGCTGCAGCTCAGGCCAGGAGTGACTGTTTGGTCTCAACTCGGTGACACCACAAACTCTTCTGAGCAGCCCCAGAAACCCAGAGTCTGCTGGGCCAAGCCAGCAGAAGGAACAGCTACATGATACCACTAGGAAAAGCAAAACATCTGCTCCCTTCCGCTGCAGTTCTATACTAAACATGGAAACAAAGAAAAGAGACAAGGGGTAGCAGGACCCAAAAAGACAGATTGCCATTACTTTCTTATTTGCATTTTGAGTGTCTCCCAAAAAGGCAAAAATTCAGTCTTGCAGCACTTTGTTCTTATCATAAGATCACTATGAAGAAGTAAGAAACCCACTGCAATGCTCAACAAATGCTTATTCTTCTTAATATAAAAATACTAATTTATCTTCTGAAAACGCAAAGGATCTTAATGTTCACAAAAATCAACTTCCTTCTCACTAAAAGGCACAAAGTATTTAGTCGCCTTTCCCCTAATACTATTAAAAGACTTACAATGTCACTGAAAACCTGTAATAACCTAAAAGAATTAATCTTAAGAGTTATCTTTTGTGGGATGGCTCACTTGCAGGGAACCCATCACAGTGGAATTTACTTTAAAAAGAATTTAGGATGTGAAACAGCAGTACCACAATTCTAGTTTATTTTCAATATACGTTAGTCACAAGAGCTTATTCTGTGCCACTCAGAAGAGACTTTGACTCAGTAACGAGAAGGAAATGTTGCCTGATCCACTGAAGAAACATTTCTTACTCTCCAGATTTCCATTTCCAAAGAACTTCATCACAATCCCACATTAATAATCCATTGGTAGCAAGGAACTGATATTATCTATGATTAAACAAACATCCCCTGCTCTAAGTCAACATAAAGCTTCCTGAACACCAGAGACCCCTTAGCAACTCAAAAGCTTCGTCCGTACCCACTTCACACAAACTACCCTGGACACCAAGCTGCTGGTGCTTCGCCGTTCACTGATTTTGCAGTCGGGACAAAACCGCGTGGGCAGATCTCTACAGGTATGATCCGTCAGGTACGCTCTCGCCGTATGAGCTACCGACCCTCCGCCGTTCACTGTCTGTAACCAGTCAAATCCTCAGGCCTCTGTGGATGTATCACTTAGAACCATCTGTTGTACGGGCTTGCAGCCACTTCAACATTTTCACCCACCTACTCTCCGGCAAACAGACAATTCGCTCACACTTTCTGACCCCCCTCAGCCAGGTGAGCGCCTGACCTCGGCCGCCAGGTAAGCTCAGGCCACCTCAGCGCCCCGCACGGGCCGCGGCTCCCGGCCTGCCCACCTCCAGCGCCGCCGGTGCCTTCCCCAGCCCTGCAGACAAAGAAAATGCAAATCGAATGCAGCAGTTTCACGTTCTTTCGCGCGACCGCGAAGCCGGCGCAGGAAGAAGAATGGAAAACGGGGCTTTCCCACAGCGGAGAATCCCGACCGAGCACCCTCTGCCCCACGACTTCGAATCACGTGACCAGGAAAACTTTTAAGAGATTTAAAAAAAAAGTTCAACGGAGCAGTAAATGCGCGGCACAGGCCTCATTGTTCGGCTCCGCACGGAGCGGGCACGGGCCCCGCCGCCCGGAGGAGCGCGCGGTGCAGCCGCCGCGTTCCGCCCCGGTTCCGCGGCCCCCGAGCGGCCCGAACACCCCCCCGGCCCGGCGGAACCGGCCCCGAACCCACCGTCCGAACGGCCTCCGCGCCCCGAGCGGAGCCGCTTCTTTGCCCGCTGCCGCTCCGCCGGCCTCCGGGGCTCCTCGTCCCACGAGCGAACGCCCAAGCGAGCGGTCGAGTGCTGAACCCTCCGAGCGTGCGACGGGGAGCGCACCGACCCCGTCCCCTCGCTGGGGCTCTGCCCCCCGCGCCACCGCCGGTCTTCTCCGTCCCCCCCCGCGCCCCCAGACGCCGCGGGGCCCGCAGGACCCTCCCCGCCGGAGCGGGGGTTCCGGGGGACGCGCACCGGGGCAAATCCCCCTTAAACTTCACTGACGTCACGGCCCGTCCCGGTAGCGGTCCCCGAACTCGCAGCGCCGTCCCGGTGTCCCCGCTCTCCCGGGAATTCGCGCTCGCCCAAGATGGCGAGGCTGCCGGGCAGGAACATGGAGACCGCGCTCAGCACAAAGGGACGCGGCGGCCGGGGGCGAGGAGCAGCGCCGGGCCCCGCCGCGCCCGCTCCGGACAGANGGCCGCGAGGGGGGCGCGAGCCCGCGACGGCGCGATCGTTCCACGCCCCGCAGGCAGCGCCGGGCGGCGAGCGGCTGTAGGGAACCCGAGCGATTTCCCGGCGAAAGCGGCGTTCGACTTCCCCGCTCCGGAAGAACCGGATAAACCGCACGGAAGAGAAGCGGGAGGGGGCGACGGTGAAAGTTAGGGAGGAGCGCCCCGCCCCCGGAGCGGAGCGGTTCAGCCGCTCGGCGCTGCCGGCCCCCCCCCGCGCTCCGGCCGAGCGGAGCCGCTCCCGGCCGAGAGCAGTGCCCGTGCGCAGAGCGAGCCCATTGTTCTCCGCGCCCCCCTCGGCCGCCGGCCGCGCTGCTAATTGTGCCGGAGGATCTTCATTAGCGTCAGCGCGTGGGGCGATCGCACAAAGCCGCCTCGTTAGGAGAGGAGCGAGCCCCGCGGTCCCGTCCCGGGCGCCGGCGGGGGGGGCTGCGGCCGGGGTGGGGCGGGGGGCGTCCAGGAGGCTCGCGGTGATACGGGTTTAGTTATTATTTCTGCGCTAGTTTATTTCCTTCCCGGGATTCGCATCCAGCAGCAAAGCTTTGCTTGCATTTATTGATTTTTTTGTTGTTGTTGTTTGTCTGCCACGTTCCCGGAATACAGATTTTAATCGTTTCCCTACACCGCACTCGGTAATTTCATTAAAAACTGGAACCTTCCATCCCCAGGAAGGCATTTAATTTCAATGACACACAATTTCTTTTCGCAGCAAACTGTCTCCGCAGCAGAAGCTGGCCTAAGGTTCAAATGCATAATTCAGCCCCGAGTTCTCAACGCTCTGCATTCCTTTGAAGCTATAATTTGACTAACTACCTAATAACTGTAATAAGGACAATGATTTCCTTATAATATGTTATTAACCCGCATTTAATTAACTCCGAGGCCAAGCTCTGTACGTGTTTGATTGGGTCAGTACCTCTCTAACCTCAAAATTTACTAATAATGTTCTTGAAAAAAAGAGTGAGGGATAAGAATGAGGACGGCTACGATAAATAGTTTTGTTCAGAACAATATACATTGAAAACTCATGCATTTTCCAAGATGACAATGTCATTACTCAGGAGTTAACAGCATTTTATAAGGGGAAACAAACAATGGATTTATTTACTATCAAATTTACTGGCTGCTATGTACATATTTAATGTCTCTGCTTGTAACATTTAAAGTCAATTCTAGTATCTGTTATTATTACGACTGCTGTAAATAACCACTCTAAATTTATTTTTTGCTCTTGATAAGCCCAACCATAGTGTCTTGTGAAAAACAAAGCAGCGAGAATGTTTGGGTGGTGTTAGGTAACCTCCCTTTGCTGTAACGCTCCGCAGGGCTGAATTTAATCCACTTGAATACAGAACCACCGCCCCAGCGCATACTTCTTCTCTTTGCAATGTTCAGTCTGCTATTCATTTGGACTAAACCAGTGGGATATATTTGACATCAAAATATGAACAATACCTTTCTCATTGCACTGAATATTGGCATGGCCTTTGGTCAGCAATTTGAAATAGTTTGTAGTAACTAGTGGTATCTTATAGTCTACACCAAAGTATGTTTTAAAGTTATTATTTTTCCATTGGTCACAAGTCAGTTTTAGCATTGCAAAACTTACTAAGGTTTAAAAAAATATATTCCTTTAAAAAAATTTTCTTTGTTTTAATATGCTTATTCAACAGAAGCTGTTGTTAGCGGACAACTGATGCATTTAAAGTGATTAACTGTTACATCAGAAGAGTTCCTAGCTTTCGAATTTGGCTGTTCCCCCCAGGCAATATCAAAGCTGTAATTCTCAGTTTTTAAAAATGCAAATTTGAACTGCAGCGTGTGTATTACAAAACCAGGATTCTTGTTTCTCTTGCTTCCTTTGTGTGATGAGTTAAATACAGACATAGCCAGCCTTTGCGTTCTTTTCAGGTTTTTTGTCATTAAAAAAAAACCCCACACTGATATACCAAGTCAGAATAGAGTTTTGTACTTCCTTTTGTCTCTTATGCTTATTAACCCTGCCATTAATAGTTCTTGAACCAGTTACACCCACTAATGCATTTATAAACTTAATCGCTGAGTTGGGAGAAACCAGAAACAGAATCAGGTAAGCTCCCTATTTAGAGGTGTGCAACCTGACACACTGGAATAATTGCACTGTTGTCGCGAGGCTCATTTCTGTACCATACACAAACATCCGGAAGGTCAGACCTCACATTCCTATGGAATATGTAGGTGGAGGTAGCTGTAAGGATCTCCCCACAGGTAAAGCCAGATTGAAAGGTTCCTCCCCACCCCTGCTCACAAGCCAACAGCACAGGTTTCTGATTCACTCACAGCCGCTCTGCTGTTCATGGGGCTGCGCTCCCAGGGCCCTATGTACAGCTGAAATCCACACAAGCACTTCCAGACCCTGATCGTGTAACGTGGCCTCTTCCGAGCACACCTTCCTATCCACACAAACGGCCTTTGGAAGTGTTTTGAAAGCCTAGGCAGTGTCCACCAGGGGCTAGAAACATTAAGAGATGTCTTGGGTAGTGTTTGCAAAGCCTGTATTATGTTATTATAAATAAAAGGTAGATGTGACACACAGTCAGGACCAAGAGAGAATTACTATCAAAGAAAAAAATAACAAGGTTCTTGCAGGGCTAGAAGGAATAATCATTCCTCTGATGAAGGGTAGAAACAGCACTTACTGCATGCTTTTAATAAAAAACATACGAGTCGGTTTTAATAAAAATCTGAATATATATGGTTCAGTTCTCATGTGCAATCTGTGTTTTTAAAATTACATTCAAAAGTAATCAAAACGTAAACCAGTTAAAAGCATGGCCTTTTTGCTGTATTTACTCAGTGCTAAGGAGGTTTATTTTCATCACAGATACTTGTCAGCACCACAGAGATGCTGCCAGCATTCGGACAATGACCATCCAACTAGTTTCTTATCCACCGAATAATCCACCCATCAAATCCATCTCTCTCCAGTTTAGAGACAAGGATGTTGCATGGGACCATGTCAAAGGCTTTACAGAAGTCTAGATAGATCCCATCTGTCGGTTTATCCGTGTCCATTGCTGCAGTTACCCCATCATAGAAAGCCACTAAGTTGGTCATACAGGATTTGCCCCTTGTGAAGCCGTGCTGGCTGCCATCAGTCACTTCCCTGTCCTCCATCTGCTTTAGCAGAGCTCCTAGGAGGAGCTGTTCTATCATCTTCTCATCCACAGAGGTGAGGCTGACAGGTTGGTGGTTCCCAGGGTGTCTTTTCTGCCCTTTTTAAAAGTGGGCACAGCGTTACCCTTCTTCCAGTCACTAGGGACTTCTCTCCATTGCCAGGACTTTTCTGATATTGTGGAGAGTGACTTTGCAACCACATAGGCCAGTTCCCCCAGGACTCTGGGATGCATCTTATCAGGTCCCATAGGTCACGAGCCTGATACTCCTCTACTGTGGGAGGGGGTTTACTCCCCTGCTCACCATCCTGCTGTGCCACAACCCAGGAGGGGTGAGGAGAGTGGTTATCAGTGAAGACTGAGGCAAAAAATTTGTTGAGTACCTCAGCCTTCTCCTCGTCTCTTGATACGAGGTTGCCATTCCCAGCCTTGCTTCTTGACAGATCGTTTTTCGCAAAAGTACTACAAAAAAGCTAGGCTAGGCATATTTACTAACCTTTTTTTTTCACTGCCAGGCATAGCTCTAGCATAGTACTCTGCAGTAAAAGTAATGAAGGTAATGCAGAAACTCATCCTAATCTCCTATTATCAGAATCTTAATAAGAGGCTAGAAGGATTTTTAACATTTTGTTGCAGACACATAAGCTTCAACTTCAAAGGACGTGTGCATTTGGGTGTAGATGCAGTTTGATGAAGCCAAGAACCAATGTAAACGCAGTCAACGGAAAGGTAATAGTAACACCTCCAGACTAATCATGAGTGCAAGTCTTAAATTTTACAGGAAAACAAACCAAGCCAATTCAGGACCTATTTCTCGCAAAACATAAAGAAAGAGAGGAGTAATTCTTTTCATGAGGTACCAATGTGGAAATTGAACGAAGCACTTCAATGACAAAGAACTACAAAAAATGTTTTGATCTCTGTTAAACGTATTATCTGCTACCCAAAATCAGTGTTAGTAGGGCAGTTCAATAAATTTGTCCAGTGCTCAACACTGTTTAAGAGTATGGAGAAACTGCCAGCAACAGTCAGTTTTCCCATTGCAGACTAATCTCAAATTATTTCATTCCCTGTACTTCAGTGCATGTAGAAGACAGCCAAGAATTCTATTGATCCGCATGACTGCTAGAGAGAAGATCAAGATATGTCTCAGACAACCTTAGCAGCTAACCTTAATAGTATCAATATAGCAGTACTGTCAAGAGATCCAGATACTGGCAAGGAAACTGCTAGCAAAGAATTCCCGTAGTTATATTTTATGCCTATCACTAAGGAAGTCTTCAATAGTCTGTCTTTTCCTCCATGGTGCATTCATTAAGAAATAATGTTTACTAAGGAAACACTGAATTTCTGAACCCACTCAGGCCAAGTATTAATTTTACGCCTTATAGGGTATAAGAGGTTATGCTTTTGCTCTAAGACCTTGGGATACGCATTGATTTTTGCTGATATTTTTTCCATTCACTCTACTGAAGAGTTCAGATAAAAAATAGGGGGTTTTAATCTTCCCCTATGTCAAACATATTATTTTAGTTCTCTGAACCATCCCAACTTCCTCCGATTTGTCTCAAGTCAAATGAATCAACAAAAGCAATACCAGCTACGGGATAAGCAGAGCTACACGGCTGTCCTCTTGGAGAACATTCCCCATTACAGCCTAGCCTCCTGGCCCAGGCACATCTGCCCTGTGACTTTACAAGAAAGCCCTAACGAAACACTGGTATTTATACATGTTTGCATTAGACAGATGTGTGTGAAAGAAAAAGCAGCTGGAAAATGACTTACACAATTTCTCAAGTCTTTTGCAAGTCCAAAAGAAGGTGATAACAGGAATGGCAGAGGAGCTGTAAGAGAACCTTACTGGAAAGGCAACAGGAGGCAGCTGTGTGCAAGGAGAAAGGAAGAACGCAGGCAAAACTACACGGGTATTTTTGGGAGCTATGGGTTTCTGATATTTGCAAAAGATCCTCCTCAATATAAACAGAGGCATGTTGCAGGGGGCAGTGGATAGTGACTTTGGGCTGCGAAAAGGAATCTCTATCAAAACCAGTTTCAAATAAATTTTTGAGATTTACTCTGACCTTCACTTGAAGTTAATCATTTAAGCAGGAGCAGAAGCCTGCCAATATGTACTTTGACACAGTGTACTCTAACAGAATGGCTCGGTACCTAAACCAGGGCAGGTACACTGTCTTTAAACAAGACTTAGATCTAAGACACTCTTGGCACTCTTGTAGACAAAGCAAACGATTGCCACACACACCTTGGTCAAGAAGTGCAGAAAGGTTTCATCTTAAGTAAATGTTAAGAAGGCAGCAGTTGATTCCTGGCATCCACATTATGTTCCAGCAGTATGGGACTAGCTGTTTTCCTTAATGGAAGCATATGCAGACTCCTCCAAGAATGTGTATATATTGCTATCTATTTTTATTGCAGAGGACTGAAGAAGATGCTGGGATAGATATATTTTTTTTAATAAACTATTTTTTGTACAAAATTGAGGAATTGTCCTCAATATAATATGACTTTTTATCAACTTTTTGCATTATTCCTATACTTTTTTCGATTAGCTTTGTTTCCACATGATGAAGACGTAAGTTTTTCATGTTTGTTTGTTTTACTTTGGCAATAATGATGGTTTCTCATGAGTCTTGAGTTGGCTCTAATGGGATTATCCTTTTTTCTCATTATGGAGTACCAGTGCAAAGAAGCAAATATTTGGTAACAGTGGACAAAAAAAGAAAAATAAATAGTTGGTCAAGTATAATGTTAAAAAAGCCACCCCACTTCATATTTGGAAAAAATCAGTCACTTAAGTATACACAACATAAAGGAAGCAAAGAACACAGAGAACAATTTCACTGACTTCAGACAGAAAGGAGAAGCAGAAATTGAGTGGAATAAGTAGAACATCATTAAGTAAATTACTGTATTAGTGGTTAATTTTTCCTCCTGTCGTGTGTCACCTTTTCCTCCATCAATCAGAAGTGACTGTGACAGCTAGCGAGTGTTGCAGGTGTTAGCCTTCCACAGGCAGAGGACTCGCCTCATACTGTAGGACTGCTTTCCAAATGCTGCATCTGCCAACGCAGCCATGTCTGAGCATCCAGCAACAGGGGAAGGAGTGTTCAGAGAGCCCCTCTGATGGTTCTAGGGATCATTGTCACTGATCTCTCAGGCCAGGACAATAAACACCCACTGGATGAAAAGACACTGCAAAAACCACCAAGCCTATTAGTAAATAAATCTTTGACAAGCCACAATCTAACTACTATTTCAGTCTGAGACACAAAACAGCAACTTGGAATCTTGCAAAGCAGTTAATATCATGCCAATCAAATAGACGCCTGTGAGTCCAAGTGTCGAACATGAGTTTATCCGGACTTTTGAAAGTCCTGTGGGAATCTTCAGATGACTCCAGGCTTCTAAAAGTCTAGAACTGTTGCTTAAATTATTTTAGATAAAATTGTTGGGCGAGTATGAGATGCAAACTCACTTCTCCTGTTCTGGTCCACTTAAAGGTGGGCCTCCTTTTTTTCTTTCTTCTTTTTAAGGTCAGTACCTATACTGTTTGGATTCAAGACCATAATCAATGTTAATTGCATGTATTGTTTCTAGATAATTGCTTGGATGGCCCTTTATCATAAAGTAAACGTTATCCTTAAGTAGTTATTTTAGAGCTGACAATGATAAATGCAGACGGATGATGTTTAAGGAGTACTGTATTTATTCTCACCTCTCACAGTTCATAGAGCTTAGTTCTGGAACTAAAACTATGGGTTCTCTTTTTCCCTACATTATCTCTTCCTGTGAAACTATCAGTCGTGCTTATTTGTTAAGGTGAAAATAAACCTCCTGTGGTATTGATATCAAATGAAGATATTAATTGATTTAACTGATTCCATGAATGTGCCTTAAATTATGAGAAATGATGAATATTTCGTATAATATTTGTTCTTTATCTTATTAAGTGACAATAATGCAAAGGATAAATGACGCCTTCCAAACAAAACACCTTGTGAATTTAATTATGTCTTGTAACCACAGGAACCTAAATATATTAGCATAAGAATGTTATAATTCTGCATGGTAAATAGAAGTAGACCAGGTTATGTTATGAAAAATTTAATAGTCTTTCCTTTTGTCAGACTCTTAATTTTGTCTCCAGAGGTAGATTCAAGTCCAGGATTTTTAACTTTATAGATAAGCAATACTCCATAACTCAATCCACTCTTCCTCAAATAGAAATATTTTTCCTATTGGATCTACATTATTTAAATTGCAGACAATATTACTTGTTCAGCAATATGCTAAAGCTAAGAAGATAGATGATCTTGGAGATGAAGCAGGAGACAGTTAAAAAATCCATGACTGATTTCAAAGCTGACCAATTCTTCACCTATAGAGCCTCAGAAGGCAAAAAGAAAATAACATCAAGCTTTACCATTGTAACTGAATAGCAAATTTCCAATACATTACAAAAAGCACCTTTAACATTGACAATGACAAACACACACAGACAGACTGGAGTTCTTGCCTGCAGTTGCATAGATGCAAGTGTTATTTGCAAGAGAGACAATGAAAAGGAGTAAATTCATTAGGAGATGCAGTGGATTTGTTCAAAAATTAGAGAGAGTAACTTATCCCTAGAATATAAGCTCGACCACTTCAGTGCTGTAGTCGGTGACCTTGTCCTTCTCACGTTACATTCAAAAAGCCTGCATAAACTAGACAAAAAAAGCAGCATAGTGTCTTGCAACAAAGCAATTTCTCAAAGGGTATTCGAAAGCAGTTTGAGAGTATTAGTATTGGGATGTTATGGTTCGCCTTGCTGTGTGGTCTCGCTTCTCTTCGTACATGACTGGGATACAGCTATTCAATAATAATTCAGTTATAAAATTGCTGCTATGTGTAGCTTTCTAGGGCCAGGTCTACTCATCTGAATAGTTTTCCTCACAAGAGGAAGAATAATTAGGAAGAGCACATCAAAATCAGTTTTTACTGCAGCACGAATGTTCCAATTTCACTACTCAGTGCTACTGCATCAACTGGTGCTAATATACCATTACAACAAAACGGGAAAACCATGCTGCAGCAGAGAGAAAAATGGATACTGAGATGCAAAAAAGGGGAAAAAAACCCACAGTGTGACACTGTGGGATTACACAACAGTCAGTGAGACTGGAGTGCATTCAGAAGCCTTTTTCTACCTACATTTTGGATCTGGTATTTTAAGGTAAATAAATTATTATGAAAACTGTGCTTCTATTTTGTTAATGTACTATTGCTTTCTTTATTTCCCGGAGATTATGTTTGTGGCAGCGCATTGTTTCAGTGAAATCCAACGCATGACAGAAACGCAATCTTGTTCACAACCCCACCTAGCGCTCCTAGACTTAAAAATGACCAAGGGATTTAGGGAGCCAACAGCCTGTACATTTAGAACTCTCTCCGTATTTGTTTCTGGCTTTATTCTTCTTATCGTTATACTTGCAAATTAAACTAGATCTAAATGCATGTTATATATCCAGGCATTGCAGTCTTTCTGTTACAGCAGTAAACATTTAAAAGGTATTGAGCAATTTTCATCCCGAAGGGTCAAAATGTTTTATAACTGCAGCATAACAAACCAAGGTGCAAACTGTATGCAGGGATTCTGTCAATGCTAAGTGAATCCATTCTCGAAGTGGAACTCAGCATCTGTTTGACAATACACGGCAGCATTACAGACCACTCAGAGCAGAGGAACAGTCTTGAATCTGTGACTGCAACAAGTAAAACGGAGACTGCTACTTCCCAAATGAGGATATAAAGAGCAGACTTTGATCGATATTTTAGCTCTTGCAAACAATTACCTCGAATAAGTAATTAACAATGCTTAGACTTTTGATTTTATAGCCAAACTGAGAAGGAAATGTCCTGTGGCCTGTAGCAGAAGGCTGTCCCCGTTACAGCGTGGGACATTTGCTCTGTTTCTCAAGGAAGAGGCAGCCCTCTGCTGGATCGCCAACGTACACCAGCCATTGGTTTCCCAGGATGACATGAGAAGGAGAATCCTGCGTTCACGAATCGTTAAGCTGAGATAGCTGTTCTAAGGTACCCATTCGTTTTATTATAACCTGGCTGATGCTTTACCTCATTTGTCATTAATTCCAGTACTACTTAATCACTAATCCTTTTGAATTATTGCCTCAAACACAGAAATGAGTTTAAGGCTGTGTTTCTTATTAGGCAAGTGAGCTGATTTGACAGATAACTACAGAGAAAAAAAAGAGATACATTCAGCTCACATCTTCCTCCCAACTTAGAGTTATTTACTCTTGCCCTTCACCTGTAGTGTGACTGTATTTTGACTTCAATTAAAGTGATACTAAAGAATTTCCCCACATGCATAGATTGTTTCCAGCAGTTTAGTGACAGAAATTCACACACTTAAGAATCGGAGAGGAGAACCAGTATAAAGGAGGAGTACAATCTGTGAATATCCACTAGTGGAATGACAAGAACTAAGGAGGAGCAGGAAAAGGGATGAGGAAGGAGCAGCAGATAGAATAGGTGATGAGGTCAGCTTTTGGCAGTCGTGGGCCTCTAGATGAGCTCAGCTGCCCATGGAACCAGCCTAAGAACAGACAGTTAATGCAGTAAACAGTAAAAAGCTTATGACCAGATCTGGTCCTCGAACCAGAACTAGGCTGTATATGTACTGGTCTCTTTGAACAGGCCTGTGGTGAGGCAGGAATAAAGGGCCCTGCCAATGCTAGTACGGATCAGCATGTTACTGTTCAGCTACACTCTAAGGACACCTGAAAGAACACAGAAGCTCAAATTACTGAAATTTAACTGCATATCAACTGAGCAGTCCTAACTACCCATGAATGCTCCTTGGTTATGGCAAGCCTGAGGCTAATTTCACAGAGTCACAGAATCCCAGCATAGTTGGGGTCAGAAGGACCCTATGGGGCTCGCCCAGGCCAAGCCCCTCACTACAGCAGGGTCCCCTACAGCAGTTACACAGGAGCGAGTCCAGGTGGGTTTAGATATCTCCAGAGAAGGAGATTCCATGCCCTCCCTGGGCAACCCGTTCCAGGGCTCCATCATCTGCACAGGAAATAAGTTTTCCTCATGTCCAGTTGAAACTTCAGGTGCTCCAGTTTGTGCCTGATGCCTCTTTTCCTGTTGCTGGGCACCACTGCACACCAGGGCAACCACTGGCCTTCTTGGCCACCAGGGCATGTTCCTGGCTCACACTGAAAGGAAAGAATCCTTAAATTAGGATACATCACCTGATATTTACTACGGGCCAAGGCTGTGCCCTCTGTTAGGATGCAAATAGCTTGGTAAATAAGCAGGATCTTGTTTAGCTCCAAGAAATTGTTCCCGTGGCTAGGCCTGAACTTAATACATTGTACATCTCCCACTCCTAGTGTCCAGACCACGAGCACAGGTGTAGTCTTAAACATCAAAATGGGATGCAGGTTGAAACATCAGTGTCTGTTGCTTCAAATAGCCATAGAAATTAATGTTATTCCCAGATACCACAGCTCTTGTTTCTGTGAGTCTGTACCACTGCTTACATGTCACAAACAAAACATGGCACCAATATTATAAACTGATCAACAGTTTATTATACCAGCTCTGGGAATGGTGTGTTGTTCTGATTCGAAAGTGCTTTATAATGCTCTGTCACATTCAGTGTTGTCTCCTATGCAGCCCTTTTTGTTCTACCTTTTTAAGTCTTTGCCTCAAAAAAGTGAAAACAACTAAAATTCTTGTTTAAAAGTGGTTCAGCTGGTGTGATAAGTTGGTAAATTATTCTGCAGGTTTGCATAGGACCTTGTATGTTATGTTAGGATGCATTACTTCAAAAGCTCAGCAGAAATACGCTTATCTATATAAAAAAATAATGATACGCTGCAGCATCTAGTCCACTTTTATGGTCAGTCATTAGCTAGTTTCTGCAGAATGAAACTGCCTTCCTATTTGGTGAATGCAGTTCCACACATCCACAGCCTCAGAACAGTGTCGGTTTAATCATGTTTCAAACTTTTGACATCGCATTAAGGAAATACTAGCTAGTTTGAACTTGTTTTCTTAAGTGTTTTGAAACTCTGTGTTCAATTAAGGTGAAGAATGCAAGAAATATCACATGCATGAAAGATGATAGTTAGTGGTACTCATAAGCAAGTGGGTCAATCCCACCACCACAATCAGATGCATTTCAAGTGGGATTTTGAATGTGTTGTGGGAAGAAGTGAGGTGTTAGCAGCTGATAGCTTGACGAGTACATTTTTTATGTCTTCTCTGGTTATAAATTGAGCCTTTGGAGAAAGAGATAAATTAAGCAACATTTTGCAATAACACTTCTATTGGATTTTAGATTTGTTCTTAGATGGATACAGAGTAGGGATTATGTTTGCAGATTTTGTGTGGTTTGAGAATTCTGTAACTTCATTTAGAAGCAATAGTACAAGTTACAAAATAATTTAAAAAAACCCATTCTAATGAATCTAGTGAGTGCTTGAGAGGAATGTGGACTCTGACCTGATTACAGCAATATTTAGTTCTCAATTTTATGCCTAAATCTTGATCGCTTCCCACTCAATACCTATGTAGTTACTCAAATAAGATAGCTCTCAAAATTACCTCATTGCAAACTCACATCTAGCTCTGAATGAAACTTCAGTAGCAAACAATCCTCAGTCTATTCAAGATCACTTTGATATTCAGTCTCAAAATATTAAGAGCAGTAGCCTGAATTCTTCTTTCATTTATGAAACAAACTGTAGTTTGTTGTATGTAGAGAAATTGACATAGAAAGACGAAGCCAAGGGGAGGAATACTAAACCCGTGCAAGCAAATGATCACTGAATGGAGACGTGATCAAAGGGAACAGATTGTGAGTTTTTATGCAAGAAGAGAAAACTTTTCAGTGCCTGTTAGCAATGAAATTCAAGTTTGGGTTGCCACAAGACAAAAACCCCACCCGCCTGTGTAACAGCTCTGAACACGCTGGATCTCAGTCTACCAAAGTACATTCAGTCTAAGGATCTTGAAGTGAGCAAATGCTGGAAAAATTTCAGACAGTATATGACCCATCAGTGAGATTTAATATCTAGGAGAAAGCTTCTCTGAATGGCAGGAGAGTCGTGTCACGTAAAAATGGAAGTTAGGAGATCAGCAACACCACATCAGTTGCCACAAACTGATCTTCCTGTTTGTTGGAGAGCAAGAGCATGTTAGCATCATCCATGGCTTCCCCACCTGGGCCTAAAAATTACTCCGAAGGAAAACTTAGCAAAGGAGTGATAATTTCTAGCCTGGTAAGACAGGTTTACATTCTGTAATTCTTCTACTGTATAGCTGCCTTTAAACCAGAATAGCACCACTGGCATAAAAATAGGCTTTTGGGAAATAAGTGATCTTTCCATCTGCCTGTTTTGATTCACGCCAAAGCCCTTTGTGTCACAGGTGCTGGGAGCTTCATCTGAAGGGAAACATGGAACAAAATTCCAGCTTGCTACAATGTGGATGAAAAGAAGAGTATAATAGCCCTGTACTAAATCATCTGTATTCTGAAACAGCTTACATGTGGAATTTTGTCTTCTCTGAGACCCAAAATAAGCCGTGTTAATTTAGCTACCAGTACATGTTATTGGTCTTGCATACTAAATAATAGTTTACTGGGTGCTTTAGAGGCAAGCAGAAATCTTTGCAAAGACTTCTGTGCATGCCTGTACATAAAGTTTCTATATACCCTTTCCATTTAAAAATTTATTTAAATTATCATCACAATCATAAGTTAATCCTACGCAGGCTTACTTTCTTTGTATAAATATTTCTTTGAAAATACTGAAGTCGGCTTGGAATTATCACTCCTATTTTTGCTGATCATGAATACATTAGATGGATATTAATAAGAGAAAAAAGGAAATTGACCTGTTTTCGCATTTTGTACAGGTGTCACTGGAAATAAGAAACACAGTGTCCATTCTACAAGCAACCTGGCTGTAGGCTTCTCGGTCTTGGCATGACATTAAAAATACTGTAGCTGATCCAGTGGAGTGGCAAGTTCTCAAGGTAATCATTGAGTAAAACCAAGGCTACATTTCCAAACCCATAAAGGCAGCTGTCCCAGAACTATTCCCAGAGAAAACCAGTATGTTTTCAATGAATTATGAACCACACTTCTAATATGTGGCAATGGTGTCTGAGCCCAAGTTCTCTTTGCAAACTTATGAAAACACTGCTGGTTCAGCTGGTACCTCTGTATCAAGATAATTTTCTATTTTGCTACTCCTAAGCTCTAGCATTACAAAGACTTATTAGCATGCCCACCTTTATGGTTTGTGAGAAAGGCCATAACCAACATAGCATTTAAGGGCGGCTGCTTAATAACCAGGGTAGGGATCAAGATATGGATGCCACAGGCTGTCTTACAGAGGACACCAGTAAAGGTGAATTTAATATTAAATTGTCCACTGCACGTACAAAACATTTTTTATTTGTGTGAAGCCTGCTGTGATGGTTTGAGTTAAAACTCTCCCAAAACCCCTCACAAGTACCAATTCCAATGTGCCAATAATCACCTCACTGGCAGGCACTACAGGCAGTATCAGCTTTTACTAGAATGCAAAGAGCAGGATGAGATGTCAATATCCGCACAGGTCAAAACTGAAACACTTATCTGTGACTCACTTGATGATATATGAAAAATAAACTTTAAAAAATAATAAAAACCATAACACCTATATTCATTTTTTAATAGATAAGATGATAAGTATACCGTGATATTTGCATCATTTATATCTATAAATGTTTGTAACTAAAAATGAAGTTTGAGCTTACAAGAAAGAGCTCCAGCAATGAAGGGGAAACTTCCTAGAAAAAATATTCTACTCTTTCCCTAGCAGCCAGCTGATGCCAGACAAATGCCATGCTGCAGTTGTTTCCTAGCAGTTGTTTGTGTCTGAATTCCAAACCCATTTGTATGCTGGTCTTTGTTAGGAGCAGTAAATTCCTCCTGGTTGCCAAGAAAACCTTATTTTGCAATGATTTGTCTAGTTTTTTTGGGTTGTTTTGTTTTGGGGTGGTTTTTTTTGGTTTTTGTTTTTTTTTTATTACACATCCCTCCTGTGTATAAAGGAAGTTAGAAATATTGCAAACCATCTTTCAGGAGATCGTGATCTCTGACCTTTATCTGCATTTAACAGCAGCTTAAATTCCACATTTTGTTCAGCATAGTGTTCACACAAATATCTTCTGGACAGGCATCTAGCAGCTGCTATTCAGTGTGCAAGAGCTGATCCCATTGTAAAAGCCTTTTCTCCCACATTTAATGGCTTTAGGAGTAAAATATTACTGGTTGCATTTTAGACTTTTATTTTTAGTCTTTATACCTCCAATGAGAAGTGAACGTGCTCATAGTTGGCAGCACATTTTCTTTCTAGGACTTCCTGCCAAGTACAGCTAAATCAGTAGTCAAAACACTAACAGTTTTTATGTTAACAATAAGAATATTTTGAATAGTGGTTTGGAAAATGTGATTGTTTCAGGAAGATTTTAGTTCCCGTCTACCCAACAAACATTCACAAAGAAGCCAAGTAGTTCTATAATTTACACAGCTTGTGGCCAAACCCTCCCCTGACTGCTTTAGGAAGCAATGTATTTGTTAGTAGTCATCTTAAGCTCTAAATAATGAAAAGGTTAAGAATTGCTCAATAACTATATTAAGAATATGATAAAAAATGTAAGACCTAATTTTTCCTATTGTATCTTCTGAATATAATATTAAATACTTGCTATTCAGGCTATGGAGGCTGGATAAAACCAATTTATTATTTACGAAACAAAAAAATGCATTGAACATCTAAATGGAAGCCTTTCATATTGTATTTGGCATTTAAAATGGAGAAAGAAACAGAAATAAGTTACATGGAGCTAGGGGAGACAAAGATATTCTTAGTTTCCTGAAAGATAAATTTTAAACATAAATTTAAGGAGCACGTAAAGGAGAAGCAGCTTGCATTTAATTATTCCTGAGTATAAGGTTCTGATTTCCAGAATGAAGAACACAGCCCTCTGTGACTCTGGCATGTGACTTCTGAACGGAATACAATGACATCAACGGGCCCTGCGTTCAATAAGGACTGGGTATCTCTCCTGTGACTTTGGCCAAAAACCCAAGAAAATTGTATCTGCAGGGTGGGAACATGCCACCTCACCCGCAACAGTGCATCATGGATACTCCCCTATCCCTCTGCCCCATGTACAACTGCTCCAGCACTAGGCCAAACCTTTTAGCACCTCTCCGGATCACAGATTTGTGATGGCACGTGGGAGAGGACAACAAATAGTCTTTGAAATAGCGTATAGAAAGAAACGGTACCTGTCCCTCCAGTGCAACTGAATTGCTGACGTGCTGTGCGGTGATCATACTGCCTGTGGGCTAGTCATTCTATCAAACCTCTTGTCATCAGAGGACTCTAAGATGACTGCTTTGTGCACGCAAAAAGACTTTGGAGATCTGTAGCAACAGCTGTAGCGACTTACAGTGGCAGAACAGCAAGTGCCAACAGAACACCAGTCAAAAAAACAGAACAGAAGATATAGTGAGACCAAAAATGAAAAGAGAGGATGTTCATAATTATAGAACAACTCATGGTTTGAAAAATGGATTAAAATCTGGTAAGTCAGAGAAAGCAAAACTTAAAGTCAAGATGATAGGCAACTATAGAGTCAGAGTTTGAAAAAGAAACCATTATTTGCTGTTTCTCTTACTGCAACAATTAAGAAATTTCAAATTTAATTATCAGGCAGCAAGTTATAAACAAAAAACAAGAGGACGCTTTTTTTGCACAGCAGAAAGCTAAATGCTGGAATTACTACTACAGGATTTAGAAACACATCCAAAAAGTCCCCAAAAACAATTAAGTAAAATTATGATCCGTCAAAAGCTATTGAAAACATGGGAATTATATCCAAATCACAGAAATCTGGGGTCGGTGAAATGTAGGAAAGTTTCACAGTGTGCCTTGCCCTGGCTAGATTTGTCTGCCAGGTGTTGTTTGAGATGAGATACCCAAGGTCTGGACCCTACATTAGCCTGTTCCAGCTACTCATGCGTTCTACTGTGAGAGCTAAGTTCAGTTCAACTTTGGTCACTTGGCTTTACTGCACTTTCTCATCCCTACTCACCAAGAACTAGATAATTAAATGCTTTTTATTTCAGCCTGAGCCTGGTCATGCCTTCACAAGATCTGAACTTACTTCAAGGACAAATCTCCAAGAACATCCCTTCAGTGTTGTTAATCGAGAGTGAGAAGACATTGCTTGTAATGCATGTAAATGTACACGTATAAATATATTTTTGCACATACATACATACATACATATATATGTTCACTTATGTGCATGTCCATCAGGAGTTTTCCATACATTTCAAGATGACTTTTAAATTTTTGGTTTTAAGTTGCAGAGTCTTTAAGAAAATATTCCAGCTAAGATTGGAGCGTTCATTTTTCCCCTGGCATTTTTCCGTACCTATTACTTCAGAAGGGATTTTTCCATTCTGTCTGCAAGACTACATATTATCTTTGAAGTAAGCAGCAAGGCTATATTCCCTTGTTTTCAAATGAGGAGGGAATACGTATGGGGTCATATTATAGTCATATAACTTTTTTGCTTCTTAGTTAGTTTTTAGGTAAAGACAGAGCAAATAATCACCTCTGCTTCCTTCACATACTTAGGAGATTAAAAGAACAATGAACTATTAAGAACACTACAGTTGGAATGCCATTAATATAAAGCAATGATAATAGATGTTGAGGCAACATCTCATCTCTCCTGCATTTCTGTCCTTGGAACTCCATTTAAACAGAAAGGGTCAAAAGCTTGGAAGCGGTGGGTCAGAGCTGTCTAACTATCCTTGTGTAACATGTGACCCAGAGAAAATGCCAGTACAGACTGGCAGCACTGCTCTTTATAAGACCACATCCTCATCTAGAAGTTGGTGCCCCTGACGAGTTCTGACAGACTTTGGTACTAAGTCCATTAGCACATATCCATGTGGTAACACATGCAGGATGCCAGCTTTGCTCAAAGCAATCAGGTTGGCCCTGCAGCGTGGTATGCCCTATTGTGCCAGGGCTAGGACACACACTGCGTTTTTATTTCAGTAATACTCATATTGTGAAACAGATAAAAGTACAGTTCTGCTCAGATGCAAAGCATGCTGGGCTTTACCTGTCATGACAGCAAATGTGGAATACGACTGCACAGGTATGCTGCCCCTTAGTATTTGTCATTAATTAGTCATCATAAGTATTAACACCCACATCTCTTATTTATAAACGTCCTTTCCAATGTGCCACCCTCTCCAGCTCCCTCATTCCGACATTTCTTGTAACAGCCATGCTGAGGCCTGCAGTTCTGTACTCTAATGCAGGAGAGCGAGGGACTGTGGAAGGAACAGCAAAGCTGAGCACTTTCCCAAAGAACGATGAGTGCAGAAAACAGATGCATTACAAAGTATGAAAAAATTTGTTGTCTAGTGTGAAACCATTTTCTTGTGCTGCCAAATACAAGCAAATGACATTGACATTACATAAAGAGTTGGCAAAAAGCAGATCCTGAAAGTCAGCATTTCATAGCAGTGTGCTGTGGGCAGCCTGCTCCATCGGGAGACATAAAAATAAATGAGAACATTTATATGGAGGTCAGAACAATGTAGTGTGATTCAGCACACAAAGAGAGAAAGAGTGCGGAAGGAAAGGCTGGACCTGCCCACAGGACAGCTTTTTTACCCTACGCTTCTATAAAATGGACACAGTGGAAAATAGGGTCTGTTGTTTTAGTGGAAATATCTTATTATCAAGTCAACTCTAGCTAGGCACTTTTTCTATTTTTGAACATGTCCCTTAATTTTAAATCAATAATTATATAGATACTTAAAATTATATTACTTTATTTGCCTGCAGTATAAAGCAAAAGAAAGTTAGGTGGTCAGGAGTAGTTGAGCAGCTTTTCTGCAGGTGAAATACACTTCTGGTACCTACAACAGCAAAAGCCAGGACTATGTGCCTATTCTTACACTTATTCTTTATTAAGTCAAGTCTTCTTGATATTTATTTTCTCATTTATGATAGGCACAAGAATAGATTTACCCTGGTCATATTAAGTGCACAGCAAAACATACTCGTTCATTTTGGCTTTTACTTAGTTGAACCTCAAGAAAGTGATATTAATCTTTTCAACCATACAGCAAGAGACACGGAGAGGTATAATTCCACTAAGAGTTGGAAATGACTTCTGTTTTAATCATAATCATTTGTTCCTACCCATAAAGTGATGGGCAAATATAAATCAGAGAAAACAAACAAACAAACATACATATAAATTCAACTAGTTATTTAGAGGAGGAGAGACAACTCCACTGCCTATATCTCAATTACAGGAAAAGGACAACGATGGCCTTGCGTGTACATGCAGCTAGTAATTCCTGATGCTTTGCTCCTCCCACTTCCTCTCTGCTTTAACACTAAATTAGTCACACTAACACAGTAACAATAATTACATTGTTCCTGGGGTTCTGGTCTGTTTACATCAACATAGTAGTAAAACATGTTCTACTCCCTACCCTGGGATCTGTACGGAGTCAACTGCAATCTCCATAGCACTTGTTCTGACTGATACCATGAAAAGAGCAAGTCCACATAAAACCTAAATTTACTCTTGAGTACAGGAAAACCTCAGCAAAAGGATGATTTGAGATTGCCCCGGTTTTGCCTGTCTGCAAGTTGTTCAACCTATTTCTTTTCTGCAGCGTAAGCTACACATATATAGCAGGTCATGTATGCCAAAGACTGCATTTCATCCTGAGTGTTGCATGGACTGACTTTTGACTCAAGGATGCATTTTGTGTTTCATAGGGCACAATGTCTGATATCCATGGAGGTCTTTCTCCTGCCTGTGCCCAGTTTTATAAATGTGAGTGGCTACCATAATATTTGGACCATCTATGTGAAGATATGCCATATAAAAAAAATTCCTTGATTTGGAACCTTTTTGCTGCCATTTCTAACTGAAAGGAGAGGGTCAAAATTCTTAGGATATTGTCTGAAGTCCTTCATAGCAAATGTGTGTTCAAAATGCAATCTAAGCTGCATTAGGAAAGAAAATATATCGATCTCAAATAAAATTCTTGCAGTCTGTCAGAAATGTTACGAAAACTCTTCGGAAAGTGCTTATCTCCACATGGTTATTAGAAGTGAATTTTACTTCAGAATGGCTTACTAACATGATTAGGTTAGAACTAGACAACCAGACAGCACCAATTTCAGATTATCTTAAAACTTCAGGCTGTGGTCTACTGAGGTTAAGGACAGACTATGAAAAGTTCAGCCATTTGTGGAAAAACAGCCTTTGGGAGAGGATGTAGGAATGGACAGCTAAGGATAGTAACTTTGTTAAAAAGTACCTGACTTGAATATGCCTATTTCCATATTGTTGATATGGTTATACGATGTGATGAAGCAGAAGCACTTTAAACCTTCTACTTTGCCATTTACAAGCACATTCTTACACAGGCTTTTGTGATTTCATGCACCATCACCCAACTTTTTGACATCTTCCTTTAGGCAAATCCCAAACTGTTTTCTAGGCTCATTAGATGGTGCCACTTCAGGAATGACTCACAATGTAGACAAGTCTTCGTGCAATTTGGCAGTAATGGTCATTACATCTTAACCCTTCCCACTTTTGTGTACTTGTAATTAAATTAATTTAATTGTTGCAACACTAGAGGGTTGATCTTTGATACATTATACAGATTAAAAAATGCAAGCCTATGAGCTCAGTTGACAGTGTTATTTTTATTCTTAGAAGAGGGACAATAGTATCGTCAACAAATGGCTCATAGATTTCTAATCAAAGGCTATCGCATCAACCCTCAAGTACTACTCACGATGCATTGCATTTGACAGGGCTAATGTAGTGAACAGTGTAACATCTCAGCATCCCTGGTAAAGCATCTTCTGATGTTGATAAGACTGAGTTGAAGAGCTCTGAAGTTTTGTATTGGATAGAGCTTACTCTGCTGACCTTTTAACTTGCTTGTAAAGAGAGAAGCATAGTGGACTTACTTATTGGTGGCTGTGGCTGTGAGCTGTTTGGGCTGCAGAAGCGCCGTGTGCTCAGTTCTCTACAGTCACACAGTCATTTCACTCATTCTGTTAATTACAGTTGAGCTGTGCATGAGTAAAGACAGAATACATCCCTTAAGGACTGATTTTAATGTAGATTTAACTCTTTCTAGAAGTGTTCTTGTTTGCTAACCAGGAAAAAGGGCAGTCATTGCTGCTGGAATGATTCCTGAAGTCCATTCATAGCTGTCTTCTTTCCCTGGAAATGGATATGCCAAATAAATTATATTTGTGGTCATAGCAGCAGCCTGCTTCTGGCCCCATAGAAAAGATTTTCCCAAGTCCAATAAGCATTGCTTTGGGCATGCTGGTGAAAGGCAACATGCCTGTCAGCAAAACAGCAGCAGCTTTTCTCTCCTATCAGGCTTCCTGCAGTCATCTCTCTGTTTACAGCTCTTCCCAGCCCTTTGTCCTTGCCTCCAGTCCTTTGCTCACTCTTACTATATGAAAGAGAATCTCGGAACAAAACTCATCATAACCTAAACATATGAAAATACACATTTAAAAGCACGAATGTGCAAGGATATTGCTAAACACAGAACTCGGCTATAATTTAAAGATGCCACCTGGCTAGTTTCTAACCAGCCAGGCTGGTCTTACGCATGGCCCAAATCTGTCAGAGCTACTCGGCATGCACACATGATTTGTAGGTGTCGAAGCCCTGTGCCAGGTGGCTGGTAGTGTTTACTGGTGCTTGGGGTTGTTCGGTGGTTTTTTTTTTTTCTTTTTTTTTTCTCCCTCAAGGAATGGCCAGCCTGCTACTGTTACACAGCTCCTTATCTGACTGGCAACAACGCAGCCTAGGGCACTCACTGCAGCACTGGGGTTCAGGAAAGCTGGGCTGCGGGCTGATGGCAGATGGATCGGTAAAACACTGAGAAATGCGACTGTTGCGTAGAAGCATGAGCTCCATTGCAGTAACAGAACGCCTCTTCTTCAGAGCCTAGTTCAGAACAGACACCAGCGCAAGGGCTCTGCCAGTTTATTGCTTGTTTAGGCCTTTGCCAGGGCTGGGCAGTTTCAGTGTTTGCCAGGGTTGTCTCCTCGTTGCCGAAGTCATACGGAGTCTTCCCCTCGAATAAAAAGGCCTGCCAGTGCTATAGCTTTCAGAAGACACGACTGAAGCCCGAACCCACTCAAAATGAACGGCATTTGCATTGTCCACTAAGGATTAAGTTACGAGGCAACACCGGAGCCAGGGACCCCGGCGGATCCTTTGTGAAACAACAACGCAGCGGGGGGGGCAGGGACCCGGGTGTCGCCCCGGGCTCCTCGCGCCGCTCTCGCGAGAGCGGGGCCGCGCGAGGCTGGGTGACCGCGGCGCCGCCCCGCGCTGCCGCCATTGTGTNGCCGCCTGCCCGCCCGTGGGGGCCGCGCCCGCGGTGAGTATGGGGGGTGCCCGGGCCGCGCAGGGCGGGGGCGGCTCCGCGCCGGTCCCCGGGGCAGCCATTTTGTCTCCTCCGCCCTTCGCTACGCGGGGCCTGGCAGGGCCGCGCGGCCCCCGCAGGGCCGCCTCCTCCGCGCTTGGGGCCAGGGGCCGGGCGGGGGGCTCTGCCGTTTCCGTCCCCTTCCCCCCCCCTCCCGCCCCGGGTGCGGCCGCTCCAGCTGCCCCCGCGGGACCGAGACCCGGCCGCGGAGTCGGCCGGGGCGGCATCGGTCAGGGTCACCCCCTCACGGGGCTCCGGAGCTCGTTGTGAGCCTTGTGTGGTTGAAGGCGGAGAAAAATATCCCGAACAAAGAGCTGCGCAGGGAGAATTGCCCCTGAACTCCATCTTGATTGTCATGAAAACGTGATTTTGAGTGAACACTGAGTGATCCGCGTTGCTGGGAAGGAGGTCTCACCCACAACGGTGCGTCCGACCATAGAAAAACGTGCGGACAGAAAAGCTCAAGCACTTGGCGGTGTGTCACTGCATTGTGCCAACGAAGAAAACCTGAATTTATGCTTTGGGAGTGAAGCATGTGCTTCTCGGTGACTGAGGGTGCAAGAATCCTTTGAGCTGTGAGTAGAAAGCATGAAAGCTAGGAAGGGCTTCCCGTAATGGTAGAGGTGACTACCTCACATTGCTCCTCGTTTCTTAGCTGTGGTGGTCAGGGCGGAAGAGAGGTGTGGCAAGAGGTTCGGATTGGAAGTATTTGCTGTTTGTGTTGTTTTTACCTTTTGAGATGACACTGCTTTCCTTCCAAGGCCTCTTGGATCTTTTTTTTCTCATTATCTCTATCTGTGGCTATGTTAGATCTAGTTGATCATCTGTAATGTAGTTAGAGGGATGACCCATCAAGTAGGGCAGGACATTTGAGCTGTGTACTTAAAATAGGCTGTTCAGCTCCACCTCTTGTTACAAGCTAGTCGTCAGTTTCTCAGGTACAACTTTAAATTTAAAGTCTGATTTCAGAACTTGGTTCCTTACCAAGTCTGGAGAAGCATCACAAGTAGCCCTTATTCCAGGAGACACAAGAGTTGTTTCCAGATTTTTCTGTGAGGTTTTGGTTTCTAAGTTGTGTAATATAGCATGGGCTGATAAGTTGTGTTGCTTTGATGAGAAGAGTGCTCCTCACCTTGCTGTTCCCTTTCCCGTTTCTCTAGTGTTGGATACCAATGTGAGTTATGTCAGCATGGTAATGAGTGTGTCTTGCCAGGATATGTTTTGGAGGTGGCTTGATGAAGAAACATGGCATGTGTCACTTTTGAATGAGATCTTCCTTCCCTTTGTGGCAACTGTAGGCTTTAAAATTAATTTGGACTGCAACACGAGTTAGGGTTTGGTTTGTTGGTTTGGTCTTTTTTTTCAGTTGTTCCTTGGAGAAGTCATTTCAATATTTGTTGGCCTCAATACCTTCTGTGTAAATTGAGGTGACTACTTTGTCATTATGGAGCTCATTACAGCATGTTAATTACCATTTGGAATTAGTTGAATTCCTGTGTGAATAAGCAAAATGTTTGAGGTTTTAATTTGAGTGTCTTTGTACTCATTCAAAAAAAACCCTCTTAAGATGCTGATACTGTAACAGGGAACCATTCTCATTCTGAAATATTCTATAAGAACACAGTATCCCCTTTGCAATCAAGTATTATTGTGGCTTTAATAATGTGATTTTTTTTTTAATTGAGAGCACTGTCTAATTCTGTCCTGTGTTCTGTGGTAGCTTAGCGTGTTTGCCATGTTACCATGACCAGCATAAACCTTACATGTGTATCGTGTGTGTTCAGGCCAACTGTGAAGGCAGTTGCTTCTCAAGCTTCCAAAGTACAGTGCTAAAATGGTTTTCAAGGAACTCTTAAGGAAAGAGAAAAAAGGGGGGAAATAAGAATACTGGAGATACGTTGATTACCAGAGTTGAGATGCCTTGTATCTAGTTTTGTCTGTCTCCTCTAGTCATGGCTTCATGGCTCTACATAGTTTCATGACTTCTGCTAGTTGGATTCCAAGTGAATTTCGTGATGGATGGCCAGAAACTGAAGAGTTCTTTTGTAGTGGTTTTAAAAAGCTCATTAAGTTGAGTGACATGCTTCATGCCCCTGAATCCGAGTCCCTAAAATGTGTTTTTCTCAAGCAGAAAAGGCCTGGACCTTAAGGCCTTTTTTCTAGTATCTTTCCACTTCTGCAGCAAACAAGGCAGGGTTCTTCTTGTCGAATGCCAGTTCTTACACAACTTTGATTCATCTTTATAGTGGATCCTTCTCATTCATTGGCTGAGGCTGGGACCGAGAAAAAAATGGATGGTTGAGTTAAAGAAATTAATAATAATGTGTATGCATAAACTTACATGTTACATTTTGCATTTTTTAACATGCTGCCTTTGTCTTGTTTGAGCACATTTTTTGTGTCTAGTTTCCGCAAGATGTATTTATTTTTAGAAGGAAAATGCTGTATAGGTGGTATCATCCTGACGCATTCAGGTTGAAATGACACCATGTGCTCATTTCCAAGATTAGGCTGATTGGTAAGATTGTCCTCTTGGGGTTACATCTGGAGGAGAAAATTAGTTTTGTGCAGTTTTTGTATGTTTTTAGAAGCAATTTGCTAATCTTGAACTCTGTTTCAGCTTCTAGTGGTAGTTGGCTCTGGTGTCCATAGCCTTCAACCTCTATTTTGTCTGTTCTATGGGTGGTGCAAAAGCAATTTTATGAGTATTAGATGATCTCTAATTTAGTCTTGAAGTTCTGACTTTATCTGTGTTATTTAATTAATCTGATCTCACACCTTTCTGAAACAAAGTGATCCAGAAGCGCAGTGGTCCGCAACGAAAGTGATGATGTTGGCACTCTTTGTCAAGTCCATCACAGTACAGAATTGGATCCATTGTTCCGTATGTCTGTCCCTTAGAGCCTGCATCAGGGTAAGAGGTAGATAAGTAGTGCCCACAGCTCTCCTGCCCAGTGTACACCCTGCTGGTGACATTAATTTAACTGCATAGTTGGCAGCTTGAATGGTGACTTTGCTTCACTCGGCACTGCTTCAAACAAACACGAGACTTGCAGTGCACGTGATGGCAGGTTACTCTAAAGCTGAAATTAACCATCATTACAGTGTTCTATCTAATGTTACAAACATGAGGAAGTATGATTCTTGCATTTCATTGCACAAACAATCCACTTGAAGTGGTGTAGCTTAGATTAAATGAAATTCAGTAAGGACAAGCCTAGTAAACTTCCACCTTCGACAGTGTTCTGCACTTTGGAGCATACTTAGAACATTCTTATCAGTACAGCTGTGTTTAGGGCATTGGGAACTGCATACATTGCTCAATATTTACTTAGGGGTTTAGGTGTGGTCTGAGAAGCCTAATGAGTTCATGATTTCAGGTTCATAAACCAAAGATAAAAAAATGAGATTCCTGAATGGTTCTTTTTTTAACTGATGAGTTCTCTGGCAAACGCGAATGGGTTGCTAATGTCTGAAGCATGGCCTGGAAGCTGTTGTGCTTCTCTGTGATAAAACCCTGAAGCTCCTTAGTACACAAATGTAACCGTTGACTTAAAATTGTGCTTTATGTTATAATTTTTTATTCCAAATTGGAAAAAAACCCCTCCAAATTCATACTGGTGTGTTTGACCATTGGGCGGCTGCTTGTTGTGACCTGGATCCTAATACCAGCAACTGAATGTGCATGACAGCATGAGTTAAAAACCCTTCCGTTGAGGAAACGATCCATCAGAGGAGTGATGGTGCAGTTTTCCAACTGTTTGATGAGAGGAGTTCTGTACAAAATAGTTTTTACCAGGTAGAAAATGTAATGCAGCATGGCTTTCAGCTGAGATTGAATATCTTGAGTATGTGAACTCATATTTAAACTGCTGGCAGATGTGAGGTGCACCAAGCTGATGAAGCAGCTTTTCACAGCCTGGATTACTGATGGGTGTGACTGATATAGGGGAAGAATGGGCTTTACTGATTGTCAGTTGTGTTGGGTTTTTTTTCCTGTGATACAGCTTATTCGAATTCTTGGAAGATTAGGCCAGAATTAAGTGGTTAAATAAAACAGTGTGTATCACTTCTGCAAATCACCTTGTGCCTGTGGAGTTTTCAGCCATCTACCTTTTGTGGTCTCATTCTTCCTGTACCCCCCGAGGAAGAAAAATCTAGGAACGTTGGCAAAACAGTTAGCTGGCTATCTGGAGGATTTGATCAGTGTTATGTCCAGATCCTGTCTAGTACACAACGGTTACAGAGTTGTGTCTTATGCAGGAAAGGCATCAGCATGTTTTTTTTTAATGCTTGAAATAACAAAAGAGCAAATAAACACTCAGCAGCTCAGAGGTGAATTTATATATACACCTATGAGACAACACATGCTCTTTTGTATACATTAATTTTCGTGGGAGTTGTATTTGGAGAAGCTAAGTATTTCTTTCAGGAAGGTAGACTGCAGATTTTATTTTTTTTTGACAAGAGGGTGAAGTTTCATAGTTTTGACCCTGAGCAAGAAGTCCGAGTGTAGCTTTTGCAAGTGTCGAGATGCATCTCGTTAACAAAAATGTGCCTCTTTCTCTGACTCTTGGCTCATTTGGTGTTAATACTAGTTCTGCAGAGTTCTTGAGGGAGTCTCACTTGTACTATAGTAGCAAGAATAAAAAGGTATATAATAATAAAAATAGCAGGAGTTATGTTTCTGTTTTTCTGCCATGGGATGGGAGGAGATGTAAAGCAGAGTTTAACCAAGCTAGGGTAAGAACTCGTTTTCCCATCTTACTGTTACACAGTCAGACCAAAGCACTGTGTAAATATTTGTGTGAGAGAGTCATTTTATGATGCACTCAGAATAACTTGTGCATATTTTGCATGCAGGTCCCTGCCTCTAGAAGAAAAAAATAATTAGTATGTCTTTTACAGAATACAGAGGATGGAGTCAAAACCCTCAAGAATCCCTCGAAGGATATCTGTTCAGGCCTCCAGCACTTCACTAGGGTCCAGAACATCGGCTGGAAACAGCTTAGTTGGTGGATATAGTGCAAGAGAATCTTCACAGAGATTAGAATCTGGATACCAGGTAACATTTTGTGTCTTTCTGTAAAGTATAATTTAATATAACATTTGTTTTTCACCAAGAAAAACTCTAAACCCAAACCCCAAGATTAATTCTAAAATGCAAGGACTTACTAACCAGGCCAGTGACAATGTTCTGCAGCATGAACCAATACTTCTGGGTTTGCTGTCTTTACCTGCTTTTGTTTGTAGCTGCAACTTTAAAAGTGAGCTGTTTGATGATTTTGGGGCGCTTATGTTTTGGCATTAATCGCTGCAGTCTTTAAACCTTAAACTGGGTTTTCTGTTGAGGCGAAGTGATGATTCTCTTTGAGTTTTGATGTCTGTAGGGCATTGGGCATCATGTGTGGGCGATGCAAACAGTACAGGGCTATGTTGTGGTTCTAGGAGCTGGCAGTGGGCTGCGCCGCTCTGCAGCACCCACTTTCTGTATGTTTTGTGAAGGTAAGAAGAGGACTTCTAGGCTAACACCAGGTCTGGCTGTTAACACAGCTGGGCTTTGTGTACTGTAGACAGGACTAGGCATTCACTGTTCATGGAATGCTTTACTCTGACCAAATTGCTTTTAACGGGGAGGGGAGGCGTGCTCAATGGGTAGTCATGCTTTGCAGGTACTTCCACTTTGAAAGAGCATTATGGGAAATAGAGAGGAAACTACTTCAGAATTTGATTTGGGCACTTGGAATCAACAGATGATTCTTTGTCTCAGTTCTTTTTATGATGTTTCTACTCCTGTCAGCAATTCTTATGTGTTTTGAGGCAGAAATGTAACCCCTCTTGGCCTTTGAAATTGCAGAAACTTGACTCCATGATGAAATGTTCATATTTTTTGACAACACGGTTATGAGTTTGGTCCCTGCTGATGAGTTATCTGGGACGTTGCATTAGATAATGCCTTCACAGTTTCACAAGCGGTAGAGCATTAATTATCTTTAGCACAGTTACATGTGTATGCACATATCTAGCTTGCATGTGTTCATTAGGCATATGGGCTGTAGGGAGTGTCTGAGGGTGGTCGTCAGTCATTTTTGCTTTTTGGGTTCCTACGCGTTTTTCACGAGCTGTTGGCTCTGCATGAACCACATCAGATAAACCCCTAGGATTATGGTCCCACAGAGTCTATATGTCACACTAGAAGCTGTTGATCAGCAGGTGAATCTTGAGCTGAACCGATGCTGTGAAGCTATATGTGTTACCACTCTTACAGAATTATAGCACAAGAGTTACGTACTGTTGAGCAAAATGCTTCTGATCAGAGGAATGATCTTTATAACAGTCCCCGGTTAAAACAGGGAAGGAAATAAGTGTGTAGAAGATTCGTGTATCCCTTCTTCCCACTTTGATCCATAGAAGGCAGTCTGAGACCTTGCTGTGTGAGACTAGCACTTAGTCTTAAAAGCACAGGGAGGCTCCCTCTCTTGACTGGCCTTTGGTGCTTACATATCTGGTAGGAGTGAATTCCATATTACTCGCAGGTTGAGAGTGGCTGGGGCAGGAACAAATTGATGGTCTCAATAAGGTAAAGTCTAGCCAGGTAGGAATGGAATGGGCAGGCATTTTTGCTTTGTTAATTAATATAGAAGCCTACCTTAAAACATTCAGTTCCAAGCAATTTAAAAGAATTGTTATTTAGAAGAAAACATGTCAGACTGTCGGTAGTGCTTTCAGTATTTAAAGGAAAGGGATCTTAAACACTTGGTTTTAATATGAAGTCATTTCTGCAGCTGAGGGTCGTACTTGGTTGTACCTTAGCTCAAAAAAGTTGAAGTTTGGGTAATGCTTCAAGAGCCTTACTCTTCAACTTTTATTGTCCTGTTCCGTTTCTTCTTGGGTAGCCCTTGAGGTTTCTCACAAGCAGTTTCCATATTATTTCCACTTCCCTGTATTTTCAATGTTCAAATCAGATATTGAGTTTATTTTGAGTTACAAGATGCATATGACAAGCATGTTGTTCTTCAGGAATCCAGTGTGTTGAACAGTTCCAGTAGAGACTGGGCAATTGGAGAAAGAATCACCCATGAAACTCCTTGGAAGCTTACAACGTCCTCTCCAACTCGCTACTCAGGGACACTTGATCATCCACATTCTGGAAGATTTTTGGGAAGCCGAAGCAGATTGGTGAGAATTGTTAATGTAAAAAAAAAAAGTAAAAATCTGGGTTTTACTTTGGCCTTTCCCATCAGGAGAGCTGCTGGCAGGGGCTCACTGAAATACTCCTAAAGAAATAGATTTTATTAAGTCTTTGTGTAGGGAAGCAAGAAGATAGCAATGTTAAGAAGTTATTTGGAGGATAAAAATAACAATGAACATTGTATTAGGTTCGTTTATAGATACCATTGTGCAAAGACAGGACCACTAAATCACAGTTAAATCAAACTTGCTTTGTTGTTCAAACACACTATTATACCGTAACCTATTATGCCCAAATTAAAATTATAAACTTACTGACTCATGAATTGCTGTCAGTCACCAAGCAGGAGAAAGAAATGGAGCATGGTGCTTAGATGGTCAGAGTTGATAGCTACTGCACCTTCCCAGGCATCCCCTTGTTGGTAACAAGACACGCAGGTATACCTTCTTGGCCCAACCTGTCCAGCCCAGCTTCTTTTATTCTCCTCTTGGGGGCTGCAAAAAGGGTTAGCAACATCACCCACCCCTCGTGTGGCCAGCGGGTGAGCAGCTGAGTGCCAACGTGTTATTTGTCCCACCCTGACAGCTATTCTGACACCATTTGCTGTTCTCATAACACCTTTCCTGGCTTTCCATGCTCTCTGGGCTCTGGTTCAAGGTCTTGTAAATACCTGGCAGTTCAAACTGCTTTTCTATCTGATTCCCTGTCTCTCATCTGCCTTGTTAAGTACAAAGTCTCACATGCTTTCTCACCACAAGTGGGCTAAGAATTATTGCTTACCCTACTTTAAAATTTGACTGTACGATATTTTAACAACAACATACATATATAATTTGTCTCTCTATGTATATAATATCCAACAACGGACCATTATTTATCATCTCCGATACAGATACTAGTTTTACTAATAGTTAATAAATTTAGGTGAGAGTGTCTCTAGAAGTATCCATTAGAAAAGATAATGGGATGGGGTGATCGGAATTCTCACGCATTATTTGGACCTATGAGCAAATTTTATGTTGTTTATACCCAGTTTGTTCCTCAGGTATTTCTCAGTTTGGGGAGGAGGGTGAAATGTGGCCCCAGCTGCATGTGTTAGCGAGGAATTAATGTTTTTGGAACCCTGCTTTCGAAAGCTTGATGGTGGAGGAGCAGTTCTTGGTCTGACTCGATGTCAGACCAAGCTGACTCCAGCTTACGACACGCTGGAAGGGGCTGGAGGCTGAACTCTCGCTCAGCTGAGGTCCTTGGTAGCTTCTCTTGGTGGGGCTCCAGAAGGTGTCTTCGTAACCCGAGAAATAAAGTAATTGTCTGCTTTTGCATGCTTATGCACCACGGAGTGACAATACAACACTTGCAATTGCAGCAAAAATACTAAGATGGGAAGAGCAGGAAACTGAAGATGCTTGACAGAAAGATAGTGAGCAAGTGAAAATTCTGCTTGCTTTCAAACTGAAGTATGTTTGGGTGCTTGAGAGGGCTGGCACCTTCAATCTCTTAGTTTTCTTAGTGTGACCGAAAGGAGGAGACACTGACATAAACACAGCATTCTGCTTCAGAAACTTGCAGCCTACATTTACAAGGGTAAATCCTACATTATTTTTAAATAAAGAGGCTTTGCGTTTTAAAGTTACTCCTCAACATTTTTGAGAGTCTTAACGTGATGCACACTTTTGTTCTTTATATCCGAAATAATAGTGTCTAATTTTTTTAAATGTTGTTTCAGTCTACATCTTCCTCTCATTTTACATCTGGGTGTTATGGTGAGTCTGAGAGAACTCAGGGAGCATACTCAAGACTACATAGCCAGCAGCGAGACAGTGATTCAAAGAGACCGAAGCTCTCTTGTACACCTACCTCTTCTGTGAGAAATAACGGCTTGGCTGCCTTTTCAGGTGAGAGGCTAGTTACAAGAGATGAGTTAGGTGAACATTATCTGCATAGTGAGATCAGTTTTTATCAAGTGTTAAAAGACTTGCTTTGAGATATTGTGCTTTCATTATTCTTGCATATTAAAAAACTACGCTGAGCAGAAGAGTATGTTTGCACTGGAAGCAGTATGCAAAGTACCAGGAGTGTGCTATTAATGTGATCTCTTGAAAACCCACTGTACTCACGTAATTTCAAAATTATTACCTGTACCTATTCCATTTGCAGTAAAGCTGAACTTCAAGGCTCAAGTATGTCTGAATTGCTTAAAATTTCCGGGAAGGAATGAGTGCAGCTGCTGTTATTTCATTAATCAAATTGTGTTGGTAAACCTGTGTAGGAGGGACAGCGGAAAGGAAATCTTTATCTTGCTTAGCTCTGTGTTCCAGGAAGCAGGGTGTTGAGGCTGGTTTGAACGCTACTGTTACGGTTCAGGAAGGAAAGCGTTCCTTTTGAGCAGGACTGGAACTCATTTTGTAGGTGAGGCAAATATTCGCAGTGCACGCTAGGAGCTCTTCTAGGAAACCACAAGATTTTCACTAAAGCTGTAAATAAGTATGTGATATTTGGATAGATGCAAGGTAAGTAATACAATAACAAAAGTCTGAAGGTCAGGAAACAGTGGTCAAAAACCTGAATTGAAAATATTTCTAAACCATTTTGCAACAGACCGTTGAATCCATTTATATTACCCTCATGCATGTGGAACAATGTTCTTTTTATATCCCCTTATGGAACCACACAGCGGTCCATGTAGAACTTAAAAAATTCTTGCTCAAAGCACAGTACTGGTGATGGTTTCTTACTCATTAATAAAGTGGCCACCATTCATGTTTCTCATTATGGTGTAAGACTGTGTTTGTCTACATTTCTAGACTGTTTGGTCATCACACTGCTGACGGATAAACGCTCAAACTTGGATTTATAAGGTAGCAGAAAAAGAAAGTCAAGGTGGATTTTTCAGAGCACTTGAAAGCCACTTTTTTTTGAAACAAGAGTATTGTTCACAGATGAAGTATGTCTGGTTCCCGATTTAGTTGGACTTAGCAAAAAAAATACCCCTTTTTAAATTGCAGTGGTTTACTTCGCAGTATGAACAAAACCAGTTTTAGCCAGTGTCTGTAAAGTTGTGATGAAGCTGCATTTAAGCTTCAGTTGTCTTTCTGGGACATGAATTCTAGGAGCATTTAAGGAGCTTATTAGAATTGCAGCACTTACTGAGTCTCAGGCTGGTGTTTTGCCATGTTGTGAAGCCTGTTTAATAACTACTGCCGCTAGAAAGAAAGATGTTTCTCTTCCTTCTCCTGTCCTGTATGACTGCTAATAGGTCTGGCTCTTGAGAGAAGTACCATTACTTCTTTCTGGCTCAACTTTCAGCACTAACTCTCTGCAAGATGAAATAAATGCCAGCATCCGCAGAGCGCTGCTTACTTTTGTCTTTGTGTTGGCAGTTGGCCATGCCATCAGCTTAGTGGTGTTGCTAAATTCAGCCATGATATAGTGTAACCAGAGTGCATGCCTAAGTGCTGGCTTTCATGGATTTTTAAATTACTACAGAAATGGGGTCTTATTTAACTTTTTTTTCCTCCTAGATTCCTCTTGGAGGTACAGTAGGATTCCTAGATCTTCATCAGTAACACTTGGCTCTCTGGGAAGCGAGCTGGTGAGAGAGCGAAGAGAGTTAGAAAGGAGAACAGATCTGTCAGTTAATGACCTGGTGGATCACAGCTACAGGAACAGTGACTTTTCATCGTCAACGTGTACGTATCTTAGAGCTGGAAGCTCTTAAACCCCTAGGTTGTGTACCTGTCAGTTTCTTCACTTGTGCTTTTAATATTTTCATCAAAACGGAAAGCCAGGTATTGAGGTGTCCTTTTAAATGTCATTGATTGACCACGTTCCATGCATTGGCTATACCACCAAACGGTCTGTCAGTGGGCCATCTTGTGGGTGCATTCAGCTGTGAGAAAATGGTACTGGTGTTTGCCACTGTAACTGTGTGAATAAATAAATAAGCCTCTTTTCTTGTTCATCTTAAGATCTCTTTGTATTTAGATACAGGAAAGTAATAATATTAATTTGATTTGGGATATTGATTTGATTATGGTAAAATACACATCCAACTTATATACTGTCCAGTTTCTGTTAGCCAGAGTCAATAACTTCATGCTGCCCTTAAATAGTGTTTGTGACTGCACCTTTTGATGCTTTTACAATGAGAAGAATGAGGGTAGCTTGTAATAGGTGGGGAACATCCCTGACTTTATCCAGGAGTTTGTTTCAACTGCCCTGGTGTCTGTAATATTGCTGAAATTTTGATTAACCTGTCTTTCTCAATCTACAGGCAGAATGGACCTTTAAGTTATAAGTAGTGTTGTATATAGTTAGCTGTTTGTGGTTCAGATGCAGTTGTTCTGTAATGTCTGACAGTAGGTCAGAATTTTCGTATTCTCATGTAAGAATCACGATAACCCAAAGATTTTGAAGGTGTTAGATGCTGGATGGATTTACCAGACTAAAACTGGTCTAGGTTTCAGTTTAACTTGAGAAATCTCCATGTAAATTTAAACTTGATACTGCTCCGGAATATGCTTGCCAAATTTGAAAAAGGTTTGAGTAAGGATCGTGAAATTCTGACCTTCTGCATTTACACTTTAGAGTTATCCATCTGGAATGTTACAGAGCACATCTTGTTATAGTACTTTCTTGTGCTTTTCTGGAACAGATCTTCAGGAGAGGCCTGTCTCTTCATATGCAGAGGGAGCAAGACCAAAAGAGAGCTCGTTAAGCACTTTGAGGCTGAACACATCCATGAACCGTCAGTTGCCTTCTGATGATCAGCCATCTTTTTTGAACAGAGACTCTACCATGACCTCTTCAAGATCCAGCTATTCTTCAAGACAAAGGAGAAATGAATTGGAATCTCCCCAGAGGAGCATGCAGCCAGCATTTTCTCTTACTGCCATTAGAGATGAAGCTCCTTCCTCGAGTGGTTCTGAAAGGGTTTTATCTTCCCAGAGGTCACCGAATGAGCCTGCAGCTGACAGCGAAGGGAGACGCACAACCAGACAGCTGTTGTCTCGTTTGGCATCCAGTATGTCATCCACTTTTTTCTCCCGAAGGTCCAGCCAAGACTCGTTGCATGCAAGATCATTAGGCTCTGAAGACTCAACGGTGGTCCCGAGAGTTCCAGCTTCTACCCTGTCGAGCAGTAATGGAGCCACAACTCCAGAAGTTCCAGGACTTCAGGCATCTGAAGCTACTCAGGGATTTAGTTTTCTTAGACGAAGATGGGGTTTATCAGGAGTTTCACAAAATCATAATTCTGATTCAGATGGGGAAAGTTACAGACCAGACTCTGAAGGCAGGAGCACAGGATCCTGGTTGTCATCGTCTTTGAGGAACAGATGTACACCTCTCTTTTCCAGAAGAAGAAGAGAAGGAAGAGATGAATCTGCAAGGATAACTACCTCTGATACACGTGCTAGATCTCAGCATATCTTCAGAAGAAGAGAGTCAGGTGAGGACTCATCTCTTGAAGCATCAGGGAGCCCTCCTCGGGCTTCTGTTAGCAGACCACCAACACCTGCAGTATCTGGTATTCCCACCGCTACTGCCTCCCCAGCAGATTCAGCCCACAACAGGAGAAGTTCTGGAATTCTGCCTGGTTCTCTTTTTCGCTTTGCAGTGCCTCCAGCATTAGGAAGCAGTCTGTCTGACAATCTTATGATAACTGTAGATATTATTCCCTCTGGCTGGAATCAGTCTGATGGACAAGAAAGTGGCAAGTCTAAAATACCACCTTCAAGAGATCCAGAAAGACTCCAGAAAATTAAAGAGAGGTAAATTAGTATGTTATTTCAAGGTAATGAAATGTAACTGACTTGAGGTTTTTTTCTGTAACCAAGACTTTAAAGGGAAACTTTGCTTCTGAGAGGGTGGCGTTTCAGTCCCCTGTTGCCTGCATTGTCGCTTTTGTCTTTAGACAAACCTGTTTTAATCCTCATAGGTTTGAGAACAGTTGGATGAATGGACTTGTCGTTACAAAAAGTCTTATGTGAAAGGTATCACAGTATTTGTTGATGTTTCCTCATGTTCAGTCTGCTTTTAGAAGATTCTGATGATGAAGAGGGTGACTTGTGCAGAATCTGTCAGCTGTCCTCTGCGAGTTCTGACAACCTCCTCATAGCACCATGCAAGTGCACTGGAAGCCTGCAGTATGTTCACCAGGAGTGCATGAAGAAATGGCTGCAGTCCAAGATCAATTCAGGTAACGCAGACTGTAGGCCAAGGCAGACTTAGAGTTACACTGCGAGGCTTCTCAGGAGGATTACTCATACTGATATTAAGGCATTTATTTGAAAAATGGGCAGTTTGGGACAAACAGTGCTGTGGCACTTCCAGGCTTAGTGTTTCTCTGTGCAGCTTCTCGTGAGTAGTCCCAAGAATTGTAGTTGTTATTAGGAGAATTACATTTTTGGGATTGTCTGCTAAGATGTTAGACAAAGTATAGCAGCAGAATGACATTAGAGCTACTTGATTGCTTCTGATGAGTCTTCTCCCCACCCATCCTCATGTACGTGGTTCTTTTAAGACTCATATTGCTAGGCTAACTGTGGCACAGGGATAGGAGTTTGAAAATCCAGAAATGTTTTCCTGTTGTACCTGCACTTTAATACTTAAATTGGGTTTTTTTAAGATGCTGACTCCTGTCCCAGGCAGTTAAAACTGCTTGTTCAAAAAATTACTTCAAAGTACGTATAGAATTTTAAGAGAAACTTCAGAAGTTGCACACTGTACAAATGTTTTTGTAATAAGCAGCCTGATCTAGTGGGATGTGTCCCTGCCTGTGGCAGGGCAGTTGGAACTACACAATCTTTAAGGTCCCTCCCAACCTGAACTATTCTATGATTATCTGTAGTATTTTTAAGAGTTAAAAATAGGTGGCTTAGTAGAAGACATAAAGATCATGGAATACTTTTTGCCAAGGGAAGGTGCTAGCATCTGCTTATTATAGTCTGTTAGAGGACCTACATCAGAGTAGGATGTGTTAGAAGGCTCATCCTGTAGGAGAGATCAATCTGAAGCATTCAACTGTACAAGACATGAATCCACCATAAGCTCACTTTGTTCCCTTTGTTGCTTGTGGAGAAGCTTGTTTTAAACCTACTACTTGAAGACAAAATGTTACTCTGGCGATAACTAAGCTATTTCAGTATGTTTGTCATTAGTTTTGTGTGCATTTGGATTACACTGCAGAATTCAACCAGTGATTTTCTGTCAGACTTTCAGTAAGAGGCATGTGGTGTCCAGAGCAAACGTGAGGCAAAATATGTGAAGCTGGGTAGAGCTTAAACATTCTATGGCATTTAAATTCTAACAGTAGCAGGTATTCACTACATTTGTAGTGGAGGCTTTCTTTTCTTCTGACCTTCCTCTGCACAGTAAAGGCAGGGATTAGTTACAGCTGGTAATGCTTCTGTCATTGTCTCCTGTGTTGTAGATTGTTGTAGCTTGACACTGACTTTCCCCCTGCCCCTCCCCTCCAGGTTCTTCTTTGGAAGCAGTAACGACATGTGAGCTGTGCAAGGAGAAGTTGCATCTCAACCTGGAAGACTTTGATGTTCATGAGCTCTATAGGGCACGTGCAAACGAGCAGGTTAGTATATTTTGCCTTGTTTGGTAAGCGCTGGTTTTGTGCTGGGTGGGCAGATGCTTTTTAGACAGGGAAAATAAGTCTTTCAGAAGGGCTGTTATGCAGGTAAAGCCATGGCAGCGTGAGACAGACTTTTCTCCTCAATATTCACACAAATCGTGTCTTCCTACTGTGCTTCCTGTAGCTGAGCTGTTGTCATCTAATTCTGCACTCCAGTATCCCTACCACATAAGTGCATTGGGGATACTAGTACAATGAGATTAATTTTGCATTGGGACATTAATTGTTTTTAGCTGCTTTGTAACACACCTAAGCAGGAAAACATTTTTCTGTTTCACTGGAATGGTAGAACCTAACCTCTCCTGACAACTTCCTGCTGCTCCTTCGTGTCTTTTCCTAAGTTAAAAATAATTAGAGACCCATAACTGCTGTTATGTAAAATACGTTATTTTACAACTACTGGATTGTGTAGTATTTTAAAATAATAGCTAGTTTTAACATAGTGAACTTTATTCAGAGGGTTTTTCTTATACTCTGGACTTTGTTCTGAGAGTACAGAAAGATTTACAAAGTGTGCCAACCTCAGAAGTGGAAAGAAAATACCATATGATGCTGGGTTTGAGGCCAAACATCAACATCTACTTTTATTATTTAGAGTAAGCTCCTACCTCAGAGCTCTACTTCAATTGCTTGGGCTAGACTCTGAAAAAGCTTTCTCAAGAATGCCACCATTTTATGCTTTAGTACCACTGGTTGTTGGTTACGTTCGCTGTGCTTTGATCAAAACAAGAGCTCTGAAACTTCTTCCTAATGAACTGGCTCCAAGTGGTCAGCTCAGCAATAGGATTTTGAAGGTTTTTCTTTATTTTCACAGGGAAAGTAATTTCTCCAAAAACTTAAAACACAATGAAGTTCTTTATTTTGGCTTTGTGTAAAGTTTTGGGAACACTGAGAAAAACAGCAAAGTGTGATGTTTTTATTTTACTGAGTGGTTTAATGCTCTGCTTCTCTCATTCCTTCCTGTGAACTGATCATGCTGTTTGACTTTTTATTTGTAGAACACTTCCTGTTTATCTGCAAGGATAGCATGGAAGATCTGTGATGGGTGGGAAGAACCAGAACTATAAATAGCTTCTCAGTAACTAGAATTTTTGGGTATTACATTTCCCTAACTCTCTTAGGACAATGAGAGATCAAATGTATGATGTTGCCTGTAACATTTAATTCTAGTTCTACTTCCCAAATCATGTCTGCAGATACACTACTGACAGTTTGAATGTTTCTTTCGATTTCCTTTAAGGCGGACTATGAATTCATCAGCTCTGGTCTCTACCTTGTAGTGTTGTTACACTTGTGCGAGCAGCGCTTTTCCGATATGCTAGGAACAGCAAGTGAGGCTGGCACCCGTGTCAGTGTAAGTATGCACTGATTCTTGTGGCAGGAGTTGCTCCTGAGGACAACTGGGTTGTTACCTCAAGCCATCTAGGAACTAGATACTCAAGAAGCATACTTATTTAATAAATGTAGGTCCAAAATGGCCTGGGTTTATCAATGCAGCAAACGCCAGATTTGATCTGACACTGAAGGTATGACTGTATTGCAGTTACTGTGTAGCAAAAGCATTGTTGTCAGGGTTGTTGGTAATTCATTGTTGTACATGTGTCGTGCCATGATTGCTGAGAATTTATGCAAAACTGAAAGGTTAATCTCATCTTGTACAAAACGAGCAGTTGAGAATCTTGGATTACCTTATTTGTTTGGCATTCTCACTATGACAGTTTACACTGCAAAGGTCCAAAGTCTGCTGATTTCTGTTCAAGCGTGCAGGTGAATGTTCAGTTCTGAGAGGGACTGGTGCAGGGTGGGTTTTGGGCATTGGTCAAAACTCTTCACAGTTGTGTTGGACTGAAGTCTTGTCACTTAAATGTCTTGGCTCAGAAATGCAGCAAGTATACATTCTACCAATAAGCGCATCACACAAAGTTGTTTCTGCATAGTGACTCAGAAATCCTGTATCCTGCACGTTTATTTGGCACTAGGTTATGAATTAGTGCTCTTTGTCAACCAAGCTCCTGAAATACTGGTTTCATTTTTTATTTCCATACCAGGAATTGACAATATTGAGCTTGCTGGAATGGGTGCTAGCAGGTACAGGGCCCTTGGGCTGGTGACAGGACTGTGCTGTCATCTCTTTCCTGTATTAGAACAGTGGTCCTCTTTTCCACACACAACTAATTAATGCTTGTATTCCATGATCCACGTGTGCAGTGTCCAGTGTTCCCTACTGCAAGTGTAAAAATGGAACAGACAGGTACTGTAGTAGCAGCCAGCACCAGCGCAAGTTGTTAGCCTGAGTGGACTGCAGAAATAAGATGTTTTTACTGGATTTTCATCCGAGGCAGCATTACACCGTTGTGTGACACTGAGTAAATTTAAAGTGATAAGAGCTTTGGTGGCTCTTTGACGTTCAGCCTGCAACTGAGCTATGGGAACTGTAACCTTATAGTCTTGTCTAATATTTATTTGCTGCATCCCAACATCTGGGCTGTTGCTGAAGGTTGATGTAGGTGGTCACTGACAAAAAAAACACGTAGCCAAGACTTTTAAATTTGCTTGAGAAACTTGTATCCCTAGGGATTTTGGCTTTGTGTTTTGATCCCACGTACTTGTAACGTTAAACTGCCACCATTGCCTAATAATAGTCCTGCTTTTAAACTTCTTGTTCACAGTTAAAATCTTCTGTGTATTTATGCATTTTTTCATTAACCTCGTTCAGTCAGAAGGCTCTGGTTTGCCGCATTAGTTGCAAAGTAAATGAGATGGGTTCAACTAATGTCGTACTTAGAGATTATGTTTTTCTGCATTATGGTTTCTAGGAACGGTTGTCATAAAACTGGCACTTATTTGTGTGTGCTGCTTTCAAAACTGATGTGTTTTACAGACTGTAGAATGTGAAGATGATGCCGCTAACTGCTACCAGAAACATTTGTCATAGAGTGGAAGCTGAAATAACTGGGCAGTAGCAATTTGAAGTTTAACGTGTGGTGATTTTTATTAAATTTCACATTGAATTCTGTAAGTTGGGCAAATGGGTTAGGATAACCAACATCTGGGATAAAGCTTTGGGATGGAAAAAGTGAAGAAAAAGTGAAGAAAACTTTGCTAACTTGTTGCAGATTTCTGCAAATAACTTTGCAACTTTTAAACTACTTTCTCTCTGCCTTGTTTCTAGTTTATTAACCTTGCAAGATCTCTTCAGGCACATGTGGAAGATATTGAAAGTAGGTGCTTCCCCTCTCCCTCTCCCCTGCTGTTAGATGAACTCACAGTTAAATGAGTACAATCCTCCGTGCCAAGATTCACAATACCAAACTGAATTAGTGAAAGTTTCACTTTACCCAGCAGTGCTTTTTCCTTTATCAGTAGAATTATTCCGAGGGCGAATGTGTTTTAATTCTCCATGATTAATTTCCCAACAGCACAGAGTTGTTTAGACCACAGAAATGTTTTCTGCTAGCAATAAGATTTCTCACTAGTTAAAGTTTGGGTACTGTAATTGCAGTAGTACATAGTCCTCGAACTGGTGGTGGCTTCCAGGCTGTAGCCTTTCATATGGATCCTACTAGAAAAGAAACATTTAAAGTTGAAATTCACTGCACTTAATTACCAGACTTGCCATTTCCTCTTCTCCCTTTTCATTTTTTGCCCTCTTCTCCCTTTTTTTCTACTCGCGTGCGTTTTTGTTTGTGTATGTTTCTTAATCAGACCTATCCAGTTGAGGAATGAAACTTGTCAGCTTTGGCCAAGGACTGGCCTACTTTTCACCTAAAGTCTTCTTGCTGACTTCTGGTAAATCTATCCTGAATCTAAGCAGTATTTCTGGAAAGATGAACAGGCAGTAGAAGGCTTGTTAATCAATGTTCAAAGTTTGTGTACTGATTGTAAGCCTATAGGATGTATTTGGAGTCTGATAAGGAATGGTGTGTGCCTGTAAGTTTCAGTCCAAGGAGCAGAGTATTATTTCTGCATTCAGAGCAAAGGTGGACTTCAGTTCAGATTTTATTTTTAAGTTCTGTGCATCCTTATTAGAGAAAAAATTCATGAGTCCCACTTCACATAGTAGTTAAATCTGTTTGATTCAGGCTTGGTCTAACTTGGAGGTGAGGAAAAGGAGTTGTAGATTTGTTATTATTGCCACTTTAGTTATATTTATGTTCTAAGATCTGGAAGTGAGAAGAGACCTTGCTTCTGTCTGTGTTCAGAGATGGAATGAGTTACACAAGTGTAAATATTTTATTCACAGCAGAGTTTGCCAAAGAGTGTGGATTGCTTTCCTGTTACGGACAAGTTGACACTATACAAACTTATTTTAACTGAGTGTACTGACTTTTTAAGCCATAGCTGACGAGTCTGGTTTTGTCTTTGAATTCACCTTGCAACAACAAAATCCTGTGCATATGTGGGCTTTATGTTCATTGTGCATATGCTGAAAAAATGGGGGTGGAGAGAGAGGAGCTTCTTTCTAAGTAGGCTTGACTTAGTTGCTTTGAGCAACATATGCATACACAATTTTTCAGGGTCTTCCTGTTTGTTTAGACTGCTGAGCCTTTCTAGGTATTTTAAGTATCCAAATTGTTAACTTGGTGAGTCATTTCTTTCCCTTGTGGTGGGTGCTGCTGTCATGGATTGAATATGTTCTCCTCTGACTACTGTTGGAATTAGCCACACACTACATAAAAGTTGAATCTCTGGCGTAAACAAGTTTTCTTCCTTTTATTTTGAGGAAGAACAGGAGGAGGAGACTTCATTCTGTAATGTCAAGTTCTAACTTGAAAATGCTGTATCTTTCAGATGTGAGATGCATTTCAAAGTTAAGCTCTGTATTTACACAAGGTTTGGGTGGGTATTACAGTCTGGTATTGACTATTAGCTAATTACCTGTATTTCCACTGCTCGTGTTAAAGTGCTCTAACTTCTCCAATCTTTGTCAAGGCTTCTGATCACACTGTGTTGTTCCAACAGCTTCTGAGGACGACTCAGAAGAATGATGCTGGTAGAACTCCCATGCTGCAGGAGACACGTGGAATTGCTGCAGAAATGCTAAACTGGCAAGAACAGCGTCAACATGCATTTGTTTTTTTCCTCTCCTTAGTAAAAAGCGCATTGAATATTACTGTAGTCTTTGAAGCGTTGTTGAATTCCAACTCAACTGCTGCGCAGTGGAGCTCAGTGGACTTGAGGACTACTTGGCATGTGTGAGGATTAGACATATATAAAGCAATTTCCCTCCTTAAGGGATGAGGGTGATGTGCTTTGTTTTGGGAAACATCAGATTTTGAATATTTAAGGAAACTGTACTTTTCTTTGTTTCCTTCCTACTGTAGTCAGGTTTCTGGTTTTGTCTATTGAGTTTTGCTTCTCTGCCAGCACTCAGTGGTTATTGTGGGTTTTGGGGTCAGGGCGGGCAGGGAGGGTGGGGGCATCCATGTACCTACATAGGTTTCGTTTGGGTTTTTTAGTGCCTCTGTTGCTGCACCATTTAATAATGGATTGCTTCCAGTGTTACTGACCGAACAGGAGGATGAGAAGGATACTGTAGAGACCTTTTGGGGTTTGGTTTATTTGAGGATTGTTATTTAACTCTAAAAGCAATAAGAAATTGCAGTGGTCTTTAATACTTAGTGATGGCTTTTTTATGTACCGGTTTGGAAATCTGAGATTATATTTGATATTCCATGGCTGTTCCATTATGGGATATTGCAGGTTTTAACTCTTGCATCTCAGCATTCCTGGCAGATATGCAACTTGATAAAGACCTAAGGTTGTTTAGTTTAATCAGACTTTTTTAGATTCCCACCTTCACTGTTCAAAGCACTGGTTATCAATGTGTTTTCTAGTGTTGTCACTTCTTTATAAATAAAGACAATGGAGGTATGCATCCCTGCTGGTATTGTCCATTTTATTTGAACATGGATAACTACTGGAACTCACAC
>WAAB01006665.1:25345-58214 GCA_013389865.1 Piaya cayana | reverse complement strand
CTACGATTCTATGATTCTATTCTCTGCTTAAATATGAATCAATTGCTTCAGTTTGGGAACAACAGTGTTAAAAATGGTTTTAAAAGTCCCTACTGTTTCTCAGCACTGGAATTTAAAGAAAACACATGACATACCAGTTGTGTCAGACTCTCAGAAAGTTGCATCATCACCTTTCAAAGAGATGATTGGTGTATAATCATACCCATTTATTTGACTGGTAATGCGGTTTAGTAGACTGGGCATTAAAAATCATAAATAACAAAGTAATTAAAGTATAAGTCGTTATTGCTTAATTCTGGTTATGTGACAACATAAATCCTACTCATGTTCCTATTTCCCTTCAGCAAAATAAAAATATTTCACTGAGTCATAGAACTGATGTTGTGTTACTTGACAGGAGACAGAGAAAAAACTAGATGCATGGTGAATACTTATAGAATTGTAAGCCCATTTTTATGTGCGCTAAATAGCCGAAGTATTTTAACACAGGATTCAGATTAGATTAATCTAATGTTTCCTTCTGTCCTTAAAAGTGTGTAAACCAAATTGACTGAAGAAACACTCTTAAACAAAGAGAGCATCTAAGAAGTGTGTTCCACAGCCCTGTCTACCAGTAGACTCTTACTTTCTAAACTGAAAAGTACAGGGGGTCACTGCAATAGCAAATGACCACATATAAGCTCTATTATAACAGCTAAAATACTGTTATTTTAAATTAACATGGGTCTTTTATCAAACCAACATATTTATTGGTGAGAGTATTTAAGGCAACATACCTTATGGACAGAAAATCTGTAGAGCTGTCATATCAAAGTAGGCAGAATGGACCAGGGCATAAAGAATATACTTTTTAAGAGTCTCCCAGCAAGAATGTGGACAGGATTTTTTTATGCTCTAACATTCATCTTATCCAGAGGTGACACTAGGACAGTCATTGTTAGCTACAGATGACTCTCTGTAAGTTTGGTTTGTTGGTGCTTTCTCTTTTCTGCCTTTACACATATCTCCAGTGGTCCAGGCAACTTCTTTGATCATTATTGTATTCCAAAATGTATATGCCGTGTGCATAAAATATCAACAATTATTTAAGTACAATATCCTACACTGTACAATGAAAACACTAAGTACAGGCAGAAGATCAGCAAATCTTCACACTCTGAAATATTGTATTAAATAACCCTACGATACTTTATTTCTATTCAGTGTCACACTGGTTGCTTCAGGGCGCAATTGGTTGGTTCATTCTTCAGTGCTGCCAGTTATCTCACAAAATCATGAAACTGACTTTATCGCTGTAGTCTCTGTAATGCACAGCTACTGATGGGATTATGTTTTGTGGGCATTCTCACGTTAATGCATAGACATTGAAAGCTTTATTAAATTGGGATATCTTTTTAGTTCTGTGGAGATCACAGTCTGGAGAAAGTTTTTTCTATGACAGTTTTAAAATATGTTTGAAAACCAAGGGAGTTGGTTTTCATTTGGTATAATTTTCTTTGATAACTCTATCTGACTATTTTTGTTTGAAGCAGAATAATTAATTGCATTATTATTAACTATATATACCTGATTGGCACCAATAACTGAACAGAGAAAGGAAATAAAACCATGAAGTTCAAGGTGATGCAATTTTTTCTATAAGACAAATAGAATCATAGAATCAAAGAATAATGGAATCGTGAAAACATAGAATAGTTTGGGTTGGAAAGGACCCCAGAAGATCATCTAGTTCCAAACCCCTGCCACAGACAGGAACATGCCACTAGATCAGGTTACCCAGGGCCCCATCCAACCTGGCCTTAAACACCTCCAGGGATGGGACATGCACAACTTCCCTTGGCAACGTGTTCCAATGTATCACCACTCTGATGGTGAAGAAATCCTTCCTAAAGTCTAGTCTAAATCTGCCCCTCTCCAGTTTATACCCATTACCCCACGTCCTATCACCACAAACCTTTACATATAGTCCCTTTCCAGCTTTCCTGTAGCTCCTTTCAGCTACTAGAAGGTCACTATAAGGTCTCCCCCGAGCCTTATCTTCTCTGAACAAGCCCAACTTTCTCAGTCTGCCAGCCCAATTCTTTCAACCTGTCAATAACGATTATTTGAATTATTTGCATACACCTACATATTGAATTTAATGCAATCACTGTGGCCAGCATGCTCTGTAAGAGTCTGCTACTAATAGTCAAGTTTTTTAGTCTGCTCCATGATACCTATACACATGCTTAATTCTTCTGTAATTGATAAATTATTTTAAAGTTATCAATGAATTTTACATCCTAACAGGAAGATACATCTGAGTTGAAAATAGGACAGTTTTATCTGACTTACTTTAAAAAATCTCACATTTTAAATCAATTTTAAAACTGACAAAGAAACTGTATTATTTTTAAAGTCATTCACTAATTTTGAGTGAAGAGAAGCATGGGATTTTGTTCTTTCTAATGTATTTCTCCAACAATGCTCAAGGTATGTAAAGAACTGCTCTTAAATAAAGAATCTCTATAGTGTGAATAGCAGTTATCTCCATGTAATTAGAAATACATGACTTGTTAGTTCAGTAAAACAATTAAAGTAAGGTAAATACTGGGGACAAGTGTACGTTAATATACATTCCTATTAAAAAGAGAAAAAAAAAATTTTGATTTCATTGCTGCTTTTCTGCCTCTTGCATAGCTATATGAAGTCTGACACAAAACCCCCTAGACTAACACAGACTTTTTTTACCTTAGATCAGAAAATGTCAGTGTGTGCCATCCCACAATGCTTTGTCTGTGAAGCAGTTTACAGCTAATAACATCACAGTGCTTGAGCACCAACCCTATTCACCAGACCTGGCTCTCCCCAAATATCAAGTCAGCTCAAAGGAACTCATTTTTTGTCACTAGAAGATATGGAAGAAAAACTGATGGAGATCCTCAATAGCCTTTCAGACAATGATCTGTGGAATTGCTTTGAATGTTGGCTGCATAAGAGAGTTACAGGCAGAGTCTCAATTTTCGTATTTTTTTCTTTTTCATGTTGGACCTTCTATCCAGAGATTTAAATTCCTTTATGTTAGAGATAGATGCCTAAGATCTACCTCACTTCCGATTTCCATCATCTCAGACCATTGAAGCTTAAGAAGGCAAAACCATGTTTAAGCTTTCTGTTGGTTAAAACACTTCATTAATTATGACTGTATAATATAAAATAATTGAATAGAGATTTGAAGGACCAGCTCTAAAATATAATTCAAGAACCCTGCAAGAAATGCTAATGTGAGTAGAGCACTCATGGACTTTCAGAAAAGGGGCATAGGAACTTTGAGAATAAGGTGTATTTTCACCGTTGTAATTTTACGCAGGTATAAACACCTTTGTGGCTGGTGCTAATGGTAGTGACAGAAGCTAAGCATTCTCAGTTTCTCTTGGTAATTCTGTACTAAGAATTGATAGTAGATGGCACCAGAAGACTGCTCCAGAGGCTCCTAATGGTTTGTGTTGGCTTCTCTGCTATTTAAACTTGAGGGATTCTAGAGTGTGAATGAAAAATAGTTTCTCTATTTTTCAAGAATTAATGATTTTCTGAAAACAATGTCCTCAATTTGACTGTGAACAAAAACCTGAAACTTGAAATGGTCACAAGCTGATAATCAGAAAATGTGTGTGTGAATTTAATAATCATACATATTCAGTTTGCACAATTGAGTGCTCATAACACATGAAAAAAGGACATATTTCATAATATTTTTAAGACAGACATATGTCAGCACTGCATTTTTCTCACAAACAGCTTTAATTGTCATATCCAAATTTTCCAAAAATTCTAGATTTCCTGCATTCTAAGCATTTTTTTACAGGAGAGCCTTAGAAACAGAGGGCCTTCAACATGAAAGACCAAACCAGTCTTAAACCATAACAGGAATTAGGTTCACTCTCATTGCTTTTTCTAAGCTATTCCCGCAATCCATTTCTTTGATCTATTCCTCCTTTCTCTTCATGCCATCATACAAGGTTTTTCAGATGCTGCATTGATTTGGAATCATTTCTGTGCAAAGACATTACTCCATGATGCTTATCAGTCTTTATCTACCACTTCTTACTTTTCCAACAGATGTTGAAAGAACACTACACCTAGAGAAGGACTGCCAGGTGGTGGTAGCAAAAGCAGACTGCATCTCATTAAGTTCATTGTGTGGTTCCACCAGAAATAATTTAACAAAGTGAAAATTTGTGGTGCCTATGAGTGATGCAAATTCAATGTAAATGTAAGAGAACTAATATTACTGTAGTGAATGCATCTTGACATATATCTTTAAAATTGCAGATTTGTAGAGTAGGCTGTACTGTGATGATATGAGAACTGAAATAATATTGTTTGGTGACATCCCTGCATAGTCATTTTCTTCAGAGACCATGTGTGATTATTTTTTTAATCCTATACATGTCATAAAGGCATTTCAGGTTAGGTTTTCTGGTGTCATCCCGTTTTGTCCCACAAAATCCAAACTGCACTAGCAGTTGAACTAGTTGGGTTTTGTTAATCAACTTATCACTGGCAAGTTGTGATTGAAGCGATAACAGCATCACAACCATTTGCATGGCTGCTAACAATCGTTAATCAACTTGATGACATGAATTTTGATTTCAGGCAAAGGAAGTTAATATTTCTGTAAGAGAAAACCTGTTACTCACTTAACTGGGAATATATCTGTAAGCCATGAAAATAAGACGTCAAGTTATCAATATCATTGGTAAGCATTGTGGATAGGGAAATAACTCTTACTGGACATGTGAGGAAGTGATTTATTCTCAGTAATGCAGAGGGATTACTGTGTACAAAGAAATAATGTACTTTGAAACTTCAGTAGGAAAGACATGTTTTTTCTTGAAGGATGTGCATGTGCTTTTGAGTTAAATACTCTTTGGCATAGGTCACAGAAGGTGTTAGGGAAATTCAGTGCATGCTATACAGAGCTGCAGGGTGTATTTTTGCCCTGTAAAGTGGTTGTACACAATATGATAAAAATTTAGGGTATGTGACTGGACTGAAGTTGGCAAGGGAGTAGAAAAATGTTACAGTTCTTTTCTGCTGAACTTACTTCTAGCTAGACTGGCTATATGGAATATAGCCATGTTACCTTATATGTCTAAGAGCTGAAGAGGCCATCACTATCCTTAAGACAATTGCCACAAAATGCCCTAGTGGGAAATCCAGTTCTTGACTGTGTATCTGTCCAGCCGAGGCCTAAATGGTGTGTGCTCATGAGGGGGTCTTCATGTAGCTTGAAAACTGTTGCTTGTATAGAGGTTTAAGCCCACTGCTGAAATATAATACTGGGCTTTCAAAGATTTACAATGGGCTGTCTGAAAGTTGCTCTGAGAACTTCACTTGGAAAGGGATGGTTTTCTATTCCCTTGCAGTATTTCAGATAGGTTGTCAAATATTACTACTAGATCTCCATGAATTTTCATGGTGTCTTCATTTCTTAGGGAGAGGTAAGAAAACCCTAAGCCTTAAATCTTCTCTTAGCTTACTCTGTATCAAATTACAGATGTGACACAGACTTCTCACTGCTATCTATGAAGAAGCACAGTCATTAATGAGCTTGTAGAACAGGTTAGACTTCTACAGTACTGAGTGAAGTCTTGTTGGGTGGCATAATAATGGAATGCATATGTTAAATCTGGTCTGCAATTAAGGTGATTATTATTGGCAAATCTACATTGCTATATTTTAGGTAAGAGAAATACATGTTGAAAACAAGAAAAAAAAAGCAGTAGAGTCTGGAGGCAGTAACTTAGGAGACTGCATGTAATGTAGTCCTAAAATATTTCTGTCATGAGTAGATAAAGATGGACAATATAGTTTAGCTAAATATATTTTTTTTCTCCTGCCATAGGAAGCACATGTAGCTTTAATGACCCATTTGGAAAATTTTATTTCTTTTTTTCAAATTGTTCTGAAATTACCTTAAACATTCCCATCTACCTTCTAGAAGTAATTAATTGCTTTAAATAAGATGTTTTAACCTGTGAATGCAAAAGGAAGTTTCATTCTGAACTGAACTAAAATAAGTCAAAATGTTTTATTTAGACAGAGTTTTTTAATGATGTATGGATGAATTTTTATTTTCAGACAAACTCTAATTGCAAGATTAAAAGGAATTCCATCAACAAATTACTTATTCATCTGCCAGAGTGATAGAAAGTTATTATTCTTATGGCAATGACTTTGGACTAATGTACTGAAGAGAAATTAGACAACAGATCTGTGGGCATATTACAAAATTTTAAACTGTCAGGGCCTGTTATATGGTTAATCAGTTCAGCTTCAAAATGCATCTTGAGTCCTTCTAATCCGTCTTCCAGCAGCAAACAAAAAAGCCAGCCAGACTTCAAAAAAACTATACAGATCCCACTTAGAAGTATATGTGTATATATCTTAACTTTCATCTCTGATAATCAGTTATTGCTGGAATCTGGATTTTCAAAGAGCAATATATTCTGATATTTTATTGAGAACACAGATTCTTTAAATCCCATAATACTCCCTCTTGGTCAAGCTGGGTACAGGAATATTTTCAACATTACATAAATTTCTAAAAGTTTTCTAATAAGAAGGTCCTAGACTAATAAATATAGGAGCATTTTTTAGTTAAAGACAGATAACCTCATATTCCTTATGAGTCATTAGTAAGAGTTCAGTGTTACAGTTAAGCAAAATCTATGGAAGAGAATAATTCATGGAATGTAAACAGCCTTTAAAGAGAAGTCAAATCTTAAGTTTTTGAAAGGGCTTTTTTTTGTCTTTAAACTGAAAAAAACAGTACAGACAAAAACTTCTTGTTTGAAGTTTAATTAAAGGTGATGTGAAGTCAAGTGCAAATATATCTTCTGAGACTAAAATTTCTGCATCTCTGCACAGGATGGGTACCCAGTGCCATGTTTAAAGTTAAGTTTATTAAGTATTTCATTAGGCATCCAAATTGACATCCAATTTGGAGTCAATGTGAGTTCTAAAATTAACTGTAATAAAAGAGGTTTAGAGCTTACTTTGGTTGGTATAAGTAAAATCAAATCTGAATCCTATCCTCAATCTGTGTTAAATATTGTCTTTGAATGGGGCTGAAGCTGGAAGTGCAATTTTCTGTTTGATGCACCAGGTATGTCTAAGTTTCTTATCATTGTGGCTGGCTTTTGAAAAAGGATAGTATCTTCTGAACTCTCCGTCTAGTTTCATCAGATGAGAAAATGATCATTTCTGATGTGGAAACGAGAAGAAACAAGAACCACTGACCCACTTTTAAAAGCTTTAAACATGGGCTTACTTAGAGTGGTTCAGGAGGTAGACTGAAGCTTCTTCATGAGTCCTGCAAGCAGACTGTGTACAAGCCAGATCTGGTGCTGAAATCCACACCTGTGTTGGTGTGGTGCCCCATCTGAGGCACAGGTCCTGATGGGCCATCAGTGCATCTCCAGGAACCAGCTGGCCCAGAGTGTAGGCACACTGATGTGCAGACATGCTCCGTCTCTGCTGCTGAGGAAATCTTACTTGCCTGTGGGGCTGCCTGGAGAACTTTCTGCATCGTGTGGCAGGTGCAGCAGCTCTTGCTGATCTATTGCTTACAGTTCTTACAGCGGTCTTTGGCACAGCAGAGCTGTTTGACACTATCAGACACAGATGCTTAAGAAGTGGAGGCAAGATATGATGTTTTCTGCTATCTATATATACACTTTCTGAAGTCTCTGAGTAGTTTTGGTCTGATCCTGCTGCTATTAAAGATAATTTGACTGAGTACAGACTTATCTTCACACAAATGCCTCAAAGGCAAAATGAAATGTGGTTTAGTAAAGCCACTAACATAGTCTGGATAGGGTATGGACTTGAAGCATAACAAGTGTGACCACCGAAGGAGGTTGAAGTAGTCCCTCTATAACAGAGAATAATTTTTGAGGAATTAAGCACAGAAGGAGGGACAACAGTGCACGAAGACACCCTCAAGCAAATTACAGTATTTCCAAATTAAGACCATACTTAACAGTACTTGCAATATAAATGAAAAGATTTTATTCTCCTCAAACTCTAATTCTGATTGTTCTTTTATAGTGTTTTAATGCTTAGAATGAAATAAAAAGAAAGATGATCAGTTCATAAAAATGTTTGGATCAGCAGTGATATTATGACTAGTCATTACAAACTGCCTTCGCTTGTTGTCTGCCCTGACATCATCAGTTGTGTTTAAACAGATAAGAATTAGCAATCCTGCACTAAACAGAACTGTAAATAGCAAGGTTCTGTTCTGAGATTTAGCATCAAGCCACAGACTGTTAATGGGAGAGTGGAAGCTGTGAGAGGGAGTGAGTCCTGTTCCAACTGCTAATTAATCCGATATTTAAATCCTCAAAGAGAGATCACGTGCCCAATAAAATGAAGGCTCTTGCTTTAGTGGAAGGTGCTTTTCTAATAGCAAATAGAAAATAATAATAATTAGCTGGTTGACCTAGAAAGCTCTATGCGGAAAATACACAGTGTTATGTGTGAATACCTTGCCAAATGGAGAGCTTGCTTTATTTATTGGAGTGTTTGGAGCAACAAACTAGAGACTTTGCATATTAGATTGCAATTTGCATATTTACTAAAATGCTGTGCCTTTTTTTCCTACTGCTTCTCATCCCTTCCCTCAGAAAGGAACCTATGGCAGAGCAGACACATTTCTCTAAGCCAGTTTTATCTGCTGACATCAATGGATTTACACCACAGATAAATGTGGCCATTTGTGCCTCATCCTGGTAATAATAGCAACTGATAGACTGACCATGAACTCAAGAATCCCAACATCTGTCAATGTGTTTGTCTTCCCAACAGGGTTATTGTCAAAACAGTTATGCTAGGAAAAGAGAACTGTGGCATGCACAGTGAGTGTCAGAATCTTGCATCAACCCAACACAAAGGTGCAAAGTATTCTCTTGCATTTTCTTCTCAGCGGACCCTACAAACTCATACAGAAAGGGGAGGAAACTGGGCAGATGAAACACCCTCACCAGAAAGAAGGTAGCTTCACAACAAAGTTTTGGATTTGTTCAAGGGAGGAAACTTGGTGACTTCAGGCCAACAATGAAAGAAAACCCTAGGCAGAGCACAAGGTGAATTTTATAGCAGTGTTTGTGTGTACATATTTGTTTCTGGATTTATCTATTCCACCTAGACCATGACAAACGTTGCTCCTATATGTTTGGTTTATTTTCCTTTGTGATGTCCATTTCAGTCTCTGCCAATTCCCTTCCTAAGAATTTGTTCTGTTCTGCCTCATGAGTTAAGAGGAAATGCTAAGGGACAATATATTAAACATGCTGTATCTTTGTGGCTAATGCACTGCAAACACACCGAGCAAAACAGAACAAGGAGAAATGCACTAAAGCACTACCTTTTCCTAGATTCACAGAGGAATCTCTTCACCCATCCTATGTGCTATACCAGGGTTTTAAAGACATGAAACACATTGCTAAGGATGAGATACTCAACTTTTTTTCAATAAGAATGTAAACCCAAGGTGTTACGTGATCATAATTTTATCTTTTTATTCGTCTGACTGCTCTGATATAACTGAACCAGAAATATAATACAAAGGGAGATATTTTAAACTAATTGCTAGGAAAATTTGAAATTCCTACCAGTTTGATGCCAGCGCTAGCAACAGATGCCCGGAGCCTGGAGAAGGGTCACAGGGCAACAGGAGGGATACAGGCTCTTTAGGAAGGAGAGACACAGGAGGCAGGCAGGAGGAGATGTTGCTCTCTATGTCATTGACCAGCTGGAGTGAGTGGAGCTCCACCTGGGGATGGATGAGGAACTGGCTGAAAGTTTATGGTTCAGGATTAAAGGGAGGATAGGGACAGATAATATTATAGTGGCAGTCTATTACAGTCCATTGGACCAGGAAAAGTGAGCAGATGAGACCCTCTGTAGACAGGTAGACAAGCCCTGGTTCTCATGGGATGACTTCAAGCACCTTGATGTTTGTTGGAGGGACAACTTAGCAGGGCACAAGCAATCCAGGAGGTTCTTGAAGTGCGTTGATGGTAACTTCCTTCTTCAAGTGTTAGAAGAGCCACCAAGGAGAGGTGCCATGCTAGACCTTGTTCTCACCAACAAGGAAGGACTTGTAGGGAATGTGAAACTCAAGGGAAGCCTTGGCTTCAGTGAGCATGAAATGGTGGAGTTAAAGATCCTTAGGGCAGTGAGGAGGGTGTGCAGCAAGCTTGCTGTCCTGGACTTCAGGTAACTTCTTCAGGTAACTGCATAGGAGACTTCCATGGGATAAAGCCCTGGCAGGGTGAGGAGTGCAAGAAAGCTGGTTAGTATTCAAAGATCACCTCCTTCAAGCAGAGAAGTGATGTATTTCAAAAAAAGAGAAAGGCAGGCAAAAATACCAGGAGGCCTACATGGATGAACAGGGAACTCCTGAACAAACTTTGACTCAGACAAGCAGCTTACAGGAGGTGGAAGCAAGGACAGATAGGCTGTAAGGAATACAGAGAAATTGCCTGAGCAGCCAGCCAGGGGTCAGGTTAAGAAAGCAAAAGCCCTGATAGAATTAAATCTGGCAAGGATGTAAAGGATAACAAGAAAAGCTTCTATAGATATGCCAGTGATAGAAGGTAGACTAAGGAGAATGTGGGCCCCCTCCATGTGGAAATGGGAGACCTGGCTACCCGGGATATGGAGAAGGCTGAGGTACTCCATGACTTTTCTCCCTCAGTCTTCACTGACAAGGGCTCAAGTCACACCACCCAAGTGGCAGAAGGCAAAGGCAGAGACTGGGAGAATGATGAACTACGGACAGTAGGAGACAATCAGGTTTGAGACCATCTAAGGAACCTGAAGGTGCACAAGTCCATAAGACCTGATGAGATGCATCACAGATCCTGAGCAAAGTGGTGGATGAAGTTGCTAAGTCACTATCCATTTATATTTGAGAAGTTGTGGTAGTTTGATGACGTTCCCTCTGACAGAAAAACTGAGGCTGAAGTAACCCAGTTACTGAAGTAACTGCTGGAATCTTGTATCTTCTGTAGTCTTACTGGAAGCCTTAATTTGTCTAGATATTATTTCAAAATTTCTTATTTCTATCAGAAATGGTTAAGTTGTTGCCTTTATGAAAATGGGAAAATATAAACCTACCCAAGGCAATACAACACCACAACTAGGTGAAGTCAAACATGACACACTGTCACATAACTGAAAGTGTGTGAAGCTGTGCTGCCATTAAGTTTGACCACACAAATCCATACCTCAAAGCACTCACAATCAAAACGAGACAAAATATTAAAAACAAATAGGTTTTAGGAGTGAAAAACATAACTTTCTTTAAGCATTTTTCCCCTTTTGCATTCTTTGTAGTCTGTTCTGAACAGGAAGTGTCTCACAGGTGCAAATCCAGGACATCACAGCTCGTTCTGCATATCAAATTTATACCATAACATTCCAGACAAGATAATCTTCTGTCATGGAGCAGATTTTATGCTATGCTGATTCATGAATAGAGTTAAAGAAAGGGCTGCGTCAGCAGGCACTCCTGGGTTTGCAACACACATTTTACTTCTTTGTGGTTTATAACACTGTCACACATAATTGAGAGCTTTATAAATTCTTCTACAAACAGGCTTCCCAAAATACTTGAAAAGAAGATACTGCAAGGTACCCAGAAATGTGTGTTATTAAAGCCCGGGATCTATCTCCTGGCATAGCACAGCCCACTTCGCTACACGAATACATTTTAAACATACTTGGACCCAGTACTGAAAACCTCATCTGTCTAAAGAACTTCAGTTGTTGTCATTGTCTTTCACTTCATGGAGAGCCACATACACCCACAGAAAAGAAATGTGAAACAAAATAAAAACCTGCAAAGAGCAACAAAACTCTGGAAAAAATAGACTCTTTTTCCATTTTTTTTTTTAAAGAAGGGAAGTAATTGTAATTATTTTCTCTTTATGCAGTTCAGCATTCACAGTTTCAGGGTGTGAAGGTGAGCACATGGGATAAGATCAGCTAGTGTCACAGGAGCTCTTCCTGGAATATCTCCTGGAGCTTCTTGAATCAATGTGGTGAATTGCACTGTTTAAAACCATGAAAAAACCCCACCAATATTCATAAGTGGCAGACTTGAGCAGTAGCTTGTGTGAGGCTCATCTGTTTGCATTCTTTATAACACTGTTTATGCATAGGACTGAGAATGGGAATGCTGCCACAGTTTCTCATTTTCTCCATCAGTTACTGTTTGCATCCAATACCTTGATGCGTTTGTGATTGAGCCTGTCAGCAGACTGGTAAGACTGTCTACTCATTCAGGATATCTTCGTCTCTAGAGGGCTAAGAGGACAGCAGTCCATCATCTCTGTATCAGGCTTTGTGGCACTCATTTCCTCAGTTCAGCAAGTTTTAGAAAAACTTCCCACTGGAACTGGAAGGAAAACCTTCATCTCTTCCAGTCCTCTAGGTCCTGGCCTAGAAACTTGAATAAAGCATTTACAGTGAACAATTCCTTGCTGTGTCCTGCCTCACGTCTCTTATAAACCTCTTTGTCAGGCACATAAATCTTCTCCCAGCTTATTTGGGCAGCTCCTTGGAGGCTTACTGTAGAAAGAAACAACTCAGTCATTCCTACAGCTCTCTGAACTTCCCTCTTGTGTAACTTGCAATTTTCCAGTTTATCCAAGGGCTGCAAGGCAAGCACTCAGCTACAGATGAAAAAGGATGTTACTTCTCTCTTAAACTTTTCAAAGCTAGACAGCATTGGATATGTGTTCTTCTAATCGTTAATCTGGAATATATGACATGTACTATGAACTGAGGTGACTTTTACAGCAGAATTGTGCTCTTACCCCCTAATTAATTTTTTTTTAATAAAGTAAAAACCAACAAGGGACAATGAAGTCCTGTTGGTCAGGTGAAAAAAGGCATTCTAGGATTTTTTTAGTGACTACTGATTAAAACACCTACTACTACTTATTAAAGCCAAGGTAAACAAGTTGGCTTCAGAAACAACTCTCTTTACTCTCATAAATATTGCCAAAAGTTGGGGAAAATTCACACCCACAACATATAAATTAATTTCCTTGTTATCTACGGCTCCTTCTATTGCTTTCTGGTTTTGTCTTTACTTGGTATTTCAACTCATGTCAGCTAACTTTTAAGTAATTGCAGCTAATGTTAACGGCATGGTTTGATGAGCTCATGTTACAGACAGAACCAAGGAACCATGGATTTTGCAAAGATGTGTGTGGGTGGTACTCAGAAGAGTACTAGGACAAGAAAGAGTCTTTGACACTTCTTTTTTGGTTTTGTCTTATATGAGGAGAAGCAATAGCCTGACATAATGTGATGGCAGTGAAACGATCTGGGCAGCAAGCTACAAGGGAGGGAAAAAAGGATGAAACCCTAAGTTTTGCCCCTATATGTCAGTATAGATGGGATAGGAAAAAGTCTCCAGACAGGAATGTATGTGATGTTATTTCACATCGCATCTTACCTACATTTGTGTAGGCTGGTGCCAAAAGACACACTCCTGTTCTCTGTCCTTCCTACTACTTCTCTTTTTCCTCCTCCCTTGAGTCAGATCTGGAGATAATGTGGTTGGAAGGTGAACTCAAAAGCTCATTGATCTTATGAGTAAATGAGTAATTTTTTTGGCAGGCTCATTCTCCACTAGAATAATTATCTGTCCCCATTTACCCAGTGTCAGCGTGATTGTTAGAGCCAATGAAAAAAGAAGCAATAGGGAGTAGAAAGTGACCACACCTTCTGTACTCTATAATTAGACTAAACTATAAATACACCTGTTACATCTAGTGTGAAATCTCAGAAGAAAGGGAATGCAGGGGAGGACTTGTGATTTACAGACTGCTTTCCCAGGGCTTTGTTTGGGCTAGTGCTGTTAAGAACTGCTTCTCACATAGGACAGTAGTTTCAACTACCCGTGTTATCTCAGCAGATGAGGCTAGAATTGAAGACAGAGGAACATCAGGGGGATTTCTGGGCTGAAAGCAAAGTATGCTACTGATTTATGAGGTGGAAAAGAGAAGTGTAACATAAAGGACAGACGGATATGTCTAAAACATATCTATTTTATGTCTATTTTATTATGTTTAAAAAGCATTACTGTCATTATCATAAAGTGGAGAGAAGTTTGTGTTCATAATATGATACAGATGCAGTAATCAAATAAATACTTTCAGTGGTGTTGAGTGAATGCTCACCCTAAAGCAAGGCAACAAAGTGTGTATGTATAGCTATAAGGAAAAAAATTAATAGGACAAAGTACTTTGGTTTTGCTTGAGAAGTAGTGATCCTTCGGAATGTTTCCTGTATGCCAGAGAGCTCTATTAGCTGTAGTGTTGTGGACCATGAGTAGAATAGCTGGTGAAATGGGGGATGGTTGGAAGGAGTTTAGGGTAACAGAACTAGCTTGGAGCAGATCTGAGGTAGCTCATACCGAGTCCTGCCATCCCATGAGGTTTGACAGTCAAAAAATGTGAATGCAGTAGGCTAGGTAATAGCCTTACTGGAGGAAAGGTCTGTGAAATAGACATAATTTAAGATAGCATCTGCCTACTCCTTAACAAAATATTGCTTAAGTCAAGTCATTCATGTTTGTGAGTAGGGGAAATCATTCCATAGAGCATCACAAGGTCTAGCTTAATTTCCTAGCATTTCAGCCAGGCTCAGTGATTTCAGTGATATAGAAGTATATCCCCACTTGGTCCTGTTACTACCATTTATGGCCTGACAAAAACAGGTTACACAACTAAAATTGAATTCATGCATTATGTCTACAGTTGTGTTTCAAATAAATTCTGCTACTGGTACCTGAATTAGCAGCTAAAGAAAAAAGCACTGCTTGACTCTGTTAGATACAATAGGATCTTGCCCATCTCATTGTAAAGGCTTTTGGACACCTTTAATAAGTGTGTACCTTAATGCAAAAGTGGATGCTTTGGATCAATACAGCCTGTTGAGTTTTCAAGAAACTTTAATAGTTAGTAGAAATATGAGTTTAATAGAAATGTTTCTACTAAAAGAAAAAGAAAGCAAAAAAAAGCTAAGACTTCATTCCAGTAGTATATGTGCCTGCCAGCTTGTTCTATTGAATTTTATGTACTTTATAATCATATTTTATACAGTGGTAATTGAGAAGAAAATGTGTGTAATATTTTTCTTTGACATCTTCTCATAGGCATTTTGTTATATTAACTCCTTACCACAATGTGGAGAGACTAACTAGACAGTCACTCAAGTATTGTTCCCTTTTTAAAAATAATAAACCAACCTTAACTTCTACTTTGGATTAAAAGGGGATCTATCAGGAAAACAAAAAAAAGAAAAATCACAAAGTCTTCAGCTACATTTACTTTTCCCCACCTTACAATACCTGAGTGGTATTGCTCCTTCTGTGGAATAGTCCTCAGAATACCAGTAGAGATCCATGCATTTTACCTATAAATGTTTTTACTATGTGATTGTATTATTGCTGTCATTATGTAGTGACTAGGATTTGTGTTGATGGAGCCACAGTAGGCTTCACATTGATAGGATACTTTTCAGGAGAAATAAAAGGCAGCTTAGACAAGCCTAAGGTTCACATTATACAAAAGGTATGAGCTCATTAACCTTTCATTTAACTGAAAACATTTGTTACCTGGTAACCTATTAACTTTTCTCCTTCTTCCCTGTCTCCAAACTCACAACCCATTCTGACACTTCTTATCAAAGATTCAATTGCAGGGAACTACTGTCATTGGCCCGCTAATCATTAAGATTTTATTACTCTCAGAATATATAGCATAATACATTTCCTGGTAGACTGATAAGTAATGCTTTCAATAATTAAAAATCCATAAATAATTAAAACACAACCTTATATTTGTCTACATAAATGAACAAACTATGTCCTATGAACAGAAATCTGAGAGATACAAACTTAAAACACTCAATGATGTGTTCAATAGCTGTATTTAGGAATAAATCTTCCTCTCTTAAACCAAGTTTCTATTAATTTACAAAGATAATGGGGAATGCAGTGATTCTCAGCAGATATCGTTATTATCAATAAAAATTAATTTTCATTTGTATTACAGCTGGAAGCAGAAATCTCCCACAAACCCTTATGAGACTAGGTAACATCTGAAAAACATCCCATTTTTTTCACCTATAAAACATAAAATATCCTGTGGGGCTATAAAATATCATATGGGTAATTCTGCATATGGAAGAATAAAATCATATGAGGGAAACCTTGAACAGAACTTAGAGGATTTGTGATGATGTCCAGTCAGATTTGACCATCCACTTCTGCAAAGACGTTAGAAAAGCAGATCTAAGTTTTAGGTTTTATGTACAAAGTCCTGAATCAAGTTATGAAAGAGATCAAAAACAGGTTATCTGAACTTTATCCAATCCTTTCTGAGATATTTTCCCAGACTTTTCTTTCACTGCTTTGTCATTTTTTAGTACAACCATAATATCACTCTTATCATTGTTTCTTATATTTACTATATACTACTTCATCTGTGTTTCAAGATCATCCTAAAAAAATACTTAACCTCTGTAAACTTTCTGAAAATCTTAAGCATCCTGTTTGACTGTATCTCACTTCCCACTTTTCTTTCAGAAGGAAAAATCACCTCTTTCTCTGATCATCTCTGTGATTCTCCACTTACTTTCTCCTGTGTGATGCTTTTGACCCTGTATTCCTCCTTTCAACAGAATGCAGAACTACCAAGCAAATTTTTTTCATATTTTGTGTGTGTATGAACCACCATCAGTAGGTGTGCTTTTCAGGTCTACGGTTCTGCTTGACCCACAAGTTTTAAGGAACACTCTGCAAGCCATAAATCACCAAGCACTTGCAGGAAATATTTCCAAGGCTTGTCTAGACCTGCTGAAGTCCTACTGCTGCAAGAGAAATGCTCAAGAAGGGATGTTTAAAGCATTCTTCCACAAAATAATCTTTAAATTAATTGAAAGGAATAAAGGAATTTTGAGTTTGTGTTCCACATGCTTAGAGTTCTTCTCTTTCCTCTGACCTGATAATCTCAAGCCTTTGTTTTCATATTTTTGGTGGACAGATAGGCATTCACATAAAGAGAAATGAAATCAATATTTGAAACATGAAACAAGGAAAGATTTCTGAAAGTCACCTACATAAAACATAATGTAAAATTTAGCAATAACAAAAATATTGAACATTTTAGTAGGGAACATAGATACAAGCAGAAAAAATTTCACCAAAAGGCCCTTTGCTTTTGCACAGATCCCTTCAGATATCTATGATGTCTTTACAGTGAGACATCAAAATCCATGAAAAGCAAATGAACCACCACAGAACTTTTTGTGGCTCACAATAGTCCCCTTAGCTGAAACCTGTAAGAACCATCAAGTACAATGGCATGAAAGGAGAAAGTGATACTTAAGAGCCAGAAAAAGAGAGAAAAAATACTGTAGGCTGTAAACTCAGGAGGAATATAAGTCCAGCTTGATTTTTACAGTATCGTAAACTAATAACGCTCCTCTGACTTATATTAATATAACTTGACCAAGAATGCAGTTCAATCATACTCAATTCACCTCTTGTTTTGGTGTGGAACTAAGTGAAAAGTACCCCATATTTTCATTTTGTGAACAAGAGCCATTATCAGGAAAATATCTTCTTTTATTGAGAGTTAAAATATTTTTTGTGCATGATTTATATAAGTTATATATGCTAGATATAAGTTAGTTTTATGGAACAGAAATTTTCACATAGTGAATTGTTTTCCCACAGCTGTTTAACTTGGGGGGAAATTATAAAACAAGGAGGTGCTAAATGAAAGGATCTATTAATTTTAAAATGATAACCATTGTAGGATTATAAGTTTTGTGGAATTTTTGTTATTAAGAAGCTGGAACAGTTCAAGATAAAGTTAACTGTATTTTGGACATCTTTTTATATACAGATCAGCCTGAGAGAGAGATTGAATAGCGGCTGATGAAAATAAAGTTAAATAATAAGAATTACGTCTGGCTAGAATTAATACATTTTTATTTTTATAAGGACATCCTTTTCTTCTCAGTCTTATTTTATGTGCATTCTTTCTTTAAGTTTTTATTTCCTGTGAGCGTTCAAAGTGATTTCTGGATGGGTCAGTAAAAGGCTGCTTAATACGTCACTGCTCTGAAATTCTGAATTCCCTTTCACATCTCTCCTGCCTTTCACTTACCCTGTATTAGAAATATAATCTTTTTTATTCCACTGGTTCTATGAAAGGTGTAGGAAAAGGCTAAAATCTTTCTGGTGAAAAGATTTTGTTTAGTGATTGATTTGCATCTCAAAATAGTCTGTAAACCTCATGTAAATTTCAGATCTTCTCCTATACTTATTGAGGTCATAAAAGAAGCTTTATCTGTGAAAAATAATCTGACTTTAGAAGGGCACAACCATTTGATTACAACATTAGTTTTAATAAACATTGAATTTGTATCAAGACCTGGGGAACATAGCCATGCAGAAACATTTGAACTAGCACTAATTCAAAACAGTACAGCAGAATAAAGAAATAATATCGTGAATGTATTTTGCAGAGATCCAAACCCAGACTGCCTGAACCTAGATTCTTTATGTTCCATCCTCTAAGAATTAGCACTGGGCAGATTTGACCATGATGGAATGCACCACTGTATTGAACATTCTCTGAATGACATGGGTTTTCTCAATGGTTCTGTGGATAACATCTTTCAGTCATAGCTGACCCAATTGCCTGGCCCCTGTGTGAATAGAGTCCCTTAGAGAGAAGTGCTTAAGTAACCATATCCTTTGCTCAGGCCTACGAGACCCCAGTTTTGCCTGAGTGCTGAGGTGCAGCAGCACCTTTACTTGGATGGAAATGGTAGATTTCAGGAAGAAGCAGCATGGAAGGCTCTCCAGACTTAAACAATTCCAACTTTGTCTTAAGCTAGCTGAGCCAGAAGATACTTCTGGGCTTGAGTAGAAATTTTTGTGAATAGGCACTGGAAAACTTCAGCTAAAGCCTGAGTTAATAATACAAGATTAAATTCTAGATAAGTAAAATAGGGATAAGTAATATTTTCTTTGACTTAAACTAATATCTTGAGGCCTGTACTATTTCACTTACCATATATTCATATGCTACCTTGCACACAAAGGCCTTAAACTTGTTAAACTTTTGAGCAGTATTGCTATACAAATTTCTAATATTGATAGTTGTCATTATAACTTTCCTTTATAAGGGAAAGGCTGGGCAGCCTGGAATGGAAGCACGTCCATTCAGCTGATATACTTGCCTTATGTTACCCATCATGAACCACCTACAGGTTTACTATGACTATTCATATTCATGTTCGTACTGCCTTATCTCAACTTCATGGTTGGAGATACCAAAGCATAAGGATTTAAGTGAGTTGTTTGAAGCCATACACTGAAGTCAGCATTTAAGAAAGGTAATAACTTAAGAATTTTTAATTTCTCCACTTTTCAGCATGAGATAATGTTAATTTCCAACTGAATGCCCTATATCAGTCCTCTAAAGTAAAGAATGAATATAAACAATTTCTCCAACATTTACCTATTCTGCTAGCAACAAAGGAGTAAGTTACATTTTGGAAATTCTAGGCTTTTCTTTATTATCAGCCCTCAGTCAGAGCTTCAATTATGTCCATTTGTCAGTAGTGAAACTCTAGTTCAATGAATAATTCACAATAGATAATGCATTTGTTGAACTATGTCTGTTTCCCTAATTCTAGTCTTTTTAAAGCAGTTATAAAAAAGTTTCAAGAGAGGATTCCAGACCCAGAAACACTTAACATTAAATACTTGAGTAATCTTACTGACTTAAAAGGGCTACTCAGGTGTTTATAATGAAACAAACATGTAAGTGTTACCAATTTGTTGGAGCCTTCTTCTGAATTTTGAATATGAAAATAAAAACAAAAAAAATCACCAATATTTGAGTTGAAAATTAACTTTTAAACAATATTGTATCTATCAAAGCTTTAATGTCCAAATAATCATGGACAATGAAGAGTCTTGTGAATACTGTTTATTCAAAACTGAGTTTCAACTATGAATAAATGAATATATGTTCATATATATTTAAATAGTATTCTCAGGATGCTAATACAAAATCTCCCCAGAACTATCACTGCAGAATTGGCAGGAAAGATCATCTGTGGTTACAATAGCAAGTAATGGTCAAATAATTTTCTCTACTATTTAGCACAGACAGAAAGGGAGACTTTTAAAGGGCCACTTTAAGGAATAAAGCCTTTACTCCTCCTTACAGTGTTTCTGCAAATGACCTACAAGTTTTTGATGTTTTAATATTTTTCCCAATCTCATATTTCTTGACACATCTGTAAATTAAGTCAAGTTGCATTTTGGCTTATAATATCTCTTAATGTATTTTCAGTGAATAATAAACTGCTGCAGATGAAGTAGGAATACTCCACATGCCACATTCCTTCCAGTTTTGTTCCAGAGAACTAGAAAATGGGCAAAACATCAGTGGTTCCACATATTCAGCTTAAATCACATATTGTGTATTTATGCCTTTAGGGATAGAGGAAATCTGATTTATTTTTATTTTTCTTAAGGCAAAGCTAGTAGGAGGCTGTTATATTTTTTCTAAAGCTATAAGAAGACTAGATCTGATAATGTTTTGCTTGACCTGCCTTTATTTTTTTAGGAATTGTAGATATTCCATGTAATGTTTAAGGAAGTTTCCCTAAGAATGCCATTTTTCAAAATGTGTTGATATGGTTTATGCTCCATTGAAGCATTAACTTTTAAGGAGAGTTAGAAAAAAAATACATGTGAATTTGAATACGTGCATCAGTCCATTCTGCCATGATAAGCCATAAATATATTCCAGTGAAGTGCTGTTAGATTCTTAATATTCCACAGGGAAAAAAGAAGGAAAATTTCTAGCAGATGTTTGACTGCAATAGACATGAATAATTTCTGTGGTACAGGGATGCCACGTAGCAAGAATATGCAAGTCAGATGTCTCCACTGTCACTCTTGAGACTGTTCCAAGTCTATCATACCACAAAACTTAAAGTTGTGAACTTTTTCATATGTTATATGTTAAAACATCTCCAGTTTACAACCTGGACTTTGTCAGTCTGGTAAAATGACTAAAATGACAGCAATACAAACTGAGGAGGAATACTCATTTGGAAAAAGTTTTGTATCCTTCTGTTACATCTCATTATGAAGTGGTTTTAACATCTGGGGCTACATGAAGTACATTGGCAGACTAGAAGCCATTAGGCCAAACAATCTCGAATATTTATTTCCAACATCTGGAAACAAATCTGATTCTGCTGTAAGGAGCTAAGTTTCCCCTGCCTTCAACCCATGAAGCTGGTTTTGAGCCTGCTGGTCGCATTAACTAATAGAAATGGTCAGGAATCCAGGACAAGGCTCTGTTGTGTTGTTTCAAAAATGAACCTAATCCATGAATGGCCACTGTTAAATTTGACAGACCAAATAGAAAATCAACATTTTAAAACTTAACTGCCTACAAATACTTGGAAAAAAATATTTAAACCGCATTCTCTTCAATGATGGTTTTAGTTGTTTAGCGCTATGTTTTGTAATAAAAATATATCTGCCTTTGCCTTCCCTCTTTCACACTCCTTGTTACCAGGTTCTAGATACATTTTATATGTAGAGAGTGGTGAAGAAACTTCCTTTTGTCAAAACTGTGTTAATTAGATGAACTTTTTTTGAGTTAAAGATCTTAAAAATATGTTTCAAAAAGCATCTATGCTTTTGAGTTACTTCTGTGAAATAACATGCCTTGAAAGTTTTTTCCATTCAGGAAAGTAACTCTGAAAAGCCATGTTTTTTTGAAAAATCGCAATGACAGCTGTTCCACTCTGGCAATTGAAAAATTCTTTCCCTATGAAAAATAGCAATGAATATCTTTTAAAGATTTGAATTTAAAATGAAATTATCCTTGATGCTAGACACACAAAGAGTACCAATGGAACATTAGTCATTGACTTGCTGGACATGAAAAGGTAATGGACATGGGGTTTTTTATGTCCTCTGGAATACATATTTTGCAGATAATCATTACTTTGACATAAAAGTTTTCCTCATGCTTCAGAGTTGAACAAGAAAAGGTTAAGCTTGTTTATATAAAAGCCCCAATCATGACTATTTAATGAGACTCTTAAGTATATTTTGTATTATACATAATTTTATACTCAAATCCTTTGCTAAACTAAACTGACATAATTCTGCTAGGCTGTGGATAGAGATAGATTTGCATCAATTTGTTACATCTGAGGATTAAGCTCTTGCAGCCAGTCACCATATACTTTGAGCTGCTTACTAAAACATCCGCAGAAAGGACAATAGCTAACCTATTCCTTCTATTCTTGTCTATTGACCAGAGGTGGACTGTATTGGCCCTGAAGTTCCTAAGTTTGAAATTATGTTAAAAGCTGCTGTAGCAGTAGATCTTAAAATAGCTTTTGACATCTTGTCTTTATTTATGATGCTAGTAGCTTTAAGTTTTGAGGCAAGCTGCCATGTAAACAGTAATTCAGATCTATCCCTCTTGAGGAGCTCTAGGTGTGATTTAACTGTATTGCAGATTTAACTGGATTTTCTTTTTTTTTATTATTTCAAAACAATAACTGAAGTAGCTGAACAAGAAGACTCTTGTAAAATAGTTCACTGCAAAATGTCAGGCCTATACCTTCCCTTAGCTTTCATACACTTTTCAGAGCAAATCTCTACTGAAAGACTTTTCATGGTATGGGAATGGATTATGCAAGAGTGACAGGCATATATTCTCATATCTGCATCAAAACAGGTGTTGCCTCTCATTTCCAAGTTTCAGTACTTGCATTTGAATGAGTGCCTGACAGTGGTGAAAATCATTGTTTTGTTAAATTTCAGAGGAAACAGAATGTAAAACAACCTCTTACAAAAACATTGTGTAAGTACATTTAATGATTTCAGAAATTCCAATTATCAGGTACAGCATTACATGTCAAATTCTGATAAGTCTGTGTTGCAGTATTTGTAGCAGTTACTCTTATTTAGGTTGTCTGAGTACCTCATGATTTTGTTACTACGTAATAATATTTGTCATTTTTTCACAAGACACTCTTTCCTTTGAGATCCTTTGCAAACTTACAGACATATTAGCTTGCTAGCATTAAGTTTATCATTTAGATAACAAAAATCTGGGGATCATACTAATGGCAGCTCTCTCTTTCTTTGCCAGACAGCATAATTTTCAACTATACCCTGGGGCCAGATTCTGTTCTCATCTGTGCCAGTGTAGTTATCAGATGGTTTCTGGTATCAACAGTGTTATGATGGTCTAGTCCTTCCTTAGCTTTCAGAGACCTCTAGAGTCCAGGTAGCATGGAAACTCCATACTAAATTCCTGTGAAGACATGAGTTTGAAGGTTTACCCATGCCATGTTTTAGTTATATTTTTAGATTTAAAATGCCACTGTCTTTTCATAGGATGGCACTAAGAGGTTCTTCGGTGAAGCCTGAAGAAAGCCTCTGAGTTTTGTAATTTCAGTGTAAATCATGAAATAAATGTCTACACATTCTTTGTAGTAGATAGGTCAGACCAGCTGGATGAATTTGAAGTAAATATACAGGAAGCATCAGACCAAGCAGAGAAGCTGTGTTCTTAAGTCATCCAGACGGGATGGCATTCACCTGGGAGCTCTAAGGGAACTCAAATGTGAAATTGCAGAACTGCTGACCAAAATGCTCAAACTACCATTTCAAATACTCTCTGTGATGGAGGTCTTGTTTATTGCCAGAGTAACTTCTGCATGCTGCAAAGTTTCTAGAGGGTTTCCTGGAAGCTGCAGGCTGGGTGGTCTGACCATTCCTGGTAAAACTGTAGAGTCTGTAATGAGGAATTAATTCCCTGATTAGGCCTTTTGGGGAAAAGAGACAGTAGGGCTTCTGGGAAGGGGAGTCCAGAGTCACTGATATGTCAGAATCTTGTTGAGGCATCAACAGCATGACGATAAAAATGATCCATTGGATCAGGTATTAGGGTTTTCTAGAAGCCTTTGGCAAGTTTCCATGCTGAAAGTTACCAAGAAGGCAATGTTGCAATGGAATTGGAGAAAAGATTCCTTCACGAACTGAAAGCTGGTTAAATGGTAGGAAGCAAAAGGTCAGACTCAATGACCACTTTCTAGGATGGAAGAAAGTTAAGACTAGGGTTCCAGAAGGACTGGTACTGGGAACAAAATTATCCTGCATCTGTACCATTATGCATTGACAACCTGGCGAAAGTAGTACACAATGAAATCCCTAAGTTTGCAGATGGTGCCAGTTTCCTTTGGATAGTTGAATACAATGTCGATGGCATAGATCTAGGTGAAGGGACAAAAGAGTAGCAGGTGTTAAATGTAGTTAAATGTTAAGTAGTGCCTACTATGAACATTAATTTACGCCATGCCTACATGATGCTGAGCATGAAAATGGTAATTACCACTTAGAAAATAGATTTTGGAGTCATCATCTTTCGTCTTCTTAAACTATTACCTTGATATACAGTGGCATACTAAAGACCCACACGAATTATTGGAAAAATACCCACCCAGACCCTGAGTATTGTGCTCTTGTGTTTGTGTTTGTAGGATGTAATGGAGTCAGACAACAAATAGAGATGGGCAACCGAGATGATGCTTATACAAATAGACTAAAAAGTCTGACTTTAGACAGCAGAAGTCTGAAGGGGGCATGTGTTAGAGGTTTATCAAATCATGAAGGTGGTACAGAAGGTTAAAGCAGAACAGTTATTTTCCAAATCACACAATACTGCACTCAGGAGTACAGCTTTAAACAGATAAAAGAAGAACATTTTTCCATGTCACCTAATGGAATGTGTTGCCAGAAGAAGCTGTGGAAGAAGACAGAATTTAGGAGACACAAAAGGGAATGAGACAGACTCCCACACAGCCTATTCATCCACAAGCAGAATATAAGGTGAAGCTGCAACCAACAATAACCTTAAAGAAACATTCTGGATATTTGGAGTAGGAGGGGGATGTAGACTACAAGAAGTTGTAAAACCTGTACGCTTTTCTTCTAAGCACCATCCCTTGTTACCATACTTTTTGCTGAATTCTCTGACCTGTTAGAAATAGGCTGGACTTGTTATGAAAAACAAATCACAGTCCTTAGTGCATCATCCATCTCTTATGTGCCCCCTATCAGCCTGTGACCATCCTTCTCCAATGGTCTTCTGCAATTTCTTTCCTTCCTAGGTATGACACTGTTATATGACCTCAGACCAGATTGCTGTGGCAATAGCTAAGCTGTAAAAAAGAGCTGTGAGAAGCCCTTATCTGTGATGTCTGCTCATATATCCTCTATGACATTGTCTGGAAGCCTTACTTTATCTCAGATCCTTGCTCAGGCTGTATTGTATATATGATGTGCCTGGTCTTGCTAATCCCGGGCTTGCCTTACTGCCTTCGCATCTAGCTTGACACCAGAACTCCCTCATCAGTACAGACATGCCTGGAAGTCACTGGTCTGCTTGCTGTATGTGCCCATCATCACCAGATCTACTCTGCTTTTCTTCCTTGACTACTGCCTACGCCCTTTCCTAGTGAGGATGTTTCATCTCCCTCTAGTGAACCTCTACTATCACCTTGCAGAGCAGGCTGCTTTGGTTCCTCCCTGGCAAGCCACACTTGCCTACTGCATCACTGCATTTGCCTTCTTTTAATTACACAGTGTGGAATGGAAATTTGTGGCTAACATAAATAGGAACATGACTCTTAGTTCTCATAGGTCCTTACAGAACGACATTTTTAACTCACAATTAACTTTGTTTTCCCCATATTTCAGTTGCACAGGTTAAAAGTAACACAGTTAAAAGGCTGTAGGATGTATGAATTACTTCATAAGACAGACCAAACCCCTATAGCTAGATTCAAGCTTTGCCTGTGCTTTAAAGTAGAGGAAGTATCTAGACAGTAGTATGTTCAGCAGTGCGTCATTAGGGCTTTTTTCTCCCGCTGACATTCACCTGAATAGCCACTAGTTACATCTCCTGAGTTCCTGTTCCCAGTTACCTATGCTTATGCTCCTGAAAGTTCAATATATAGCCAGTTTGTTTCAGACCATGAATCATTATATCAATAAGAGTAAGAAAGTAAGGATTCTGTCTGAAATTTAGCAAGGCAACAGATTGACCTAAAGTAAGGAACTGCATTTTTTTTTTTGGTATGATTTTGAAAAGAATAAGGAATAAACATTACTTTCTGATCACTGTTCTAAGTCTATAGTGTTTTTTGGCAGCCCATCTGGAGAAAGTATTGTAAAATGGCATTGTCCTGGAAAGTGCAAGGGATGTACTGATCTTGGGTCCCTTTCTGTCAAGCTTGAAAAATGCTTTTCATTGTTGCTAGTGAATACAGAGAACAATTTGAACAAAGAGAATATCACTTACTAGATGATGTCAAAGTGCATCAAGCAAAACAATCTGAAAGAATATCTTCACTTTATATTACCACATATTTCAGTATGCATTGCCTTTTGCATTTAGAAACAAAAAGCCTTTTTTTTTCTCAGAGAGAGGGAAAAAACCCATGACTGACAGCCTTTTGTGCTGAAGGTTACATTATTAATGATTGTTGGCCAAAAAAGAAACTTTATATAAATACGCTATCATTACAGTTAAAAGAAGGTGCAGAACATAGTGTTCAAAGACAGAAAAACTGAGGTAATTGGCTCTTTAAAAATATGTGTACATTGATGGATTCCAATAGGACCTGAATTACCAGTGACGTTAATTTAGAATAATCCTTTGGAAATCCCCTGTAGTTATGATAACTCCACAGCATTTATATCTCTGATTACAGTATGTGTGAGTACGAGTAGGAAAGTAGTGAAAACCCATTACTCATTCATATTTTGAATCTGAAAAGACCTTGTAAGGATATAGCAGCTACAAAATTATGAGGGAGAAAAACCTCTTTCTGTAGTTATTGATTGAGATTCAAGGTGAGTTGTAGATCACCAGCTCTGCACTTGTGGACTGTGCAGCATCACACTGCCCCTCAAAGATAGCTGTGTGGTCACACAGAAATGAAGGTTCATCAGGAGTTTCTGGGCGCAGAGGAGAACACAGTCACACTCTTTACGTGTTGCCCTGCATTCACACAGGTAAGGCAGAAGGTTGGTTAAGGAGTCCATATTTGTGTATTAACCACTCATGGCTTAAGAATGTTCAAACATTTTTTTGATACAGCTTGCTGATACAATTCCTTGTACATATTCTTTATGTAAGACTTGTCTGACTTGCTCTTAGTTACTTTCTAGCTGTAATATCCACTTTCAGTGAGTAGTGCATATCTAAAACTTTTTCAACATAGGAAGCAAACATAGGATTAGAATGAGAGGAAATGGCCTCAAGTCGCACCAGGGGAGGTTCAGATTAAATATCAGGAAAAATTTATTCACTGAAAGGGTGATCAGGCACTGGAACAGGCTGCCAAAAGAAGTAGTTGAGTCCCCATCCCTGGAGGTATTTAAAAGGCAGGTAGATAAGATGCTCAGGGATATGATTTAACAGTGGACAGGCACCATTGGACTTGATGATCTCAAAGGTCTTTTGATTCTATGATTATTTAAGAACTCATAGAACAAACAAAATCACCAATTTGAAAAGTGGTTAACTTAAGTTATTTGGTCATCATGATGGTGTGGTGGTAGCATTCTGCTACAGAAACTGTCAGCCTCCGACCTGGACAGACACACACTCTCCTGGGTGGAGAACTGGTTGGCTGACCGGGCCCAGAGAGTGGTGGTAAATGGAGTTAAATCCAGCTGGAGGCCAGTCACAAGTGGGGTCCCCCAGGGCTCAGTGCTGGGTCCAGCCCTGTTCAATGTCTTCATCAATGACCTGGATGAAGGCATTGAGTGCACCCTTAGTAAGTTTGCAGATGACACTAAGCTGGGTGGAAGTGTCGATCTGCTGGAGGGTAGGAAGGCCCTGCAAAGGGATCTGGACAGACTGGACCGCTGGGCAGAGTCCAATGGCATGAGGTTTAACACAGCCAAATGCCGAGTCCTGCACCTGGGGCACAACAACCCTATGCAGAGCTACAGACTGGGTGAGGTCTGTTTGGAGAGCTGCCAGGAGGAGAGGGACCTGGGGGTGTTGGTCGACAGCCGGCTGAACATGAGCCAGCAGTGTGCCCAGGTGGCCAAGAAGGCCAATGGCATCCTGGCTTGTATCAGAAACGGTGTGACCAGCAGGTCCAGGGAGGTTATTCTCCCTCTGTACTCGGCACTGGTGAGACCGCTCCTTGAATACTGTGTCCAGTTCTGGGCCCCTCAGCACAAGAAGGATGTTGACGCTCTGGAGAGTGTCCAGAGAAGAGCAACGAAACTGGTGAAGGGGCTCGAGAACAGGCCTTATGAGGAGCGGCTGAGAGAGCTGGGGCTGTTTAGCCTGGAGAAGAGGAGGCTGAGGGGAGACCTCATTGCTCTCTACAAATACCTGAAGGGAGGTTGTAGAGAGGAGGGAGCTGGCCTCTTCTCCCAGGTGTCAGGGGACAGGACAAGGGGGAATGGCCTCAAGCTCCGCCAGGGGAGGTTTAGGTTGGAGATTAGGAAGAAGTTTTTTACGGAAAGGGTCATTAGGCACTGGAATATGCTACCCAGGGAGGTGGTCGATTCGCCTTCCCTGGAGGTGTTTAAGTTACGGGTGGACGGGGTCCTGAGGGACATGGTTTAGTGTTTTGTAGGACTGGTTGGACTCGATGATCCAGTGGGTCTCTTCCAACCCGATGATTCTGTGATTCTGTGATTCTGTGTGTTACATACTCTGTCCTCCCTTCTATAGTGAATCACTTGTAAGACCTACTCATTGGATTATCTGTTACAGCAAGATTATTAGAGATCCAGGATAAAAAGATAACTTTTATTATATCTCTTGATAGCACTTTACTCAGTGGGTTCTGTTGTGGAATAGAACTGCAACATGTTTCTGTACCACAAATTATAAATAATTAATCATACATGAAAAGTGACCTGTTAACATTTTCTTCTCCAAGGATACATCAACTCTGTTATATCAAAAAAAAGTGTTGCGACTCATTCCATTGTGCTGTAGAGAAAAGGAAGGTTGTTATGAACTCCAGATATCTTCAAAGTTCATAAATTTGTGATGTAAAACCTAATATCCCTACCTTCTAGTATTCTTTGAAGAATATTTTAATCTGCTTTTACCTTAAAACTTGGTGAATTTAGACAACTCCTTTGTAGTATCTTCTAAGTCTCACTAATACGAAGACTCCCCTAACATTCTGCCTAAATTTTGCTCTTCTTTACCTATTTTTTTTCTGTTTCTAAACCCTTAAGTCCCTCTATATAACTATTCTCAATAGCTGTTGTTCCTCTCCAAGTGTATTATTAGGCTTCATTGTTTGAACCTCTCAGAATGATTTTTCTAATCTTATACCTCCAAACATCTTTCTTTCCCCACTTCTGTATTATCATGTGTGTTGCTATTCTTTCCAAATTAACACTGTCTGAAAAACACATTTCCATGATTTTTCCCTGTGAAAGACACTGCTAAGGAATGTAATATTTATGTTGTATATTCTTTCTGTCTGTCAGATTGGTGTAATGTGACCCTGTGCACCAGTACAGGTTAGGGATCGACCTGCTGGAAAATAGTTCTGTGGAGAAGGACCTGGGAGTCTTGGAGGGCAAAAAGTTAAACCATGAGCCAACAATGTGCCCTCATGTTCAAGGGAGCCAAGAGTATACTGGGTACATTAAGAAGAGTGTGGTCAGCAGATCGAGGGATGTTCTCCTTCTCCTCTTCTCTGCCCTAGTGAAACCACATCTGGAGTACTGTGTCCAGTTCCAGGCTCACCAGTTCAAGAAAGACAAGGACTTACTGGAAAGAGTCCAGTGGAGGTCCATGAAGATTATTAGAGGACTGAAGCATCTGTCTCATGAGGAAAGGTTGAGACGCCTGAGTCTGTTTAACCTGGAGAAGAGAAGACTGAGAGAGGGTCCTTATTAATGCGTATAAATATCTAAAGAATACTTGTCAAGAGGATAGGACCAAACTTTTAAGTGGTGACCAGTGTCAGGGCAAGGGGCAGTGGGCACAAACTGGAATACAGGTAATTCCTTCTGAACATGGGGAAAAGCTTCTTTACTATGTGTATGATGGAACACTGGAACAGAGAGGTTCTAGAATTCTCTCTGGAGGTATTCAAAACTCACTTGGATGTATTCCTGTACAATCTGCTGTAGGTGAACATGCTTTAGCTGGGAGATTGGACTAGATGATCTCCAGAGGTCTCTTCCAACATCTACCATTCTTTGTTTCTGTGATTCTGTGAGTCCTTGGATGAGAATTGCAAGCTTTCCAGCAGGAAATTACATGAATGTGGGGAAGCAGGCAATGGCAATAAACATCTCCCATTTTTACCAGGATTTAAATGGCAGTGCAAGTAGGAAAGGAGAATCTGAGACATCCATTTTAGGCAGGTTAAACAAAAGGCTTCCCTGGGACTGCACACTCAAGCTGACTAGAATGTTATCAAATATAAAGCCAGTCTTGAACACCTAAACCCCTCCTTAGCAAGCATGATAAATAATACTCAGGTGCCTAATATCAGTCCTGTACTACAGGCACATTATTTCTTGTTTCATCTCCATCTTTTGGCTGTGGTACAGTACTTCATTTTAAGACATATTTGTAAATATAACATTCCTCATGAAATTATTATATGCAGAAAAAGTCTTGCATTGCATCTGTTATAGTCTCCTCATCTGGTAATTCTGTCAGAAAGTAATGGCAAGAGTTTCTTTTTGTAAACTGTGCTTATTCCTAATGCCTCTGCTATTTTCCAAATGGTTAGAATCTGTTATTCATTCCAGCATTTTTAAAGGGATTGAAGCTAGACTTTCTTGACAGTAATTACTATGATCTTTCTCTTTTTGAAGACTGACATCACATTTCTTTCCTGTTGTCTACATCTACCAGCACTTCTAGCTTAGTTTCATTTAGGAGACAACAGTAGCAAGAAGAAGAGAATTATAAAGACTGAGATTTAAGTGACAAATTTCTGCTGCAGAATTTCTGCCAGAGTTGTGCTGAGGTGGGAAAGTAAATTCACCTGCCACATCATGGAAAAACCTCTCTTATGCACATGACAGCATAGCATAGCTGTCATGTAAGGATGTGCATGCACATTGAGCCTTTTCACCCGACTCTTAAGTATGAATTACAGTCAAGTGCCTTGTTGGTTTACTTACAGAGTCCAGTTATGGTTTCTCAGAGATGCAAATGTGAAATTGCATGGTGCAGAGGAAGTACCAAAAGATATTACAAAGACTGTCCAGTTAGCCCAGGATGCAGGATAATCACAAGAATTCACTTCTTGCTTCTTTTCAGTTTTTGATCCACAGATGATATCACAACTTTTCTCTGGAGCTCTTCTGGCAGCAGATTGGATTTAACCTGTAGTTCTGTTGGAATCTCTGCTTTGTCTCTTTGCTGTTATACCTTCATTTCCACCTACACTTATTCCAGAACAGAGTGCTGTTTTACCACCATTAGACATATTGCCCGACAAGTCTATGCTTTTACAGTTCAGCTAGTGATATACACACTCTCCGGTTCAGCAAATTTCTGTTCTATTCTACCATTTCTTTAATTGCCCATTTGCCCATAAGCCACATCTCTCCTCCCATATTTTGTCTTTAAATCACAAAATTCACTCTTAATCTTCAGGTCTAACCCTAATATTTCATTTCTATCAATTTTTCTATATGATGCTTCGTGAAAGAGTAGCTTCTACCACATGACCACTAAAGGAGGAAACCTAATTTGAGATGTCTGTATTCAGTTACAGTATCTTTACTGTCAAATCCTTTATTTCAGACCCCTCTGCTACTGTTTTAATAATATTTTTACTATTATTACTTTTCACTTTATAGAAAATGGAGAAATCCTCCCTAGCCTCTAACTCTTATTCTTTGGTCACTGATTGGTTGGCTTCAAAGTTTCTGCCTTGTTTATACTTATTTCCCTGATTAGTCTCACCACTGAAAATTGTAATCAAAGGTCTTCCTCACATATTTAGCTGGCAGAATTCTGCACAACTTATAACACACAATACCTGATGAACCAGCAAACTATCAGCTACAGCAAATTCAGTAACACACACAGAGAAAGACTAATTTAGCAATTACAGAACAAGGATTTCTTTTCTTCTCCACAAATGATAAGCAAATTCAAACTCCGCATTNATTTCCCTGATTAGTCTCACCACTGAAAATTGTAATCAAAGGTCTTCCTCACATATTTAGCTGGCAGAATTCTGCACAACTTATAACACACAATACCTGATGAACCAGCAAACTATCAGCTACAGCAAATTCAGTAACACACACAGAGAAAGACTAATTTAGCAATTACAGAACAAGGATTTCTTTTCTTCTCCACAAATGATAAGCAAATTCAAACTCCGCATTTTCTGTTGTGTTTCATAGAATCATAGAATCACCAGGTTGGAAGAGACCCATCGGATCATCGAGTCCAACCATTCCTATCAAACACTAAACCATGTCCCTCAGGACCTCATCCACTCATGCCTTAAACACCTCCAGGGAAGGCAAATCAACCACCTCCCTGGGCAGCATATTCCAATGCCCAATGACCCTTTCTGTGAAAAACATCCTCCTAATCTCTAGCCTAAATGTCCCCTGGCGGAGCTTGAGGCCGTTCCCTCTTGTCCTGTCTCTGCCACTTGGGACAAGAGGCCAGCAACCTCCTCTCTACAA
>WAAB01006665.1:12106-24663 GCA_013389865.1 Piaya cayana | reverse complement strand
GACCCAGCACTGAGCCCTGGGGACATCACTTGTAACTGGCCTCCAGCTGGATTTAACACCATTTACCACCACTCTCTGGGCCCAGCCGTCCAACCAGTTTTTTACCCAGGAGAGTGTGCATATTTACAAGTAAAGACTGAAGCAAAGAAGGCATTAAGTACCTCAGACTTCTCCTCATCCCCTGTCACACTTGTTCCCTCTGTGTCCAAAAGGGACTGTATGGTCTCCCTAGTTCTCCTTTTGTTATTTATATATTTATAGAAAGATTTTTTATTATCTTCCGCGGACTTTGCCAACCTGATTTCTAGTTGAGCCTTAGCCCCTCTGATTTTTTCCCTCACTTCCCTCTTTTGAGGTTTGCTGACCTTTCTATACATCAACCATCTGGCTGTAGGTTTCCCTGTACTGCAGTTACTTGAATTTTCCTTACGTGTAATCACAAGTCACTTTGGCCTAGCAGTGATAAATGTTTCTTCTTCCTCGGTGCAGCAGAACTTATTCTTACCTTGCTTCTGTGGATACTGATACAGAGTCAATCTGTGGATTTGAGGAACACTACCATGTGCCTCTATGTGATTTGTAAGAGCAGTCTGTTTCAGTACCTACATATTAAATGAGATTATTTCTGTGGCATTCAGTGGATGTTAATTTAGACATTTACTGAAGAATTCTAAATTTCTTAGAATTCAGAACAACTTAACCTAATGAAATATACTATTTTTCAAGTGTAAACTCTCAACAGTTTTTCCTGGATAAAAATAAGGACATATAAGGACATTTGTTTATTGTTGTTTGGGTTTTTTTTCCTTAGTCAATCCTGATAAATTCATAAAGAATTCCAGACCTCTCCAGGGAGAAAATCAAATTAAAAAAAAAAGTTATATGGACTTCTGTACGTTTAAAACTTGCTTTAGTTTTAGATAAGTAATAGGTACTTCTAGAATCCAAAATATCTGGGAAAAAAATGACCAAGTATGTATTTGAGAGGTATTGATTAAAATGTGCTGCAATTACAGTGACTCATCCACCCATGTAAAGGACGGAGAATACAAGAAGCAGCAGCCTTATATTATTGTCATTCTACCAACTACTTATAGCTTAACACTATGGAGAAAAAAATATTAGACTGAAGACAAAATGAAGACAAGAAGAGCAGAAGTGTGGGAGGAAAATGAAGGAGAACAGAGCATGATTTTTACCAGTTCTGTGTGCCAAAGGGGTCATTTATGGGTTTAAAGGTAAGGTTCCAGGGAAAAAGATATCTTAGTTATCTAGAGAGATATGGAGTTCAAAAAGGGATATAATAGACCTCTGGACTGCTGGAAATTAAAATCCAGATCCCATCAGGAGTGATTAATGCTTTCATAACTTTGGAGAAAAAAACAGATTTCTGTGCATTTTTCTGCTTTTGAGTCTGTCAGTTCTTGGCCTGAATTCACTTCTACGTACTACCAACATTTAGATCCCAGCAGAGGGTCCATCTAACGTGAAGCTTGTACAAACAATGACAATCATTGAAGATATTAACAGTAGTTTGTCTTATTCCAGGCAAAACTGAGCACCACCACTAAGGCATAAGGACATAGTTACAGAAACTGGCAGGGCAGAATTGCACTGATTCAGCACATTTCATCCTGTGAGACCCTTGACAAAGCCCAAAGCCCAATATTAATCAGGTAAAGATGAGAAATGGTCTGTTCTCCACTGTGGATGAACATTCTTGCTGTTCTTGTGTGCACATTACTTCTGCCCACAATAAGGAACCAAACCTAACTGAGAGTTTTAGAATCATAGTCCTGCAAGCTCTGACCAAGTAATAAAATTCTTTTGCTGTCTCTGGTAAAAAAATCATGTCATGTCTGCTGCTATTAGTCCCTCTTTCCTTATTGCTAGTACAGCATGGTATGCATGCCTTGGTGATGAGTCTCCTTTATTTCAGTCTGACTGTTGTATCAGCAAGAAGAATTCATTCTAATAACATATAATCAGACCTGAGTTTGGACCTGAATTTCTGAAGTTCGGGTATATCAGAATTCAAATATATTCAGAAAGATGCTTAATGTAAAATAATCTAGAAGCTGAAGAAGTTGGATGTAAATGTAAAGTTTCATCTATTCTCCCAAGAAAAATTTGATCCTAAGGTAGCTATACGTTATATGGGGAGAAATAGAAAGCTTCTGTAGTCTGTAGCCAATTTACCACTGCTGCCAATACTGAAATAAGATTCACTCTGAATTGAGCTAGCAGTGGTATATGGCACAGTAAATTTTCTTTTTATGACTCTAGGATTAAGATAGTTTTGGGAAAATTGTCTAAAGAATAATATTACTTGTAATATAATTAATTGTTAAAGACAGGTTTTCTTGTTATAGGACTTCCCATACAGCAGAAAAAAAGCTGGATGGCCAGAAAGAAAGGCAGACTGGTCCCAAGTTCTGCAAGGCATACCAGTGTGCAACCATAGAGTAGTAAAGTCCCCACATGTACATGTTCAGACTTTATTGAGCTTCATTTGGGCTTCTGCTAAATACCAATAAAGATATTGCAAATAATCTTTGGAGCATGAGAAATAGCATTGTGTCCAAATGTGGAAGTTAGCCATCCCACACCCTTGTGTGCTGTTGGGTAAAAACCTCCTCGTGCCTTAGCTGTAAGCTAGTATGATAGGTCAGGATCAGGCAGACAGGACTTAAAGCTCAATGAACACTTGAGCATATGGACTGCTACCCCAACAGCAATAACGAACACTCCAGCTGCAATTATGAGGTCCTAATACAAGAAGTAAGTAAGTAATTAATCTTAATTTTCAGGACTGACTGGTGCCACTACTTACACGGATGTGGTAGAGAGGAACATTTAACTTTGATTAGGTTTTGACAGATGTGGTCTTCTGACTTTAACTGGGCATGTGTTTGTGAGTAAATAGTTAAGTGTATTAATTAATATTTTCCTTTTCTCAATGCCAGTCCCGGAGGGTCTCTATCTGAGTAGATCTGAACATTTAAAAGCAAGACCAGGAAGGATTTGATGATACTACCCCTTCTGGTCTCTCCCTTAGTCTAGTCTATGTTAAAACCCAGTCCCTAAGAAACTGAAAAACACTCAAATCCCACTAGAAGGTAATTTGAATGTGGGGTGTGCATTACGTATAAAATCAATTCTTACCCTTAGGAAATAACCTCAATGCAAGACTGAGACGAAGAACCCTGGATGTACCTCTTGTACTCAAGATGTTAATTTCAGTTTACACTTAAACATTGAGATATTAGTGTTGAATACTAGATGGATTTCTGCAGGTCTTTCTGTCCAAGAAATGCTTGACTATTCTTCCAGCTGGGCAGTGCTAAGGAAGTTCAATACTTAATTATTCAAGGCATGCAGGAAACATCTCAGAGCCATGGCAAATTAGGATTTCCCTGCTTAATGCAGAGTTCAAACAGGTCACAAGTCCCTCCTTTGATTTTTTTTCTCATATGCTTGAAAATCCAAGGTAGAACTGGTTTGGAAACCACTCAGGAATAAAAGGTCACTTGAAAGAATGGTGTATAGACTTGAAATTTTTCATTTGACAATCTCATTGGATCACAGGCCTAACCATGTAGTTCAGGGAGTCACTCACAATGCTGTGAACCATGGAAATTCTATAGACTTGCTTAGTGAAGCCCATGTTTTTCTCAAATTACAACCAATAATTTCACTGAACAACCACAAAGTCTAGAAATCTTCTGAGGCAAACCAAAGTTAAACACACTTGATTTCCATTCAGTCTGGAATAAAATAAATCAAAAAAAAACTATGACATTTTCTACATCACAGACACACACAGGTTTAAGCCAGCTGAAACCTAAAATTAAAAGGTTATGATCTCAGGGTCAAATAATATGACCAGAGATGGAAACATTGTCTTTTTAGAGTTCTCAAAAAGTCCAGCATGTTTTGTGGTGCTTCAAGTTACACATCAACTGTCTTTCTACTGCCTGCCCTTCCTAAAGGAATATCAGTTCCCACTTACCTAGGAGGTCTCCTTCCTGTGATCAAGCACAGTGCAATATCTTCAGCTTGGTAAACAAAACACACTGCATCTGTTCAGAGCCTCCAGATTTACCCCAGACAGCAGACATTTGTACAGTGCATTTAGATCAGTTACACTCAGAAGCATGAACAAAATTAGATTCAGTCTCTTCCTTTTTTATTTTTTTTTAACAATCCAGATTTCCTCACTCCAGGTTAGATTAGCAAAGAGTGATGGCTCAAATTTCTCATTTTTTCATATTTGAAATATCCACTCAAAGCTCCTTTTTCCTCCTCTGTTGCACCATAGACATCTCCCTCACCTGTCTTTTCTGGAGCTGCAGCCCTGATTTCCTTTCTTCACCCTTACCAAATAAATCTCCCTTAGGAGCTTCTACCAAATAAAGCAGTGAAATCTCACTATTTCTCCCTGCATTTGGGTCTGTTTTGTCTTTACTTTTTCAGAGCTAGACTGCAAGAAATTAAGACAAACTCTTTTTCTTTGCTTTCTGGGATTAGATTTTTTCCCTCCAATGTACTTGTCACCTTCCCTAAGTGAACATAAGCATTGACTTCATTGCTAGCCTTTGGTTTTTTGGTATGTCACAACACTGCCATGAGTTTAGGAAAATTATTATAGGCTTGATCAGAAATTAAAAAAAACCTAAACATATAAACCCTCTGCTTTTTTATTCTGGTTTTTTTTTTTTACTTGCTTACCTCATTGCAGTTCCACTGTACAAACAGGTAAACTGGCAGCAGTGAAAGGGATAGTATATTATGTCAGCTTATGTCACGGGAATGAGTGCTGAAGACAAGAGACGGCAGGGCTCATTTTACTGTGAGGAAAACTGTAGTGTGGAAGAGGATCTCAGTAACCCAGAATGGTTCTCTAGTGATTTGCAAACCTTAAAATTGATACTAGAATTTCCTGACCATTGTCTGGGTTGTGGCATCCTGAAAGATGGTGAGAATTAACAGATAACCACTGCCAAAAGGGAACGTTCTCTACCTCATTCGCACTTTGACTTGCTCTCCATGATCCCAGCTTCACTGACTTATCCTCTTCGACAGTCTCGTTAATTCACTAACTCCAGAAAAAAAAATTTCAAAAAACACTGAACATTTTCTGTTGTGCCATTGAATCAATGTGGCTCACAAATCTGATGAGCACTAGAGGTGGAAAAGATAGGGAATAAAGTGGGAAAAATTGAAGGAAGGAGGCAGAAACTCTGGTAAACGAAAGAAAGGGTAAGGACAGAAACAACCATCCTCTGGTGTCAGCAAAATTAAGTCTGTGGAAGCAGGAATGTCTTATGGGGTGCCTAAATAAATGCTGTCTATTTTTCACTGTGACGTTTGGAGCTATACAGTATAATATATTATGTTGGAAACACAGCAATGGCAAAGTACTATAATTCTATCAAACACTGTGTGGAAAAAAATGTCCATTAATAAGCTTCACCAGAAAGACAAACAGCAGAACTCATTCTCAAAATCCAAGCAGGAACACAGTCACATATGTCTAGGGAGCACTCACTGTGTTTATAGAGAGAACAAATCTGAGACCTCTGCTGGTAGTGTAATTCAAATATTAAAGAAAATTATTGGGAAACCTTGGATAGAGGCAAGTAGAATAATTCAGATGGCTGGACCTTCTCCCAGGTCCAGGGAGTATGACACCCTGTTAGGAAGCTGATTGCTGTTCCTTTCTTCTCATTTCTCAGGCTTTTCTCCTGACAAAATCTCAGGAGTGTTTAGGCTTTTAAATGTGGGAATGACCAACTGAAAGCACTGCAATAGCAGTATATTCAATTCTCAAGCATTTAGTGTTTCATTCCCCTGTACCCATGTTCAGGGAGGGAGGGAGCATAGAGGGGATGGGGGAGGTGGGCAGCAGGAGTGGGAGAGTTGTCCTTGCTTGCATTCTAGTAGATTCCTTGTACAGAGGGACTTGCTTCATTATGTACTTCACCTCTCTTCTCTGTTCTTTACAAAAATGCAGAGTCAGCAGTTTAACCACCAGATGAATTTATTTTTTGTAAAGAGGATGTGCCTTACTAAGTAGCTGATATGGTTGTGAATCACACTTTCTCATCTATGTCGTTTGTAACTACAAGTCTAGCCCAGAAAAAGAAAAGAAGGCAAAATAAAAGTATAAAAACATTATAGGGCATGTTTTGATGTAATTATTTTTTGCCATGGGAAATATAAATATAGTGAAGCCATCTATGTTTTTTAATTAAAAAAGATTGATCAAAATTTTCTGTTAGATCCAAAAGGGAATTAGAGTGTGCATTAGATTTTTGGATTAGAAATTAAGTGCCATTTTACGTTCTTGCAAAGAAAGAAAACACAAAGAAATCCCAAGTGCAATTGCTTCATGTATTAGTTTCTTGATTATTTTGGAAAAAAAATGTCATAACCCCCTAAAGCTATTACTTAACATATAGGAAACACTGTTACTCATTGTAGTTTATTTTCTACAAACCATTCAAATTATCTAAAAGCAATTCATGTTTTTAAAACTATTTCATTTAATCAAGGTGCCCAGTTTGAAACCACAAGATTCAGGAGGTCAGATTATTTAACAGCTGACAAGGTTTTTGCAGATCTGGGGAGTTACATTCACTTTTCCTTCAAAAATTGAATCCCTGTATTGTTGATTACTCTTATGAGGAGTGATTGAGAGAGCTGGGGTTGTTAGCCTGGAGAAGAGGAGGCTGGGAGGAGACCTCATTGCTCTTTGTAACTACATGAAAGGAGGTTGTAGGGAGGAGGATGCTGGCCTCTTCTCCCAAGTGACAGGGGACAGGACAAGAGGGAATGGCCTCAAGCTCCGCCAGGGGAAGTTTAGACTTGACATAAGGAAAAAATTCTTCACTGAAAGAGTCATTAGGCAATGGAATGGTCTGCCCATGGAGGTGGTTGACTCACCTTCCCTGGCGGTGTTTAAGGTGCGGGTGGATGAGGTACTGAGGGGCATGGTTTAGAGATTGGTGGGAATGGCTGGACTCGATGATCTGGTGGGTCTCTTCCAACCTGGTGGTTCTACGATTCTATGATTATTTTTCATTTGTATATGTTGAGACAAAAAAATCACAACCATTCTATCAGGGCAAATACCCTTCTGTGATGACCATAATGAGAATGACTGAGCTGGTGACTCACTGCATATGTTGACACCCACTCTCCCTAAATGGCTTCCAATATGCTGGTTATCTCTTTTTGGGGAAAAAAAAAGTCAAATGGCCTTCCTCTTCTGAGGTAAATCTGTAGTAGTCAGTCAGAGATGTAGAAAGTGTGTTCTTAAGTATAGATGACTGTGTGCCTACAGAGAAGCCTCTGGTATCAATAGCAGTTTGTCTCAAGTTATATTTCCATAGACGCTGTTACCAATCCAATCTAGGGTGCTTATGTGTCCTTCAGATCCATTTGTTATCTAGACTAAAAGACAGATTCCTGGGTTCAGTTCTTTAGTGAGGTGATAGGAAATGGACATAGAAAATATAGAAATAATGGATAATAATTTGTCATGAATGTCACTCAGGCCTTCAAACACAGCCTTTAAATTATTGCTTGTGGATGCTGTTGCAGAGGTCCTGACTCTACTCCACAAGCATAAATAATTCATTAGAAATCTGCATGGTACTGCTGCAAACAAGAGAAGAGTTTAGTCTAGTATGTATGGTGTATATCTTCTGCAGCTGTTTTTTTCATCCTTCCCTATGAAAACCTCATCTGAAAAGAATTGTACAGATGTAACCCATTTTCACTCTTTGACCCCTCCGCAATTTCTTCACAAGTTTGCAGCATGCATTGCTGTCACTAATTATTCTAGATCTAAACCAAATAATTTTTCCTTTCCTAGGCTTCAGAACAAAACCAGACCTTAACTACTAATAAGCTGGCCTCTGTGTTACTGTTGTGCTGAAATATAAGTAACTATATTTGCATATCAGAATCTTTTCAGAGCAGGATGACCTTGTGAAAGCCTCAGAGTATGCAGAGTGGTGGATCTGGGAGATTTCTACAAGAAACATTTTGCTTCACCATAAAATATGAATCAAGCTCCAACTTAGATATTGGCTTTCAGAGCTGTTCAGTCTCGATGTTTAACATCTAGATTTAATGAATGTCTCTGGCAATGTGAACTACAAGTCAGGAAATTTATAACCATTTTGGAAGCAAGAGACTGGTGGTTATTATATTTCTAAATGAGAAGGAAAAGATCATAATAAAACATTAAGCTTTTCGTCGTGAGATAAGGGAGCAGGTGTAACTAGGACTAGATGAATCTTCAGCTCATAAGCACGAACGCCCAATCAGAACAAGATTAAAAAAACTATTTGTGGAACAGTGAAACAGTGCATCCTGCACATACTAGTTATTCTGCTCCATTAAAAACATATTAGATGTTTGCATTTTCAGAGCCTAACACAGTAAGATGCTGAAAATTTGTGGTTAGACTAAAATACTTAAAGTAACTACTGGAGTCAGAAGTCTCAGGAAATTTGTACTTTTAGTATAAAATGATGTGTGTTATAAGGTTCTAGTTACAAAATCTAACAAAAATATTGTATTTCATCAGTACATTTGGGGATGATGTGTTTTCATATGAGAACCTCTTGACGGTTCAGATCATTCACATAGATATTTGTGAAACTCCAAATCAGAAAGCCAAAACCGGTGTGCAATTTCAAATAAGAAAACCAACTCTATGAGCCTTCATGCAGGGAAGCCAAAAAATCCTTTGAGGTCTGGTTAGTATAGATTAAGTTGAACAGTTAAATACAGGTAATTTCACTTTTATTTTAATGAGGTGTCATGCTCTCCTCAGAGCACCCTCAATCCCATGAATGACTGGAAGGGGGTAGAACACTAACTTATGTTTATTAGACTTGGCAGGAGGATGATAATCTGACAGCCATATGAATTTTGGGGAAAACATATCACCATTGTCTATGCTGAAGAGGGAAATCTCACCTTTTCACTCTAGCTATTCCTCTATATTGTATTCTTCTAGACCTTTCCATATTCATTTTGGCTCATTTGCCTTGAAATTTCTTATTTCATTTTAAATATTGCAGGCATCATTACATATGCCCTTCTCCAAGATGGCAAACTTTAGCTCTCTAAAGTGCATTAAGAGATAAAGGTATGAGTTCTGATGTGTTGTTATGCAGATACCAGAGCAAAAGTTTATCTTCCGGGGTTATCAGCAGTCCAATCAAATCAGAATCCTTCAAAATACATTTAATAAAAAGGCAAGCATGCCACTGTTTACCTGTCAATTAACCTTATAGGAAGAGCTCACGTATTTCAAGAATACTTAAAACCATTGATTTAGACTTTTGCTTAACTCTAAAAAGTGTCACACTAGCCCTAAAAAACTCATCAGACCATATCAAGTATTTCCCTAATGAACTATCCTGAGGAATGTGTCTGTCATAGGATTTGTGAAAATAACATTTAAACTGATATTTAAAAAAGAACTCACCAAACTGAAAATCTCCTTGAAAAGGGACATGACAGGACTTTAATTATCATACTGAAGAATTGAGAAAGCATCATCTGCTTGTGCAATATTCACTGTTGTGATGCAGGTAAATCACAATGATTTCAGGAAGCAGTTCTTAAATCTTGCTGCCTGCATTTCAAAGTATTATTGACTCAGGAGTGGATTTCTTAGTTCCATTTTGGCAGTTTATACAGGGCAACACATCACATCATTATTTTAACACAGTTACTACTCTGACTAACTGGTTGCTCTGTAACGTAATGTATGTAGACAAAGGCCATCTAAGGTAGGATCCATTTATTAAGTCAATTAATTAATATATTAACAGCATCTTGTTCCTGGTTTAATTATTGGACTGAACCTTTGCTTTGCATTTAAATATGGGCATGGCCATAAAAATGACTCAGGAATATAACATTTCAGTCATCTATGTTTATGCTTTTCCCATGACTTACACATCACATTTGTTCAGTTTGCAAGTCATAACTTCATTTCCCAGCTATCAAAGCATCATGCTTAACCTAACATCAAAAAACAATACAGCTGTGATGTCTCTCCACCTGCACATCGCTAATACCAGTCATAATTCTGTAACTGCAATTAAACTGATGATGCGGCTTTAGGGTTTTGTTTTGTTTGGTGTTTTTCAGACAATGCACAGGGCAGAAGAACATCTTTCTTGCTCTCCCATAGGACCTACTAATTGTATTAGTTTGTATTGTCTGTAACTACCCCATAATTCATATAACAATGGGTTCTTTCTGAGTTTTGGTACCATCATTTCACGGTTTTTCCTTCTGAAATGGTATAGAAGAAGAGACAGACAGACCTTTCTGGTCAAAGGGAAGGAGAAAAAAAGCTATTTAAGCTAAGGGATAATGTTTGTGACAAAACAAATGTCAACAAACTGGACAGGGATAGATTTAGACACAGAATTTCCCAATAGGATTTCCTGGCACCAGGACTAGAAAGCAGGAGGTAAAGCATTTTTAAAAGTGCTCTGTACAGTTATCCACATAATTTCATGACTTGGTGCTTTGATATCAGGCTGAACTCAGCCCAGAATGGTTAAATTCTGCAAAAGGTGCCCTAAGAAATGGATTTATACAGGCAGAAAATTCTGATCTTTCTTTGCTGTGATTTGACTGTAGTTCTGCTGAAGCAGTGTATGCTGTCAGTCTGCAATCCCAAACAATGAAACAAGCCTCAGCAAACACCAAAATGAAATGAATAACCTCTGAAATTTCACTTATGGTTTTGATATTTTTTGGTTTGGGTTGCTTTTTTTTTTCTCTTTCAATGAACTTGTAGAAAGCACAGAACATTTCAAGCTTGCAGTGCCTTCCATTAACAAAAAGTCTAGATTCATCAGCTCGCTCTCAGAACCTGAGCTACTGTAGTTACTTTGTATTCTCAAAGTGTTATAAGAAGCATTGTAGATGCCTCTACATTTTATATGTATTGCTAAATTATGACTTTTTAATGGCAATCACTTATACCAAAACAAAATATATTGGCCCTTAGGGCTGCTTATCTGAAAGAAATGAGTGGGTTTTGACTTAATAGTTCAGGCTAATAAGTTAATTTTCCCAATTTTATTCCAGAGACCAAAATGAACCACAATATTTTAAAGCTTAAAACAAATGTTTTGAAAATAGCTTCTTAAATGTGTAAAGCTTACTCTACTACAGCAACATTTCCTACAGAAAGGCAAGTGTTGCTATCCAAAAGCTTCAGTTTTTATCAAATATTACACAGTATTTATAGTCCCTGTGCTTTATATCAGGCTGCTAATCAAAAAGCTTAAACCAATATTTCAGATTTTTAAGTACCTTTAGAAAACAGCTTTATAGTGATAAAGGCAGCACAGGAGAACAACCTGATCCTATAGTTTCTCCTGATCACCAAACAAAACTTCAGAATTACAATATGGGAGTTGCAAGTGTTGTAGCCTCCAAGAATGCCTTCAGTGTAGAGGCCCTTGAAAGCAAAATGAAGAAATTACAGCTTGTAGACTGTGAATATCACTGGCAATATCACTTCATATAAAATATAAATTTGTCATTTTTTCCCCTCTGCACTATTATTAGGTCATGCAAGGACCCACCAGAGTGACTTTAAATTTCTACTTTTAAGACAAGAAAAAGTTCACAGTTCCCCTTTACAGGGAGTTGTATAGAATTTTAATAACAACACAAATATCAGAGAAGGGTTTTTCTGGTCTAGAGCAGAAAAGATGATGTGAAATAATTTGTTTACATTTTTTTTGCACAGTTTTGCTACATTCTCCTGAGAATAGTCATATATATTTTGAGATTATCCCATTTTACTTCCAAGGAAATTACCCATTTTTAATCAGATTATTGGCCTCTCGTGTCTAAAATCCTGTTTTGGAGAATCATTCGTTTTAGGAAGGGGAAGATCTTACCAAGCTCGTGCTGGTAATGAAAATTTACCACCAACAGGAAAGTCTTTTTCTGACCCACTCTGTCCACTTCCCATCCATACTGAAGTAAAATATCTCACTGTTTATTTCACCATAATCATAACTGGGTAACAGCAAAGTGAGGAGATTAAAGCTGTTCTCCATTTTAAATTCATGTGTCCTAATTATCCTGATTTTTTCCTTCAAATAAAATAAGCAGTCAAAACAGAATTATACCAGTATCCTAGTAATAATTCCTAGCACCTTTTCCTTGAAAGTATTTTACAAAAGCTATATGCTCAGTTGAGACTGGCTCCAAAGAGGACAGGTACATTAAAAAACTCCTCACATCAGCATGGACTTTCTTCATCAAGGATAGTCAAACCTGTGTGATGCTTTCCTTCCTTTCCTTCCTTTCCTTCCTTTCCCTCCCTCCTTCCCTCCTTCCCTCCTTCCCTCCTTCCCTCTCTCCTTCCCTCCTTCCCTCCTTCCCTCCCTCCTTCCCTCCCTCCTTCCCTCCCTCCTTCCTTCTCTCCTTCCTTCCCTCCTTCCTTCCTTCCTTCCTTCCTTCCTTCCTTCCTTCCTTCCTTCCTTCCTTCC
>WAAB01006664.1:20203-33118 GCA_013389865.1 Piaya cayana | reverse complement strand
AGTAGTGAAGCACTGGAAGAGGCACTAGAACCTGGAAGGGTTCAAAAAATGTACAGACATGGCATTTGGGGACATGGTTTAGTAAGCATAGTGGTGCTGGGGTGTTGGTTGGACTGGGTAATCTTAGAGGTCTTTTCAAACCCAAGTGATTCTATGATTCTGTGATTCTAAATCAGCTTAATCCTTAATCAATTCTCTTAAAAAAACCACCAAAGCCTCTTTTATAGACTATCAAGAAGAATATCTGCATTTCTTCACCTAAAGAAGCCAAAACATTTAGTAAAAAAAAAGCCGAGGAACTGGATTTAACACTGAATTTATCTATAAATAACTTGGTTTTTAAATCTACACTGACTGTGTTGACTGCATCTTTTTATTGAGAGGCTTATAACAATTTCTTGGCCAAAGCACTGTGTCTATTCACGGCAAAAGGAGAATATATACATGACAGAAAGCATACACGATGGAAGAAAAGGGACTGCATTTCATCAGCCCATGCAAGAACAAGATTTCACTAACAGCAAAGCAATGCAGACAGAGAGGCAGTCTATTACACACGGATCTATAAAGCCTGTCTCGCGAAACCTTTCGATCCTGATCTTTCTCTGCTTCCAGTAATGTATAGGGCGCAGCGCAGCATTCGCTGCAGAATATTATCCGTCTTAACACAGCCTTGACAGGGGAGTCCATCTTTATAAAGTTTATAGCCGCAGACACGGCACTTGAGTGGTCACCTTAAAGATACAGATATTAGTTTTATCTATTGTGTTCAGTTCCTTTCCCCAGGCTCAAACATGTATTTTAAATGTTTCAGAACTCTACTTTGATTTTATACTGCAGGCAGATGAATGGAACGGCAGAGGACAGGGAGAGAGAGTGTGTCTTTATGCTTCTTCTTTTAAACACTGGCAGGTTTTCCAATTTCAGTTATAGATCCTCTATAGAGGCACACAGCACTTGCATTGACAAAACCCACTAACACTTAACTGCTCCATAAACCACAAAGCAGAGACATTTTTCCTACTGAACAGCTTTGTGTATTATGGTCTTTTAGGCTTAGAAGGTGGAGTGATTTTCATATTACTAAATATGCAACATAAATATCAGGGCACATTAACACAAAGCAAAATGTTCCAAAACGCTAAACCAAACAAAAAGTATTTAGGAATTTTAGGGTTGTTTAGCCTGGAGAAGAGGAGGCTGAGACTACCTAAAACTACCTGAAAGGAGGTTGTGGAGAGGAGGGTGATGGTCTCTTCTCCCAAGTGACAGAGGACAGGACAAGAGGGAATGGCCTCAAGCTCCGCAAGGGGAGATTTAGGCTGGACATTATGAAAAAAATTTTCACAGAAAGAGTGATTCGTCCCTGTCAGAGGCTGCCCAGGGAGGTGGTTGAGTCATCTTCCCTGGAGGTGTTTAAGGCACAGGTGGACGAGGTGCTGAGGGACATGGTTTAGTGTTTGATAGGAATGGTTGGACTTGATGATCCGGTGGGTCTCTTCCAACCTGGTGATTCTATGATTCTATGAAAACCCCTTTGCAAAAACAGCAGGAAATGAGTTTTTTATTTGCTTAAGAATGTAGATCATATTCAAGCAAATCTGAAAAGGCATTTATGAGATAACGTAAAAGCCTTTAGAAAATTGGTTAGGACATTTCATGGCCAATATGCATGTTTTCTTCTACAGACACCAGGACTCACACCTTAAAAGTGCAGTGACAAGCACTGAAAGAATCAAGAAGCAGGTTCAGAATAGAATTCAGTATTTTGCATTGAGAAGTACTGAGAATAACAGGGCCAGTTTCAAAGAAAACACAGACTCTACTCTCGTGACAGCTAACGATAGGGAATGGCAGGAAGATGTGCCAGGGAGGTTCAGGCTGGTTATCAGAAAAAGGTTCTTCACCCAGAGGGTAGTGGAGCACTGGAACAGCTCCCTAGGGAAGCAGTCACAGTGCGAAGACTGACAATATCCCTAAAGGGCTTGGATAACGTCCTCAGCCACATGGTGTGAGTGTTGGGGTTATCCTATACAGGAACTGGACTTGATCCAAGAGATGATCCTTTTGGGTCCCTTTCAACTCAGGACATTCCATGATTCTGTGAAAAAACCCTCCTTTACAGGACATGCAGTAAATAACGGAATAGTATTTTAAGGCAAAGAAACAAAACTTGAATTTCATGCTAGAGAGACAGACTATCCTGTGGGACCTGAGTACACAGTGGTTGCACCATGGCAAACTCTTAGCTCCACGGCTAACACGGCACAGTAATGGCTGGACTCGATGATCCGATGGGTCTTTTCCAACCTGGTGATTCTATGATTCTATGAAAGGCAAGGAGCTCATTCCTCCAAAGCCATGAGATGTACAGCCTCGTTATAATTAGGATTTTACAGTCTATGGATTGGAGTTTGGTCTTCTACTTTGGTCTCTGAGCAAAGCACGTGCGCGGTCACACCAGCTGCTCTGTGAAGTTGTGGATGCCCCATCCCTGGAGGTGTTCGAGGCCAGACTGGACAAGGCTCTGAGCAACCTGATCCAGTGGGAGGTGTCCCTGCCCAAGGCAGAGAGTTGGAACTGGATGATGCTTGAGATCTCTTCCCATCCAAACTGTCCTGTGAGTCTATGATTCTACTACCTAAAATTCAGTTATCAAAACATCAACTGTTCTCTGCTCAATAGGGAATAGTTGCTACACAAAATAACTTTAGGGGTAGGCAGAAGTAGTAATGTTCATGAGAATAGGACTCAAGCTGCTCCGCTGTTCAAAACTACATGAAAATGTATATTGTGGTGCCTTGGCCAACTCAGAGAGAACAGAACTGCTTAAGAAACAACATTATGTTTTTATAGAACAAAATTATCTTATGCTGGAAGTCCTACTGACAGGATCAAGAGAGAAAGACAAAATAACATTGCTTGATGGTAGCTAGGATGGAAAACAAATGCTCCTGGACTATTCTAACCTCTTACCTACAAATGAGACCCAAACCAAATCAGGTCACTTGAGAAAAAAAAAATGCTCTCATAGGAAGAACAGCCATTAAAATTTGTGCTAAAATATGGCAGTAACTGATCTTTTAATTCTAGACTCAAATTCAGCACATATTACCCAGTGACCTCAGCCAAATCCACTAACCTTAAGGAATATCCGCATGCTGTTATGTCAAATCTATAGAGGTTCTATTGTTATATTTATTACAGTAGTACCTGGATGGACTAATTAAAGCTAAATTTACATTAGGTGGGTAATTTGTTAGTCATTCTAACACATGAAAAAGCATAAATCCTACACAGCCCTACAAAGGTTTCTTCAGGATCCAGCATCCGTGAGGCATACCTGTTGCCAACTTCCTGCTGCACAAAAAAAAATTGAGTAAATAAAGTGTAGCCTGGCAGAATTTCATTTATTTCATTCCTGGAGATGTTCAAGGCCAGGATGGATGAGCCTTTGCGCAAGCTGATCCAGTGGGAGGTGTCCCAGCCCATGGCAGGGGTGTTGGAACTGGATGGGCTTTAAGGTCCCTTCCAACCCAAATCATTACAAGATTCTATGATTTGTTTGAGCCTGCAAGCAGCACAGAATGACAGCAAAGGACTGAACTCCTTCCTCTTTCAAAACAGAGGAGTGACACCTGTGACCTGTGCACTTGGGGCACAATAACCCTATGCAGAGCTACAGACTGGGAGAAGTCTGTCTAGAAAGCTGCCAGGAGGAGAGGGACCTGGGGGTGTTGGTCGACAGCGACTGAACATGAGCNAACGGCTGAGAGAGCTGGGGTTGTTTAGCCTGGAGAAGAGGAGACTGAGAGGAGACCTCATTGTTCTCTACAATTACCTGAGAGGAGGTTGTGGAGAGGAGGGAGCTGGGCTCTTCTCCCAAGGGACAGGGGACAGGACGAGGGGGAATGGCCTCAAGCTCCTCCAGGGGAGATTTAGGCTAGAGATTAGGAGGAAGTTTTTCCCAGAAAGGGTCATTGGGCATTGGAACAGGCTGCCCAGGGCAGTGGTTGATTCGCCTTCCCTGGAGGTGTTTAAGGCACAGGTAGATGAGGTGCTGAGGGACATGGTTTAGTGTTTGTTGGGAATGGTTGGACTCGATGATCCGATGGGTCTCTTCCAACCTGGTGATTCTATGATTCTATGACATGATAATCCGACGCCACCACCCAGGTACCATCCTCCCGCATGTCAAGAACTGCAGCAGCCCCTTCTCCAGATGTTGCCAGCTCTGCACTCTGCATCACCAATATCTGCAATGTGCTGAGACACAAACACGTGAGGACCAGCATAAAATAAACGCAATCCAGTTCCAGTACCACCACCAGTACTTCTGCTGTTCTGATGTTTTCAGAACAAGACCTTGAGTTTACGGCGGTAAATGAAACAGCAACAGGTTGCTGGGGGAGTGCCAGAAGACACAGAGAAACTTGTGAAACGCTCCAGACCTGATGGACACGTTATGAAACCCTGACCACTAACCAAGGCCCAAATCTAATGGAGACCGATCTCAATTTGGACTGCCCTAAGCAAACAGGAAGATAAAAAGCAACAGTGGAAGATAAATTGCAATTAAAAGTGCAGCTCTGCTCAGAGAAGGAGCTATTAGAACATACCTGTTCTCCTCCTGGCTAATGTCTCACCAACTTTTGAGAGCAGAAAAAATAGAGGATTTTTTATACCACTTAGCCTTTCAGAGCTACGGAGTAAGGTGAGTGTTAGGTGTAGGGTTAGTTCAGATGCCAGATTGTGGCCAGACGCCACAATTTTCAAGTCCAATAATAGTTTTTACTACCAACATTTCAAGAGGAAGTTTTATTTTGAACTAATTTTATATGAACCAGGAGGCAACAAGACAGTTTAACAACTTTATAAGATATGGAATCATAGAATAGTTTGGGTTGGAAGGGATCTTAAAGATCATCTAGTTCCAATCCTTCTGCCACGGGCAGGGACATCCCACTGGGTCACGTACCCAAGGCCCAATCCAACCTGGCCTTGAACACCTCCAAGGATGGGGCAGCCACAACTACCCTGGGCAACCTGTTCCAGGGCGTCACCACCCTCAGTGTGAAGAAATTCTTCCTTATGTCTAGAATAAATCTGCCCCTCTCCAGTTTATCCCCAATGCCCCTCGTCCTATCACCACAAGCCTTTGTAAACAGTCCCTCCCCAGCCTTCTTGTAGCCCCTTCAGGTACTGGAAGGTCGCTACAAGATTTCTTCAGAACCTTCTCTTCTCCAGGCTGAGCAACCCAACTCTCAGACTGTCCTCATATGGGAGGTGCTCCAGCCCTCTGATCATCTTTGTAGACCTTCTCTGGTCCCGCTCCAACAGCTCCATATCCTTATGTTAAGCATTCCAGAACTGGACACAATACTCCAGATGAGGTTTCACAAGACAGGAATAGAGGGGCAGAATCACCTCCCTTGACCTCTTAATAATATTTTTACAAACCTGATTTTCCGAGTGTGACAGTGCTTTGCAACAAAGCTTATAATTTGGTAGTATTTCCCAAAATGTTTAATGTCTACTTTGGCTTTATGACTGTGATTTCACTTAGATGGAGCCTAAGCAGAATGACTGTGGTTTATTTTTTCCCCTGATTTAGCCCAACACTGTTGGAAAGGAGGGGGAAAAAAAAAAAGAGAGAAGGACTAGTTAATTAAAAGTAGCAGCAAATGAGCTGTAATGGAGGTGTCGTGAATGTAAATCAGTGATGCTCGATGCAGCACCGGCAGCATCTGTGCATGCAGCTTCCAAAGTAATGAGATCGTGCTGATGTGCTGGCATCCTGCTTCGATCACTTCATCTTGTTCAAGAGCTCTGATGGGAAAAAACAAAGGTCGGTGGCACTGACCTCCCTTCCCGCAGCTTGCACACACACAAATATTAGCGACTGATCAAGGATCGCTGCCTTTCCACCCTGTGATTTCGGAACGGATGGTTACATAGTTGGGGGCCTTAACTAAACAGACAGCGCGAGGTTCTGCAACATGAAGTGTCATGTTCTAACACGTAAAGGTAATTGGTGATTCATTCTTCACCCAGTAACCAGAAGCAGGTGGATGCTGCTTATAAAAAAATATACTATCAACTCTGCAGAACGTGCTTCCTTCCAGAAAGAGAGATTTGCTGCTGTGTGCTCCAAAGTAGAGGCTGTGAGATTTGTACGCTTTGAGCCTACAGATGGCTTGGACTCATAAAAAAACCTCCTTAAAAACAGTATTTGTAAATCTCGGCAACAGCAGATTACAAAATACAGAACAAATTAATAATAAAAAGAAGAGACGGCGGATTTTGACCTTCCTTGATTTAATACTGTAATTGGGAAATAATTTACTCGTGTTTATACAAAATCCCAACAAAGGCTTCTTAACGCATTAAAACAAGAGGCTTTAGTCCTTGAAAGGGAGCACGAAGCCAGATGTAGCGCTGCAGAGCGTTCCATGCCAACTGTGCCGCAAAGACTCAGTCCTCACTGGTCGCGAGCGGCTCACGGAACTGCAGCCAGCAGCAAGAACTGCCCTTAATGAGCGCATCCATCAATTTTCAGGGGACTTGGTTGATTACCGGCACACAAACCCAGGGAACACGCCAATTTAACTGCCGGTCACTGATGCATGAAGGAAGAGTTTCACTCACTTGCTCTCATAAGGATGTCTATAAAATTCCTTAACGTGTCTATGTAAGCAAATATAGGAAAGTTGTGGTGTTCAGAGCCTGCAAGAATGGGACAAAGGGTAATGGTTTTAAACTAAAAGAGGAGAGGTTTAGACTAGATGTTACGAAGAATTTTTTTGCACTGAGGGTGGTAAAACACTGGAATGGGTTGCCTAGATAGATGGTTGGACTTGATGATCTGGTGGGTCTCTTCCAACCTGGTGATTCTATGATTCTATGATTCTGTGGTAGATGCCCATCCGTGGAAACATTCAAAGTCACTTTGGATGGGGTTCTGAACAACCTCATCGAGTTGACGATGTCCCTGTTCACCGCGGAGGGGTTGGACTGGATGAACTTCGTGGTCCCTTCAAATCCAAACCATTCTATGACAAGCCTCACTGCTCCAGATCTCCAACAGCTCCCTGCAAAGGTCAGGGGGAGGAGACTCTGACCAAAGTCACCAAAGAAAAAGAGATTTGAAACAGGCCTCACACAGTACAGGATTAGCCAGACATCAGATCCAGACCTTAATTTCTCCTGGACAGAAGTGCTCACAGAAGTGGTTGTGTGGCTGAGCCCTGACATGGCACAGAGAGCTCAGTGAAATTTTCCAGAAGCACGATGCTGTCTACAAAGCCTTCTTCCAACCCACCCTGTTCTATGATTCTGGAAAATGAGCACGTTTTCCTCTTCAAACACATCAAGCAGACTCACCTGAAGAGGAAAGGTACATTCAGGAAAAGAAAGCATGCTTGCCCACATGGTTATCCAACTACAATTTAAACCTCATTCTAACTTCCAGAAAATACTTTGTTACATCAAGTACTAATTCATATAAAACAAATTCCAGGTCAAACAACTTGATCCCATGGGATGTGTCCCTTCCCATGTAAGGAGGGCTGGAACTTGATGATCTTTAAGGACCCTTCCAATCCAAACCATTCTATGACTAATGCATTATTAATTTTAGGATTGCTTTCTCCATTCCAGATTATAAAGTATCTAACTGTGTAAAAAAACTGGTGACAGCCTGAGGGGAGCTCTAATGAATGTACCCATGGTTTCTAGAAAGGAAACAAAAGAGAAGAAAGGATTATGGCAAACATGGAAAGAATTGGCTTGGCCCTCTTAATTAACGTGCTATCTAATGGAATTAGATATTGAATCCATTGAATAATGGATTCTAAAAGGTAATATTACTCCCCAAAACCATATTCAGTGCTTCAAATCCATCTCCTGACCAAACAAGCACAGTTAAGAGTTCACATTTCAGCTCAAACCTTTCAATGAAAACACACATCCCCTTGCAAACAGACTTCAGTATTCTGGGCTTAATAGAAAAACACACAGACATTATACAAGAATCCCCTGCTCCCACTTCATTCAGAATGAATCTGCATCTAGCTAAAAAGCACACAATTAATATTTCATCCAGCTCTGTTGAGTACTCTTATTCCTAATGGACTGTATTGATCAAAGGAAGAAAGCTAAACATCTCTGTTGCTGTCGGGAAAACTAAAGTTGTCGTTTATGAAGTGATCACCATTTCATAGGTAAATGCAACAAATAAAGGGTTTATAGAATTCAGATATTCTAAAGCTGCTCAAAGGATGTCCTCTTATATATGTTTATAGGCTGGAGAGCAACTGAGACGGGGCAACCTCTGACCATCAAAGTCCCTTTCAAGCCAAGCTGGTGAAGCTATAGGCAGCTCTATCTGAAAGGCAGAAATGCACAGAATCAAAGAATGGTTTGGATTGGAAGGAACCTTGAAGATCATCCAGTTCCAAGCCCCCCTGCCATGCACAGGGACACCTCCCACTGGATCAGGTTGCTCAAAGCCTCATCCAACCTGGCCTTGAACACCTCTAGGGATGGGGCAGCCACAACTTCTCTGGGCAACCTGTGCCAGTGCCTCACCACTCTCACAAGAATGCATTTCTTACAAATATCCACTCCAAATCTTCTCTCCCTTAGTTTAAAACCATTACGCCTTGTCTTGTAACAACAGGGCCTGGTAAAAAGTCCATCCCTATCTCTCCTGCGGCCTCCTTGAAGTACTGGAAGGCTGCCATAAGTTCTCCTCACAGCCTTCTCTTCTCCAGGCTGAACAAACCCAATTCTCTCAGCTTGTCCTTGTACGGGAGGTGCTACAGCCCTCTGATCATTTTCCTAGTCCTCCTTTAGGATGTACAAGAGAAATCACAGAGATTGAAAAGATTTGTAGTCTCTCCATTAATATCTCTTCCTACCTGAAGCTGCTCTATATATTCTAAATCCAGACTCATTTAAAAGAGGGGTCACAATATCAAATCCATTCCACGAAACACCACTTATACTTCATCAGTTAAGTGTAACACCGTGAGCTATCAGACAACAGTTCTGCTCATGTCACCACAAGCAACTCCCACTGCTTTGCCACCCTCTGCACCTTGTCAGCACAACTGTTTGTGCAGCTACGCAGCCCCAGGGAACAAAAAGGGGATAAGGTGGAAGAGTAGAAGGAAAGAGAAATCTTTGTGTACCTCTGCTGCAAAGAGATGTGTTTTAAGCTGAGTTGATGGTATTTAACACTGTGCACTCCTAGTGTAAGTTACAAACATATCAGAGTGTAGAATCATCACAGCTGTTAGAATGGGTCCAGAGGAGGCTACAAAGATGATCCGAGAGCTGGAGCACCTCCTATACGAGGATGGGCTGAGAGAGTTGGGGTTGTTCAGTTGGAGAAGAGAAGGATCTGAGGAGACCTTATAATGAACTTCCAGTACCTGAAGAGGGCTTCAAGGAAGCTGGGGAGGGACTGTTTACAAAGGCTTGTAGTGATAGGACGAGGGGCAATGGGGATAAACTGGAGAGGGGCAGATTCAGACTGGACGTAAGGAAGAATTCCTTCACTATGAAAGTAGTGAGACACTTGTCATATGTTGCCCAGGAAAGCCGTGGGTGCCCCATCCCTGGAGGTGTTCAAGGCCAGGTTGGATGGGCCTTGGGCAGTGTGATCTAGTGGGAGGTGTCCCTGCCCATGGCACAGGGGACTTGGAACTGGATGACCTTTAAGATCCCTTCCAACCCAAACTGTTCTATGTTTCTATGATTCTATGTTGTGGCTAACTCAGCACCATTGCTCCCAGTGGTAACGTCAAAAAAGATTTCAAGAATACCACCAGCAACAAAAGGCTCTGAGGAGACCTTAGAGCATCCTTCTAATACTTCAAGGGGGTTACAGGAAAGCTGGGGAGGGGCTCTTTATCTGGGAGTGCAGAGAGAGAATGAATGAGAATGGTTTTAAGCTGAAAGAGGGGAGATTGAGATGTAATATTGGGAAGAAACGTTTTCCTGTGAAGCTGATGAGGCCCTGGCACAAGTTGCCCAGGGAAGTCGTGGTTGCCCCATCCCTGCAGCTGTTCAAGAGCAGGTTGGATGAAACTCTGAGGAACCAGATCCAGTGTGAGGCGCCCCTGTCCATGTCAGGGACGGTGGAACTGGATGATCTTTCAACCCTTCCTAACCAAACCATTCTATGATTCAGGGCAAACAATACTGAAACAACTGTTTCATGACAAAGCACTATATATTTGTAAGAGAAAAGATTAATTCAGGGTATTTCTATTTAGAACTCATCACCATTGGCTGAGCAAAGCAAATTCAGCTAGGAGGAGGCAAAGCCTGCAGGCTCTGTCCAAGGATTTCTAAATAGCTTTCTATTTTCCGTTACTGGAAAAAAATACTATGTAGTATTTCATAAATAATTTATAGCCTCTACTTTTAGCTTTAGTTTTGAAAAGCAACTAATGCTAATTAAGGTAGCAAAAGGAACTGCTAGGAAACCGAAACTTTCTCACCCAGTGGATCCGCACAAGCAGAAACAAAGAGAAGCCATTTGCCTGGGTAAATCCAACACGCGTTTCTATGTTGCAGGAGTACGTGAGTACAACATGATTGTGACTGAAGAGATTTGCATTCAGGAACTATCAATACCCCTAATTGACAGACAGTGCAGAAGAGTCCCTTAAAAGCCACCATATGTGCCCAACATCAGAAGGGTAGTGAGAACAGTAAAATAAACCCACATTTCCCTGGTCTCAGTTCAAAGTTAGCATTAAAAAAGCTTATTTTCTCCCTCTACCACAATTTTTTCCATGTCCAGAAATCTGGCATCGCTGCTTGGTGAGACAATTCTACGCAAAGATTGCTGCATCACCGTTATTCATTTAATGCGGCTTCATTATAAATGTTCTCAGCTTCACTTCCCAGTTAGAAAAGGATATTAGCTAAAACACAACTTAAAGGAAATACTCTTTATGGTTTTATGTATCTACAAAGAAGCATCAAACATTTTCAGTAAACATGATACAGAAGTCATCAATTAAAGGAAGGCACAATATTGACGTTCTATCATTTATTTCCATTTGCTCTACCCTGAATCAACCCCCCTGCTGACCATATTTTCAAGGCTGTAATAGCCTGTTGCCCGGCTATCACTGAGTTCTGACTTCCATCAGTGATACGAGCAATGAAAATAATCAAGGATCATGCGAAACATATTGATTTGGTTTGTAAACCTGTTGTTAAAAAGTCTGAACTATGTGAGGACAGTACTGCGTGAAGCAGCCTGAGAAAACCCCAACCTTTCCTATGTTTAATCAAATGAGCTCCTCCAGCTCCTGAAAGGTGTTCCTCCCGATGGCAAGGTTAATGATCAAAAGTCTCATAGTAAGGGAATAAAGACATCCAATCTGTAATTCAGGATAAACACGCACACTTCCAGATAGAATCACAGAGCAGTTTAGGTTGGAAAAGACTTTTAAGATGATCCAAGTCCAACCATAAACCTGCCATTGCCAATTCCATCACTAAACCATGTCCCTAAGCGCCACAACCACAACGCTTTTAAATCTCAAAAGAGATGGTGACTTCATCACTTCCCTGGGAAGCCTCTTCCAAAGCTTGACAGTTCTTTTAGTAAAGAAATGTGTCTTAATATCCACTCCTAACCTCTCCTGGTACAACCTGAAGCCATTTTCTCTCATCCTATCACTTGTTACTTGTAAGAAGAGACCAACATTCAGCTCTACAACGTCCTTTCAGGGAGCTGCAGAGAGTAAACCCTCAGGCTCCTCTTCTCCAGATTAAACAGCTCCAGTTCCCTCAGACACTCCCATAAACCCTGTGCTCCAGACCTCTCCCCAGCTCCAGTGCCCTTCTCTGAATGCACTCCAGCCTCTCAGTCTTTCTTGTAGTGAGCAGACCAAAACTGAATATAGGAGTTGAGATGCAGTATCACCAATGCTGAGTATAGGAGCATGATCCCTTTCCTAGTCCTCCTGGCCCACACCATTTTTGATCCAAGCCAGCATGCGGTTAATCGTCTCAGCCACCTGGGCACACAGACAACGCAAAGAATCCCCCATAATAATAAAGCTTAATAATTTCATCCATAAGTCTATCAAATACAAACAGAAATAAACCCTGTGCCATGATGCAGAATATCCAGAATTTGGTCGAGACACAGGATTTTAGAAGTGATGCGCNCGTAAAAAACTTCCTCCTAGAAGTGATGCGTTGAGATACCAGGGAAAGCCTCACCCCTTAGAATCACGGAATAGTTTGGATTGGAAGGGACCATGAAGGTTCATCTAGTCCAACTTTGCAGTGAGCAGGGCCATCTTCAACTGGATCAGGTTGCTCAGAGCACCATCCAACCCGACCTTGAATGTTTCTAGGAAGGAACATCCAAAGCCCACAAAGGACCTGGATTTCCCATCAGCCTGGCTGGCTGGGGACTACGCTTTTTTCAAGAAGCTAGCAGCAAGAAGCGGCTCCAAGTTGTCTAAGAGAGAGCAGTGGAGTGGGAGAGGAAAGGCAAACTATTTCAAATAGTGCACAGAATCACAGAATCATAGAACAGGTCACGTTGGAAGGAACATTTACAGGTCATCTAGTCGAATCTACTGCAATAAGCAGGGACATCTTCAACTGGACCAGCTTGTTCATAGCTCCATCCAACCTGACCTTGAATGTTTCCAGGGATGGGGCACCTACCACTGCTCCAGGCAACCTGTGCTAGTGTTTCACCACACCCACATTAAAATTTTTATCCTTGTATCTAGTCCGAGTCTATCCTCTTTTACTTTAAAACTGGTGAAGGGGCTGGAGAACAGGTCTTATGAGGAATGGCTGAGAGAGCTGGGGGTGTTTAGCCTGGAGAAGAGGAGGCTGAGAGGAGACCTCATTGCTCTCTACAAA
>WAAB01006664.1:0-15782 GCA_013389865.1 Piaya cayana | reverse complement strand
GTCACTGGGCATTGGCAGAGGCTGCCCAGGGAGGGGGTTGAGTCGCCTTCCCTGGAGAGGTTTAAGGCACAGGTGGACGAGGTGCTGAGGGACATGGTTTAGTGTTTGATAGGAATGGTTGGACTCGATGATCCAGTGGGTCTCTTCCAACCTGGTTGTTCTATGATTCTATGATTTAAGTTGCTCCAACACCCTGAAACCTAACTCTCAAATCAACTATTCTACAAAAATTCAGAGATTGCTTTTTTTGAGGTGTCTTTTTAAAAAACAAGTGTGTTGTCTTGATTCCAGGTTGTGCAAAGGAGCTGGCTCTTAGGGAGGAAACCATACAGAGAGAGATGGAGTAAGAATCACATAATTAGCTTTAGGTGCTGCTGGAGCTTGGTAGCTTCTCCATTAAAAAATATGACAAAAAACCTCTAAATTACTGAATCCTTACTTCCTTGCACATCCTTGTTTCTTATTTACACCTCTATCCCTATCCAGTTTGCAAGGGCTACTCGACAAACTACAACGTTGCACAATTAAATTAAGTATGGCTTAACTTTCTTTTTTTTTGCTTCTTGCCTTGATAATGCCTCTCACAGGGACTTATTTTAATATTCCAAACTTCCAGGTCTCTTCAATCAGTTGCTAATTTTAATTTACAAAATCAGGCAGCTTCAGATTGTATCTTCATCTCCCCTAAACCCAGGAACGCTTTTCACTCGGTTCCACCAAATCATTAATTTCCAAAACGCAAGCAAAACAAGACTGAATCATCAAGCAATAAAACTTTTCTATACTTATAAAAGGCCAAGTTTCTCAGTGGGATGTAGGATATTCAAAGACAAATCACCATAATGTTGTGATGCTTCACGTCTAGATAATATATACTTCGTATTTTTAAAGAGGTTTTTATAGCCTTAGCACAGTTGGACCTGAGATGTAATAATGACAGCACCTGGCTTCACAGTTGGAGGAATAAAGAAAAGTTAAAGCAGTTTGAAAGTTCTCTAAAACCGACTTTCTCTGAGTGGTGGGGCAAACAGGTCATGGAGATGTACAAAGCTTGTGCTGGTGCTTGGAAGAACTCTCCCGTAGCTCTACAGGTCTTGAGTGGCCCGGCATTGCGGGGAGTCATGTTAACATGGCAACAAAACTCTACGAATCACACACTGCAGGATTGCATAAAAACCAGTCTGAATATTTATTTTAACAATCTACCTATTAATATCATGGTTTAAGGTTATTCATGCCATAAAACTGATTCAAACATTTAGCTTACGTCAGTGGCACAACGCAGTCTATAGAAAGCGTCGTTCAAATTTTATTTTGGGTAAAGTAAGTAGGTTTTTAATTAAAGATACTCATAGAATCATAGAATCACCAGGTTGGAAGAGACCCACTGGATCATCGAGTCCAACCATTCCTATCAAACACTAACCCATGTCCCTCAGCACCTCGTCTACTCGTGCCTTAAACACCTCCAGGGAAGGTGAATCAACCACCTCCCTGGGCAGCATATTCCAATGCCCAATGACCCTTTCTGTGAAAAACTTCCTCCTAATCTCTAGCCTAAATCTCCCCTGGTGGAGCTTGAGGCCATTCCCTCTCGTCCTGTCCCCTGTCACTTGGGAGAAGAGCCCAGCTCCCTCCTCTCCACAACCTCCTTTCAGGGAGTTATAGAGAGCAATGACGTCTCCCCTCAGCCTCCTCTCCTCCAGGCTAAACAACCCCATACTGATGTATGAAAAAGCAAGATGCCTAAATCATTGTTAGGTAAAAAGAAAATTACCATCCCCCAAACTCATGGCTAGGGAGATCACCCTTTTGTGCAAATAAAAGATCACAGAATCATAGAATTGCTCAGGTTGGAAAAGACCTCTAAGGTCATCCAGTCCAAACGTCAGCCCAACACCACCGTGCCTGTTAAACCATGTCCAAAAGTGCCACGTTTACACACCTTTTCAACACCTCCAGGGATAGGGACTCCACCACTGCCCTGGGCAGTACCTTCCGGTCCTTCACTACTCTTTCAGTAGAGCAATTTTACCTAATATCCAATCTAAACCTCCCCCGGCACAACTTGAGGCCATTTCCTCTTGTCCTACCGCTTGGTACTTGGGAAAAGAGACCAGCACCCGCCTTGCTACACCCTCCTTTCAAGACAGTTGTAGACAGCAATAAGTATTCCTCTCAACCACATCTTCTCCAGGCTAAATAATCTCAGTTCCCTCAGCCACTCCTCATAAGAATTGTTCTCCAGACCCTTCCCCAGCTACACCACCCTTTTTCAGACATGCTCCAGCAGCTCAATGTCTTTCGTGTAGTGAGAGTCCCAAAACCAAACGCAGCATTTGAGGTTAGTAAACATGTCCTGAGCAACATTTATCTATGCCAAATCATGTTTTGATGAATGCAGGCAAGACAGCCCATGACGGCAAAAACACTGAACTAGAACTCCAAAAAAGGCAGCACTATCTACAAAAGGAAAACTATTTTTCATTTGCATTCGAGGATCCCATCTTCTGAGGTTATTCCTTTAAAATTATAATCTTGAAAAGTACAGATATCACTGAAAAGAACACCAGCTCCAAACACTGGGAAAATTGTATCGCAAGTCTAATATTTTATCCCAAATTATAACAAATTGCGTAACAGCCACCGCAGTCAAAGGTCGCGCACAGATCACAAAGAGCACAGCGGTCGACTGCGCTCCGGCTCCTGAGATTCGGACCTAATAATTCATTTGTACTGGAATCAAGGGCTCCACACATGTGACTTAGGGTCATTTATTTTTTTCATAAATCATCATTGGCCTGTAAGAAAACGAAAATGAAATTCTCCCCAAACCAGTGACCCCTTCGCGTTCAGCAATCCCAGCTGCCCAATGACGGTCACATCCAGGTTCCTTGGACAGGGAGCCAATCAATAGGCATGTGATCAGGCAGCCGAGCGACCACGGTGCGAGTGCGGACAGGTCACCCTTCGAGATGATGAATAGCTCTCTATCATCCCGCAGTCCCCTACGACGCTAACATTCACTATAATCCTATTTGGGCTGCGATTTATCTTTCTTTCGCCTGATCAATAAAGATGAACACAACAGTTGTAAGGATCGATCGCAATTTTTTATCATTTTCGAGCATGAAGGAGCGCTTCTGACACAAAAACAATATTCTGAGTGTACTTGTTCTACTTTTTAATTGCAGTTGAAGTGATCAACTGAGCTGCTAGATATGCCAAGAAATTTTAATCCTACAATAGACTCGAGCTATCGAGAAATCATTTGTTATCTTCGATAAAGTACGTTGTTTCTTGGATCAGCTCTTCCTTTGAAACTCATTCAGGTCCTCTTTTAGAGATATACTGTTTACAATCCAGAGATGAAGTTTCATTTCAAAGTGCTCCCTAATCCTCGAGATAAAAGTGCAGTGGTCATTTCTCTAGATACAGAAAAAAAAATGGTGCTATAAGATAGGACTGTTAACATAAAGATTTTACCCAATCTCCAGGTAAAAAAATATATATAGAATCACAGTATTGTAGAATGGTTGGGGTTGGAAGGAACCTTGGGCAGGGACACCTCCCACTGGATCAGGCTGGTCAAAGCCTCATCCAACCTGGCCTTAAACCCCTTCTTAAACCCATCCACACCTTCTACAGGCAACCACTGCATATTAAGTTACTTAATTAAGTGTTTATGGCCCAAAGATAACACATAGGATTACTAAATCATGGGAAGAGTAGTATTTTCTATGCTTTGTATCCTTCCTTGAAAAGAAAGAACTGGATTTGTCGTTTNATTTAGGCTAGAGATTAGGAGGAAGTTTTTCACAGAAAGGGTCACTGGGCATTGGAACAGGCTGCCCAGGGAGGGGGTTGATTCGCCTTCCCTGGAGGTGTTTAAGGCACGAGTAGACAAGGTCCTGAGGGACATGGTTTAGTGTTAGGTGGGAATGGTTGGACTCGATGATCCGATGGGTCTCTTCCAACCCGGTGATTCTGTGATTCTGTGATTTTTGGGGGAGAAGTGCTTTTTTAAGAGCTACTTTCAAAAAAGGGAAAAGAGAAAAGCATAGGGCGGCATTGTGGAAGAGACGCTAAAGTAGAGAGGACGTTAATTTTAATTTTAAATCCATCCAGTTTCACCTGATGAATATACAGAGCCAGAGCAAGTCTAAGTAATGATATAATTCAGATAGAGAAAAATGAGATCTGACTGGGGCAAAAGTATTTTCGTCCCGTGTGCCTCTGAAATAATCTTTCCCAAAAAAAAAAAAAGTGGGAGCAGAAGCTTCTTCAAGAACGTACTGCGGAGGAATCGGAGAAGAATTATTTTGCCAGACAGATCCGCTTTCAAAGGTCTGCGTAAGAAAATAAATTCCCACAGAACCCCAGGTCAGCTGTTTTGTCTGCGCGTGGCACCTCAAAGCACAAGCGCGCGTTTCAGTCTCTGCTGAAAATCTTCAGATTTGCAGCCAGGTAAAGTTCTGAAAGATCTTGTGTCATCCAAGCTGATAGAAGGTTATGAAAAGAACCAGGAGAACTTGAGAGCCCTCATTTAATTTCACTAAGGATACATCACCTATACCCACTATTTTATTACAAATGTGCTGAAACTGTTTTTACTGCAGACGTACCATGACTTCTCTTTGGCATTGAAATTTTTCTTTTAAGCCCCTTGGCTCTTAAAGCCCTGAACAGATTCAACATGAGAGTAACATTCACGCAACCTATTTAAGTTTTTTGAGTTTTTTAAATTTAATTTAATAGTTATGCAGTTAAGAGTTTATTTGACAAAGAAAAAGACGTGTGACTTCCATACAAAAGAGAGAAATCTGGCCTTTGCTTCGTGTTAGTGCTGCGAAAGACAAAAATGAGCACAGCTTGACTTCAGAGCAGCTCAGCACCTGCTCCACCCACCAAAGGAACGAAGAGCTTGGGCTGTTTGGCACCTTTGAGAATCAGGGGAGAATTTTTTAATTTAAAGACTCCTTTTTCCTTGTCATCCTCCCCCACGGAAGGACTCAAAGCATCGGCAGGTAAAGATTATCATGTTCCCTGAATGGCAAATTGGAAAGTTTCCTTTTGCCTCTTTTTAATCCCTTTCCGCTGAAGTTAAGCTTTCTTTTATCCCTTAATTGAACTTCTGGCCATTTCATCTCAGTATCTTTTTACGAACTCATTTGCGGATAATATGAAGCATTTTGGTTTATTCACTCTGTTGACACGCAGATCTATAAAGCCCCAAAAGAGATTTCTAAAACCAGAAAGAAAGAATGGCTCTTAAGCCTATAGAGTCGCTCCACAGGTTTGAATCCAGCCTCAAGACTTCCACCGTCCACATTCAGTTCTAGTCCTGCAAAGCAGGGACAAGAAGCAGGTGGCATTGAGAGCACACTCAGCAAGTTTGCCAACAACACCAAGCTGTGCGGTGCAGTTGACACACTGGAGGACAAGGATGCCACCCAAAGGGACCTGGTCAGATTTGAGAGCCTCTGTGAATCAAATGAAGCTCAACAAGGTCACTGCAAGGTCCTATATCTGGGTTGGGATGCTCCAAAGCACAATCACAAACTGGGTGGAGAATGCCTTGAGAGTAGCCCCGAAGAGAAGGACTTGGGGGTGTTGGTGGATCGTTAGGAGGTTATTCTACCCCCATACTCAGCAGTGGTGAGACCGCACCTTGAATCCTGTGTGCAGTTCTGGGCCCCTCAGCACAAGAAGGATGTTGAGGCTTTGGAATGTGTCCAGACAAGAGCGATGAAGCTGGTGAAGGGGCTGGTGAACAAGTCTTACTAGGAGCTGTTGAGGGACCAGGGGTTGTTTAGCCTTGAGAAGAGGATACTGAGGGGAGACCTTACTGCTCTGCACAACTACCTGAAAGGAGGTTGTAGAGACGAGGGAGCTGGCCTCTTCCCCCAAGTGAAAGGGGCAATGGCCTCAAGCTGCACCAGAGGAGGTTCAGACTGGATATCAGGAAAAAAAATTTCATAAAATAGGTCATCAGGCACTAGCAGAGTCTGCCCAGGGATATGGTTGAGTCCCAATCCCCAGAGGTATTTATACAGGTAGATGAGGTGCTCAGGGACATAGTTTAGTGGCAGATAGGAATGGTTGGACTTGATGATCAAAAGGGTTTTTCCAATCAGGTGATTCTACGATTCTATGATTCTATGAGCCAGCAATGTGCACTTGCAGCTCAGAAAGCCAACCATACCCTGGGCCGCATCGAAGGAAGTGTGACCAACAGGACGAGGGAGGTGACTCTGCTGTTCTGCGCTGTTCTTGTGAGACCCCACCTGGAATCCAGTGTTCAGTTCTGTAGCCCTCAGGGAAGGAAGGATGTGGGTCTGTTTAAGTGAGTCCAGAGGAGGCCACAAAGATGATCTGAGGGCTGGAGCACCTTCTATATGAAGACAGGCTGAGAGAGTTGGGGTTATTTAGCCTAGAGAACAAAAGGTTGCAAGAAGACCTTACAGGAGCCTTCCCGTCCTTAAAGGGGGCTACAGGAAAGCTGGGGAGGGGCTCTTTATCAGGGAGTGCAGGGACAGGACAAGGAGGAACAGTTTTAAGCTAAAAGAGGGGGGATTTAGATTAGACACTAGGCTGAAATGTTTTCCTCGGAGGATGGTGAGGCACTAGCACAGGTTGCCCAGAGAAGTCATGGCTGCCCCATCCCCGGAGGTGTTCAAGGCCAGGTTGGATGGGGCTTTGTGCCTGCCCGCAGCAGAAGAGGTGGAAGCGGATGATCTTTAAAGCCCCTTCCAACTCCAACTATGATCTGAAGTCCAGCACAGCCACCCCTGGCCCGAAAGTCCTGGTACAGCAGTTGTGCAAAGGAAAAGGATAGAGGAGGGTGTTTTGGGTTCCAACGGGAATCACGAGAGGTGTGTGATCATGCCCCTCTGTTAAACACACTATAAAGCAGACCATATGGTTTATAAGCGTGAGATTAACTCTTAGATGACAAGACTTAAAACACCCAGTCATTCTTGATCTGTGAAGCTGTCACCAAGAGCAACAAGTGAGCAAGAAGAGGAGGAATTAGGGAAGGTGAAATAACAAAAGGAGAATAAGATTACCTCCTGCAGTCTGCATACATCCCAGTTCCAAATTATCTGAAATTACAGCTTTATACATAAACGACCATTTCTATGGCATCTTTATTGGAATTAAAAACCTCTATTTGTCTCTGAATTGATTTTAATAAGCTATGGAAAACCAAGCGTATAACATCACGCAGTTTCCCAAGCAATTCTGCATCTCTTTTCTACCTCAAATGGAATTAAAATGATACATGAATGAAGTAATTTCTTCTGAAATGCCATCAAATCAGGCCTTTGCTCGATTTTTTAGATAAGTTATTTTTTATACCAGTTATGACTTTTCCCATCTGATCCAGCTGCGCCACTCAGCCAACTGTTGCATTTTTCAGCTCCAGAGATGAAATACAGGCTGTTCAACTCTGCATTCAGGGGACCTACATACGGTTTCTGACTTGTGCTCTTCTTGAGATTTTGACATGCTGTTATGAACTCCCTTTTGAATGAGGGGACTGATTGTCTTCGGCTTTGTTTTGCCTTCCTCAGAAGACAGGAACTCACTGGGTGGACCAGAAGATTCATAGAATCATAGAATCACCAGGCTAGAAGAGACCCATCGGATCATCGAGTCCAACCATTCCTATCAAACACTAAACCATGTCCCTCAGCACCTCATCCACTCATGCCTTAAACACCTCCAGGGATTCTCTGTACCTGTCACAGGGCTGAAAATAAGGTGACATTCAGCTTTTATGAAAATCTATTTCATGAATCTCTGGTTTACTAGACATGGTGGTGTTGGAATGATGTTTGGACTGAATGATCTTAAAGGTCTTTTCCAACCTTAATCATTCTATGATTCTTTGATTCTATGATTCTATTCACGTGGAGCATCTCACCAAAAAGAACGGCTGCTGCCCCGAGCAAACCAGTTTTCCAGGTCCGAATGCAGCACAAAGGTGACCTCCAGAGAAGCACCCAACAGATCATTTAATGAGAGACCTTGACCACATAGTGTGGATGTTTGGGGCAACTCAGAAATAGCCAGAGAGACGAGACACACAGACAGATCTGGGGACACATTTCATAGCACAGGAGAATCTTTTCATGTGCAGGAAGAGGGAAGAGTACCTGCAAAGCAGGAAGAGAAAGGTGAACTGAAAAAGAAATAAAAAAGCTAAGGTAGAGATATGAGATCTTGGACAAGGCCTTGACAGTACACCAGTTGGTAAGTTAAGGCTAAGATTGATTTTCAGGGCTTTGGCAGAGTTTGCCTAGAGCTAAGTATTTGCTCTGTTGGCTGAAATACAAGTGCAATTCCCTCTCATAGAATCACAGAATGGTTTGGGTTGGAAGGGACCTTAAAGCCCATCTAATTCCAACCCCACTGCCATGAGCAGGGACACCTCCCACTGGATCAGGTTGCGCAGAGCCTCATCCAACGGGCCCTTGAACACCTCCATGGATGGGGCAGCCATGACTTGTCTGGTCAACCTGTGCCAGAGCCTCACCACCCTCACAGGAAAATATTTCTTCCTAAGATCTCATCTAAAACTCCCCTCTTTCAGCTTAAAAATGTTACCCCTCATTCTACCACTACATGCCCTAGTAAAAAAAATCCCTTTCCAGCTTTCTTGTAAACTGCCTGTAAGTACGGGAAGGCTGTTATTAGGTCTTCCTGGAGCCTCCTCTCCTCTAGGGTGAATAAACCCTATTCTCTCAGCCTGCTGTCAGACAGGAGGTGCTCCAGCTTTCTGCTTATCTTTGCAGCCTCCTCCGGACTCACTCCAACAGTTCCATGTCTTTGTCATGCTGAGGGCTCCAGAGCTAGACACGGGACTCCAGGTGAGGTCTCACCACAGTCAAGCAGAGTGGCAGAATCTCCTCCCTCGACATGCTGACCAGGCTGCTTCTGCTGCAGCCCAGGACACAGTTGGCTTTCTGGGCTGAAATCATTGCTGGCTCATGTTGAGCTGCTTATTCACCATGTGTCCTATACTCACAAGTCTTTAGAAAATCTCTACAGCCATCTTCTCTTGTATCCTGGAAGAAATTTGCTCTGGACCAGAGTACTCCTGTAACTGAAAAGATACCTGAACTACTGGAGACTGTAGGGAAGAGTTCGGATATCCAGGCCACCACATACCTGTTTCTGAAGATGAAAATGCAAATTGCTCTTTACAACTACCTGAAAGGAGGTTGTAGAGAGGAGGGAGCTGGGCTCTTCTCCCAAGTAGACAGGGGACAGGACGAGGGGGAATGGCCTCAAGCTCCACCAGGGGAGATTTAGGCTAGAGATTAGGAGGAAGTTTTTTACAGAAAGGGTCATTGGGCATTGGAACAGGCTGCCTGGGGAAGTGGTTGATTCGCCTTCCCTGGAGGTGTTTAAGGCACGAGTAGACGAGGTCCTGAGGGACATGGTTTAGTGTTTGTTGGGAATGGTTGGACTCTATGATCCGGTGGGTCTCTTCCAACCTGGTGATTCTATGATTCTATGAAATGGGTACCCAGAATAGTGCTGAAGATGCTAGAGAAAGAGACAGCACTATGACCTACTCAAACAAAGGAGGAGAAACAGATGCTGCATCTTAGCAAATGTTCTGCTGCAAGATAATTCACTTCCCAACATCGTTTGCTTGATTTCATGACATGTATTTTTGTCAGAGTGTAGATTCAGTGTGCAGCAAGTGGGGCAAAGTACTTATCACAGAATCAAAGAATTATAAACTTAATTTGGTTACCAGCAGAAAATGGGGAAAACAACATCATCTCTGACCTTTTCTTTTGAATTTCCAGTTCTGTTTTTCAGGCACCACTAATAACTTTTAACTGCAACTATTAATGTCTCGAAAGTCTCTCCCACGATAAGGTTCCCTTCACTTTTCTGCCCTAGTAGAACATTGATCTCTAATTTGCTAACGCTCAGAGATGCCAAAGAAAATTAAATCCTTTGTGAAAAGGACAAATCTATTCAAACTTCTTACAGCTACTCAGCCAATAATCTAATCTGCATGTAATTGCAGTGCCGTCTTTAATACAAATGTTCTCAATCTTAGAGACACATGTGTAAATGCACAACTAGATTTACGTCTCCTACTGATGACAAGATGCCTCATCTAAGTGATTCCTATTTATGACTTTCCTTCTCTGTCTCATCCCTTTTACTGTTATACATTATAAACTACATTCTCGCTAAGGTACCAACAGATATTATTTCTCCATGTCCTAAGCAGACTTTTAGATCCCTGTTCGTATGCCTCTGAAGGGCATAAGAACATGTCAAGTTGCCAAGTACCATCTTTGAGGCATGCAGGAAGGGGTCCTTCTGCTGCCAGGAGCAATGCCCAAGAAATATAAGTTGAGGAATCCCTTCTCCCAGTGTACAGGCTACAGCCATAGGAATAGCACATTCATAAAGGATGAATGCTGAGGCTCTGGAGCATGTCCAGAGAAGAGAGACTAGGCTGGTGAAGGGGCTGGAGAACAGGCCTGATGAGGAGCGGCTGAGAGAGCTGAGGGTGTTTATCCTGGAGAAGAGGAGGCTGAGGGGAGACCTCATTGCTCTCTACAAATACCTGAAAGGAGGTTGTGGANCTTAAATACAGATCCAATGTACAATGGATTTAAATTGGAGGAGGAAGATTCTTCACAATGAGGATGGTGACGCACTGGAACAGGTTGCCCAGGGAAGCTGTGGATGCCCGTTACATGGAGGGGTTCAAGGCCAGGTTGGATGGAGCCCTGAGCAGCCTGATCCAGTAGGATGTGTCCCTGCCCATGGCAAAGGGTTAGAAATGGATGATCTTTAAGGTCCCTTCCAATCCAAACTATTCTATGATCCAACGGACCACTTCCGCATAGCAAAACACCACGGGGAACCACACCAGCTCACAAGCAGACCAGGATCAGCATGAGCCCTGGGTGCCTGTCCATGTGTTGCAAGTGTACCCCAATATTTTATTTCAATGTATATGGTTGTGTCTATCTGGTTAGTAAGAAATCTTACGATTTCTGCTACAGCAGCGCAAAGTCAACTTAGCTGAAGTCTTCTATTCCATTCAGGCACAGTTGCAGCTCATCTGCTGTATGGATAACTTCTACAGAGCCCAGTGTCAGAGACTCAAGGGAAGACAGTTTGCAGAGCTCTGAGTTCAAGGCAGGTCTTCTATGGACTATAGCAGCCGTAATTTTAGGATCATGTCGTACATCCTCTGCAGTCAGAGGAACGATCTGGGAAAATCACTTTAAACACCACCTCTTTCAAAGTCATTTTGGTCAGCTTTCAGAGGCAGAGAGATATCCCATTACAGTGGCTGAAAGAATAAGATGAAATCGCTTCTCTGAATTACGGCTGGAAATTTGGCCGGATTATCAGGCTTTACTTGGAGGCCAGCTACACGGAGAGTTCCTGACAGGTCCATCCTGTAGCCGTCTATGTTTAATATCCTTATCAACGACCCAGAGATGGAGTGCGTGGTCACCAAGTTTGAAGGTGAAATCAAATTGGCAGAATATGGCCTGTGAAGAGAGGCTGAGGGAACATCACTTGTTTAGCTGGGAGGAGAGGAAGATATCTAATAGCAGCCTGAAAAGCCCTAAGAGAAGGCTATCAGGTCAAAGACAGGCTCTTTACTAATTTTCAATGGGAGAACAAGAAACAATGCTTGTAAAAGGAGGTGTTCAAGGTCACATTCGATGAGGCTTTGAGCAATCTGATCCAGTGGAAGGTGCCTCTGCCTGCAGCACAACGGGTGGAACTGGATGGTCTTTAAGGTCCATTCCGACCCAAACCATTCTACGATTCTATAAAATCAATCAAGAGCAGTGACAGATAGATGTTAGGAACAATATTTCCCTCCAAGGATAATTAAGCAGATGGACAGAAATCTGAAGAGGCCGTGGTATCACCAGACATGGAGGGGGTCAAAGATCTGACTGGACAAAACACTGAACAATCTCATCTCTCCTCAGTGCTGATCCTGCTTTGAGCAGGAGGCTGAACCTCCCAAGGCTCTTTACAGTCCAAATATATCTATGAATATGTATGCTTACACTCCACGATAAATCTGATATCAGAACGAAAATCTGTTTTGGCTGCTAGATGCACGATCTGCTCTGCAGCTGTATGTGAAACTCATCTTGTGGCAGAAGCCCAACATAAAGAATCACACATTAGCTCCATCTTCTTTCAAATAAATGGAAAGTAGCTGGAGTTAGCGATGTTTATTAGATCTACCACTGTCATCGCTCCGCGAGATTGGCTGCCTGAGGGCATAATGAGTGCGAGATTACCATTTTGTGAAAAGCATAATGCTGCCACAAATAATACTTATATGCCAATCCTCAAGAGACCAAGAATAAAGTTCTTGAAAGAAATTCTAAAATATTCCATCTCTCTCAAGGCAACTGCTCTGGCGACAGCGTCGCCTCAGGCTCGTTCCTGGCCCTAAATCACAGGTTTAAAAGGTTTTGTCTTTGTTTTTCTGAACTGATACCAGGTAGTGGTAACTTGCTCAAGTAAATGTCCCAGCAAATGCTGATAATCCACCAAGACTGAAGAACAAGTTTGATGTGAATGTCTAAAACCCTCATATCATGGAATTAAAATCTGCAGCATCCAAGTAGCATGAGCTTATTACTCAGGGCCACTTTCAAATTCGCATTTAGTGAGACCAACAAACGTTTTTGTCTGTTTTTTGTTTGCTGGCACAAACATTCTACTGTTGTTATGTGGCTGTTCACATCTCTGTCAGGTGAAAAGGTTTTGCTGATGTCGGGATCACCAAGTCAGAAAAACATAGAAAGCTTTGGGTCAGAAGGGACGTTAAGGTCCATCCAGTCACTATGCCCCTGCCATGGGCAGGGACACTTCCCACTGCATCAGGCGGCTCAAAGCCTCCTCCAGTCTGGCCCTGAACACCTCCAGAGATGGGGCATCTACGACTTCTCTGGGTAAGCTGGGCCAACACCTTCCTATCCTTACAGGAAAATATTTCTTCCTAAGATCTCATCTAAATCTCCCCTCTTTCAGCTTAAAACCATTCTCCGTCATTCTTTCCCTGCACTCCCTGGTAAAGAGCCCCTCCCCTGTAAGCACTGGAAGCTGCTCTACGGTCTCTCCACAACCTTCTCTTCTCCAGGCTGAAAACACCATATCTCTCGGTCTGTACTTGTACGAGAGGTGCTCCAGCCCTTGGATCATCTTTGTGGTCTCCTCGGGACTCACTCTAACAGAGACATGTTCTCCCTGTGCTGAGGACTCCAGAACTGAACACAGTAATCCAGGTAAGGTCTCACAAGACTAGAGTAGAGATTCACCTCCCATGACCTGCTGGTCCATCCTTTTGCTTTACAAAGTTCACAATCCATGTCAAACCACCCACAAGATACCGAGGAAGTCTTTAAATCCCCAAATACCAACTGATTGACAAGGTGACACTGTACGACAAGATCTAAGCAAAACTAAAAAAAAAAACATGTATCAATAATTGGTTTTGGTGATTATGAAGTGACTAAAGCTCTTCAAGGATGGTCTTTTGCAGCTGCTTTGAACAGCAAGTGAGATCAGTGATGAAATATCAGGACTGGTATAAGAAGAATGCTGAGGATATAAAAAAATTGCTCAGTGAAAAACGCTGTAAGTATTTGTTTGGAGGACTGATAAGTACCTGAATCCAAGAAAACTGTGTTTTACACCCAGTCTGGGTTGAGAACTATGCTCATATTTAGTGAAGCAAGAAACGAAATGAGCTCCAAGCACATTTAAATCAAACTAATGTGAGAATTTTTCAATGCTTTTACAACTGTGTATCCCAGTGGACCCATTCCCTTCACAAACAGCCTTCTGAAGGAAATGCAGCCAAAACTAAGGCAGGTGGCCTTCTCTCACTCAAAAACCTGCTAAAAAAAAATCCGGGATCAGTGGAAAAAACAGATGAAGTGTCTCAGCCTGCCACAGCGTAATCATTAGCACCAAATACACTGCTTTGGAAGTTAAACACATTGTTCTATTGCTCACGAGTAATAAGGCAACGTGCCATGAAGTTCCTACAGCTGGATGATATGCTAGGGCAAATGATAGAAATGCAGCCTTCTAAAGACATTCATATTTTATTACTATGTTTCGTGACCTCTTAAGATGATTCCCCTCTTTACTGGGCTCCTTGTTTTCCAGCGTTCTTTGCAGGCTCTACTAATTCCTGCTATTCATTTCAATTCTCCCTCCTGCAGTGCTCAGTGCATCTCTCCACCCGGAGCTGTTATTCTGCCTTTCAACCGCCCCGCAGGTATTCAGTCCGTCTTCTATCCTATGTGTGTATATTCCCCCACTGGTGTCTTTAGTTTCCCTTTCCACTTTAAATGATCATTTCTGTTACACACCTGTATTCCTCCAACTGTCCACAGCCTTTTGCAGACATCTCTTCCTCGTTAGTCTAAACAGATTTATTAGTTGTTTCGTGAGAATGTTATCTGTGTTAGATTGTGCCCCACGTTCTACCCACTTGTTTATGAAAATGTTGGGAGCTTAGATTTGCCAGTGTTGGTCACTGTTATTAGAATCACAGAATCACCAGGTTGGAAGAGACCTACCAGATCATCGAGTCCAACCATTCCCATCAATCACTAAACCATGTCCCTCAGCACCTCGTCCACCCGTCCCTTAAACCCCTCCAGGGAAGGTGAATCAACCACCTCCCTGGGCAGCCTGTTCCAATGCCCAATGACCCTTTCTGTGAAAAATTTTTTCCTAATCTCTAGCCTAAATCTTCCCTGGCAGAGCTTGAGGCCATTCCGTCACGTCCTGTCCCCTGTCACTTGGGAGAAGAGCCCAGCTCCCTCCTCTCTACAACCTCCTTTCAGGGAGTTGTAGAGAGCAACGAGGTCTCCCCTCAGCCTCCTCTTCTCCAGGCTAAACACCCCCAGCTCTCTCAGCTGCTCCTCACTCTTGTTACTACAAAGAAGGTCTAATGACTCTACCCACGCTGGCAGTGCTCCACAGCATTTATCTCTAAGGATGGGACTCATTTCACTCAATCTCAGCTACTATAGATTGGTGCTTAAACTACACCTCCTCAAAAATCATCAGCAAAATAGACGGGACGGTTTGAGCAACTTTCAGTGGCATCTGTCACCATCAGCTACAGTGTGAACCCAGATACTTAATGCAGATTAGATGTTTCCACTTTAAGCTAAGTTAGAGAAAATGCCTCAATGTCACAGAAACTCACCACAGCTCATCTACAATGACACCATAATTGAGAACGACTCTGTGGAAAATCATAGAATCACCGAATGGTTTGGATAGGAAGGAACCTGAAAGCCCATCCAGTTCCAACGCTCTGCCATGAGCAGGGACACCTCCCACTGGATCAAGTTGCTCAAAGTCTCATCCAGCCTGCCCTTGAGCACCTCCAGGGATGGGGCAGCCACCACTTCTCTGGGTAACCAGTCCCAGTGCCTCAGCACCCTCACTGGAAAACATTTCTTCCTAACATCTAACCTAAATGTCTTCCCCTTCAGATTAAAACCATTCCCCCTCATGCTTTTCCCACACTCCTTAATAAAGAGCCCCTCCCCAGCTTTCCTATAGGCCCTCTTTAAGTAAGGGAAAGCTGCTATAAAGTCCCCTTGAAGCCTGAACAAACCCAACTCTCTCAGTCTGTTCTCATATGGGATGTGCTCCACCCCTGTGATCATCTTCATGAGCTCCTCTGGACCCGTTCATGCCTTTCTTTGCTGAGGACTCCAGAA